>OY856409.1:1709723182-1710293182 GCA_963693085.1 Alisma plantago-aquatica | reverse complement strand
TTGTATTTTCATTATTTTTTCTGACAGAGCAGAAATCTGGAGGGATATTTCTATCGGCCTTTTACCTGTCATTTTATCCGTCCTTGTTTCTGATCCTTTTTGTTTAATCTCCCTTCTGAAGCAGTTTAAATCTGCAATTATTCCTGAAATGTCTTGTTTACTTTCTTCTATGTTGTCAATAATTTTATCTTGCTTTTGGATCATCTCTACTAATTCTACGTAATTTTCTTGTAACAAATTACAATTTCGTTGTAGTCGAGCTTCCATTTCTGCAAGTTTTTTGTCAACCTGCTCCATTGTATTCTCTTGATAAAAAATTTGCAAGAACGTTAGTTTCTCCTTTAATAATTTCTATATCAAAAATATATTCTGCAAAGAATGTTTGCCATCTACTTAGTCTTTTATATTCTGGCGTGGATGGTAAATTATTTTTAATAAAAGCTTTTACCTGCGTATTAAGAATATATTAGTGCTAGATTGATCCATCGGATTGCTCATCATCAGTTGTTTGGACAAATTCTTGAATATTTTCGATCTCAGAAAGTTCTTCTTCTATAATTTCCTCGAATTGCTTTTGATTAATCTTCTTAGATCCTCTTTTTGGACATTCATTAGCATAATGTCCTATTTCTTGACATATAAAACATTTACATTCTTTTGGTTTCTTTTTATTATAATTTTTCTTTCTTCTGTAATATTTTTGTTTCGGTTTAGGTTTAAATCCAAACCTTTTCCTTTTCTTGAATTTATATTTGTTTCTTCTATTGTACCTCATTGGTTCACATCCTATGGTTATTGGATGAGTTAATTTTGAATAAATATTTTTTCCTCTTGTCATATTTATTAAGGTTTCTTTATGTGGAAGAAAATATCCATCAAACTTGGTATATTGATTTAGTTGCTTATAATTTACTACCATTCTAGCTTTTCCTCTTTTTATTTCTGCATGGTTTCTTACCATGAATGCTGGACTAGAATGTGGGCTTTTTGATTTTTGTATTAGTTTTGATGTTTCTAATTCTTGTAATTGGGTACGGAATTCCTCAATATCAACAGGATTATATCTCATGGGTTTTACTCTGATTATTTTATTTTCATCAATTAGTTCGATTGTAGCCCATTCTTGACTGATATTCCAAAGGGCTAATGGATTATCACTATAGTTCTTTTCAAATAATGCCTCAATATCTTGTATATTCAGTTGTGCAATGATTCTCCCTGTTTGGGAACAACAAAGTCCTTGTTTTACTACTTTATTTGTTTTTCTACTTAGTGTGGCTTCTACACACCATTCTTCTAATTTCATTCTTAAAAATTCTATTCGTCCTCCTAATGTATCTGCTCTTTGTCCGATGTATTGGGGATATAATTGCATTGCTTTAAATCCCCATGGGTCGGGTACCTTGGTATAAAATAAATTTAATAAACTCTTGTTGGTAACATTTTCTTTATCCGTTCTGTCATATATTTTATAAAAATATTCCTGGAATTTACATATATATTCATCAATTCGGCACATATCACAGAGTTTTAAGTTATATAATAAAAAGATCAATCTATGTTTTCCTTTTTCTTTTTCTGTGTCTTTATTTACATTCCACGTTTCTCCTAAAAATTCTCTTCTTAATTCGTTTTCATAGTTGTTTACTACTTGAGCTAATGTGGTTGTTGTTCCTTTTACTGCTTCTTTATCGTTGTCAGTTAATCCTTTCCACCAATCTGCTACGATTCCTTGAAGGTTAAATCAGGATTTTACCAAATACGATTAGATGAAAAAAGTATACCATTAACGGCATTTAGCACTCCACAAGGACATTATGAATGGACGGTAATGCCCTTTGGATTAAAAAATGCTCCACAGATATATCAAAGAAGAATGGATAAGGTATTTGAACCATATAACTCTTTTTGTCTAGTATATGTTGATGACATTTTAATAGCCAGTAAAAATGAGGAAGAACATTATAAACATTTACAAATATTTTCCCTTCTTTGTCAAAAGACAGGAATAGTATTATCTAAGAAGAAAACAGAAATTTGTAAATCTAAAATAGAATTCTTAGGACTAAAATTAGACTCAAGTGGAATAGAATTACAGGAACATATTGTAGAAAAAATTGTTAAGTTTCCAGATAAAATAGAAGACAAAAAACAATTACAAAGATTTTTGGGATGTTTAAATTACGCTGAACAATTCATAGAAAACTTGGCAAAATTGAGGAATCCCTTACAAAAACTATTAAAGAAAAATACTATTTTTCTTATGAAAGAAGAACTCATAAATCATGTTAGATTTATAAAAGAAAAATGTAAAAATTTACCAAGATTAGATCTTCCTTTAGAAAATGACGAATTAATAATAGAAACCGATGCCTCAGAAGAATTTTGGGGAGCAGTCTTAAAAAAGAAAGATGAACAAAAAGAAAAAATATGCAGATATACATCTGGAACATTTACAGATACAGAAAAAAGATATCACTCAAACGAAAAAGAATTATAATATAAATAGAACCCTAAGTTTAATACAGGATTTTCAAAGAATAGAATTTATGAAAAAAGGATCCATTCCTTATTTGATAACGTATATAATAAGCTATGCTCTTAGTAATACACATCACTCTGAAAAATTTGAAGATAAAGATATTATAATGCTTCCTAATATATTTAAAGACATAGGAAAAATTACTAAGCCAGATATAATATCAGAAATAGAAATACCAGAAAATGTAAACATAGATGTTTCAGAAAAACCCCTAGTAACAGATAATAAAATCCCAAGGAGATTACGATATGAGGGAAATCAATTACAATTAACAAATGGAGACAGAATAGAAGAAGCTAGAGCAAGCATGGATAGATATAATGGAAGATTACGACCAATATTAAGAAATTTGCCAAGAACGACAAGTTTAAGAATTTTAGCAGACAATAGAAATACTAGAAATTATAAATTATATGGAAAATATTTCAATGGACAAGAATGGAATATGACTACAATATTAATAGATTCAGGGGCAGGAGCTTCATTTATTCAACAAGGAATGATACCCTACTTAGAAAAAATACCCATAGGATCACCTTATGCATATACAAATTTTGATGGACAAGAATATGAAATTACACATCAGGCCATTGTTCCAATTGAAATACAAGACATAAAAATTGATATTACACTTTATGTACAATCAGATAGTCGTAATGACGACATAGAAATTATACTAGGAATGAGTTCATTACAACAAATGGAACCATTTTCACTACAAAGTGAAGGACTATATTTTACACATAATAACCAAGAATATTTTTGGAAAAAAGACAATGACTAGTATATATAGTGTCTACATAGTAGCAGGAATTATATATGAGGAATATAAAACAGAATATTTTCATGCATTCATAGACACAGGTGCAGGAACTTGCATTGCGCGAAGACAATGTTTTCCTGAAAAATATATCACAACACTACCTACGTTATATGGAAAAGATTTTACGGGAAAAAGACATGAATTAACTCAGAAGAATTTTGGGGAGCAGTCTTAAAAAAGAAAGATGAACAAAAAGAAAAAATATGCAGATATACATCTGGAACATTTACAGATACAGAAAAAAGATATCACTCAAATGAAAAAGAATTATTAGCATTAAAAAAGGGAATTAAAAAGTTTTCCTATTTTTTATTACCTAAAAAATTCCTAGTAAGAGTTGATAATACGCAGGTAAAAGCTTTTATTAAAAATAATTTACCATCCACGCCAGAGTATAAAAGACTAAGTAGATGGCAAACATTCTTTGCAGAATATATTTTTGATATAGAAATTATTAAAGGAGAAACTAACGTTCTTGCAGATTTTTTATCAAGAGAATACAATGGAGCAGGTTGACAAAAAACTTGCAGAATTGGAAGCTCGACTACAACGAAATTGTAATTTGTTACAAGAAAATTACGTAGAATTAGTAGAGATGATCCAAAAGCAAGATAAAATTATTGACAACATAGAAGAAAGTAAACAAGACATTGCAGGAATAATTGCAGATTTAAACTGCTTCAGAAGAGAGATTAAACAAAAAGGATCAGAAACAAGGACGGATAAAATGACAGGTAAAAGGCCGATAGACATATCCTTCCAGATTTCTGATTCTGTCAGAAAAAATAATGAAAATACAAGCCTGACGGGAAAAGAAAGCAGCTTTAAAACTGCTAAGACCAGCTTTACAGCTGAGAATACTATCTCCTCGGGGAAAGAAAGTAGCCAAGTGGCAAGAAGCAGTTTTCAAACTGCTATTTATTCAGAAAATAGTTCCCGCCTAACAGCGGAGAATATGATCTCTTCGGAGAAAGAATCCCGCAATAAAGCGGAAAATATAAATATCTGCTGACATCTGTCGCTTGATTTGATTTGTCCGGTTTCTATTCTTTTTAGAAACCTTTCTAAATTGATTTTTGTGGATGTATTAGTTCTTCTCGTATTGGATAGAATAATTGTGTTATCTGAAGCTTTATGAAGCCAACTTCGATTTTCATTAATTAATTTTTCCAATACTTGGCAAAGGACTTTTAATCCTAATGCCCTTCTAGTTTCAACAAATTCCTTGTTAACCTTGTTCTCTTCAAATTCTTTTCTGTAATCTGCATCAATCTCTTTGACGTATTCTGGGGAAGAGACCCCAATTTGAATGCAGTGTATTGGACTGAATTTCTTTAATTTTTCCCAGTCCTCTGATGTTGAGAAAATCTTAATATAAATGTCACTAGTAGGTTTTACTAGTGGACTATTGTTTTTAAATTCTCTAATTGCTCTAGCAATATCTTGGGGTAGTCCTTGTATTTCCCCAAGGTCTTGGCTTAAATATATTAAATTTGCAGCTCCGATTCTGAAACAGTCTCTGATGATTCTTGGATCAGCTCCTTTGTCAAAGTTAATCCTGGGATATATTCCTGTATGATCTGGAACACATGTTTCTGTCATTTTGAGATTGTAAACAATCTCTAATAAAGTTCTATATTCATTTTCATTTTTTGCTAAAAATTCTGCAAGACTCAATTGCAGGTCATACTCCTGCTCATTCTGAGATACCCTGAATTTAAATATCCTTTCGGGCATCAATTTTATATTTTCCGCTTTATTGCGGGATTCTTTCTCCGAAGAGATCATATTCTCCGATGTTAGGCGGGAACTATTTTCTGAAGAAATAGCAGTTTGAAAACTGCTTCTTGCCACTTGGCTACTTTCTTTCTCCGAGGAGATAGTATTCTCAGCTGTAAAGCTGGTCTTAGCAGTTTTAAAGCTGCTTTCTTTTGCCGTCAGGCTTGTATTTTCATTATTTTTTCTGACAGAATCAGAAATCTGGAGAGATATGTCTATCGGCCTTTTACCTGTCATTTTATCCGTCCTTGTTTCTGATCCTTTTTGTTTAATCTCACTTCTGAAGCAGTTTAAATCTGCAATTATTCCTGCAATGTCTTGTTTACTTTCTTCTATGTTATCAATAATTTTATCTTGCTTTTGGATCATCTCTACTAATTCTACATAATTTTCTTGTAACAAATTGCAATTTCGTTGTAGTCGAGCTTCCAATTCTGCAAGTTTTTTGTCAACCTGCTCCATTGTATTCTCTTGATAAAAAATCTGCAAGAACGTTAGTTTCTCCTTTAATAATTTCTATATCCAAAATATATTCTGCAAAGAATGTTTGCCATCTACTTAGTCTTTTATATTCTGGCGTGGATGGTAAATTATTTTTAATAAAAGCTTTTACCTGCGTATTATCAACTCTTACTAGGAATTTTTTAGGTAATAAAAAATAGGAAAACTTTTTAATTCCCTTTTTTAATGCTAATAATTCTTTTTCGTTTGAGTGATATCTTTTTTCTGTATCTGTAAATGTTCCAGATGTATATCTGCATATTTTTTCTTTTTGTTCATCTTTCTTTTTTAAGACTGCTCCCCAAAATTCTTCTGAGGCATCGGTTTCTATTATTAATTCATCATTTTCTAAAGGAAGATCTAATCTTGGTAAATTTTTACATTTTTCTTTTATAAATCTAACATGATTTATGAGTTCTTCTGTCATAAGAAAAATAGTATTTTTATTTAATAGTTTTTGTAAGGGATTCCTCAATTTCGCCAAGTTTTCTATGAATTGTTCAGCGTAATTTAAACATCCCAAAAATCTTTATAATTGTTTTTTGTCTTCTATTTTATCTGGAAACTTAACAATTTTTTCTACAATATGTTCCTGTAATTCTATTCCACTTGAGTCTAATTTTAGTCCTAAGAATTCTATTTTAGATTTACAAATTTCTGTTTTCTTCTTAGATAATACTATTCCTGTCTTTTGACAAAGAAGGGAAAATATTTGTAAATGTTTATAATGTTCTTCCTCATTTTTACTGGCTATTAAAATGTCATCAACATATACTAGACAAAAAGAGTTATATGGTTCAAATACCTTATCCATTCTTCTTTGATATATCTGTGGAGCATTTTTTAATCCAAAGGGCATTACCGTCCATTCATAATGTCCTTGTGGAGTGCTAAATGCCGTTAATGGTATACTTTTTTCATCTAATCGTATTTGGTAAAATCCTGATTTACAGTCAAATTTTGAATAATATTTTTTCCTCTTGTCATATATATTAAGGTTTCTTTATGTGGAAGAAAATATCCATCAAACTTGGTATATTGATTTAGTTGCTTATAATTTACTACCATTCTAGCTTTTCCTCTTTTTATTTCTGCATGGTTTCTTACCATGAATGCTGGACTAGAATGTGGGCTTTTTGATTTTTGTATTAGTTGTGATGTTTCTAATTCTTGTAATTGGGTACGGAATTCTTCAATATCAACAGGATTATATCTCATGGGTTTTACTCTGATTATTTTATTTTCATCAATTAGTCCGATTGTAGCCCATTCTTGACTGATATTCCAAAGGGCTAATGGATTATCACTATAGTTCTTTTCAAATAATGCCTCAATATCTTGTATATTGAGTTGTGCAATGATTCTCCCTGTTATTGGTTGTTTTTGATTTGTAATATAATCACCACGTTTACTGCGAAAATTAAATTTGTTTCTTTTATATGCTTTTTGTATTCTTTTTACTGTAATCCAATGGTCACAGGGTGTTAATAATTGAATATAATTTTGATGTTGTATATATATTTTAAATTTTTGTGTGAAGTTATTTCCTAATAATATATCTTGTTGTGCATATTCAAGGGTATAAAATGGTGGACATGTAATTATATAATTTCCTAAAATGATTTTAGGTTTTTTAACTCCATGAGTTAATTCATGTCTTTTTCCCGTAAAATCTTTTCCATATAATGTAGGTAGTGTTGTGATATATTTTTCAGGAAAACATTGTCTTCGCGCAATGCAAGTTCCTGCACCTGTGTCTATGAATGCATGAAAATATTCTGTTTTATATTCCTCATATATAATTCCTGCTACTATGTAGACACTATATATACTAGTCATTGTCTTTTTTCCAAAAATATTCTTGGTTATTATGTGTAAAATATAGTCCTTCACTTTGTAGTGAAAATGGTTCCATTTGTTGTAATGCACTCATTCCTAGTATAATTTATATGTCGTCATTACGACTATCTGATTGTACATAAAGTGTAATATCAATTTTTATGTCTTGTATTTCAATTGGAACAATGGCCTGATGTGTAATTTCGTATTCTTGTCCATCAAAATTCGTATATGCATAAGGTGATCCTATGGGTATTTTTTCTAAGTAGGGTATCATTCCTTGTTGAATAAATGAAGCTCCTGCCCCTGAATCTATTAATATTGTAGTCATATTCCATTCTTGTCCATTGAAATATTTTCCATATAATTTATAATTTCTAGCATTTCTATTGTCTGCTAAAATTCTTAAACTTGTCGTTCTTGGCAAATTTCTTAATATTGGTCGTAATCTTCCATTATATCTATCCATGCTTGCTCTAGCTTCTTCTATTATGTCTCCATTTGTTAATTGTAATTGATTTCCCTCATATCGTAATCTCCTTGGGATTTTATTATCTGTTACTAGGGGTTTTTCTGAAACATCTATGTTTATATTTTCTGGTATTTCTATTTCTGATATTATATCTGGCTTAGTAATTTTTCCTATGTCTTTAAATATATTAGGAAGCATTATAATATCTTTATCTTCAAATTTTTCAGAGTGATGTGTATTACTAAGAGCATAGCTTATTATATACGTTATCGAATAAGGAATGGATCCTTTTTTCATAAATTCTATTCTTTGAAAATCATGTATTAAACTTAGGGTTCTATTTATATTATTATCTCTAATATTTACACTTATCTTTGGATAAATATTAAAGATTAGTTTCTGATGACTAATATTTCCCTGTAATATTCCTAATGTAGCATCTCTTCTATCATTAATTCTATTATCCATTAATACAATATTTATAGGTGAATCTATTCCTTCTCTAAAATTTGCTTTAATCATCATTTGAATAGCTCCTATGTGAATCCATCCTATTTTAGATCTATCTTTTATTTTTTCCATTTTTCTCATTAAGTCTTCCTTTCGTAGTAAAGGTATATTTATTCTATTTCTAGTATATTCTATTTGCATAGGCATTTCTCTATTAGTTATTCCATAATAAAAAATATGTTTTCTTTGGGTAATTTTCTCAAAAATTGATGTTCTAAATCCATCAGAATTTTCTAATCTTAATTCAGTGTTTCTTATTCTATTAAATAATTTTCTATCTATTAATACTTCTTGCAAGAAATTTCCTACTTCTTCCTGATATTCTTCTATTATCTCTTCTTCAGTCTGATTCTGTGTCTGAGAAATAATAGATTGATCCATCGGATTGCTCATCATCAGTTATTTGGACAAATTCTTGAATATTTTCGATCTCAGAAAGTTCTTCTTCTATAATTTCCTCGAATTGCTTTTGATTAATCTTCTTAGATCCTCTTTTTGGACATTCATTAGCATAATGTCCTATTTCTTGACATATAAAACATTTACATTCTTTTGGTTTCTTTTTATTATAATTTTTCTTTCTTCTGTAATATTTTTGTTTCAGTTTAGGTTTAAATCCAAACCTTTTCCTTTTCTTGAATTTATATTTGTTTCTTCTATTGTACCTCATTGGTTCACATCCTATGGTTATTGGATGAGTTAATTGGGAACAACAAAGTCCTTGTTTTACTACTTTATTTGTTTTTCTACTTAGTGTGGCTTCTGCACACCATTCTTCTAATTTCATTCTTAAAAATTCTATTCGTCCTCCTAATGTATCTGCTCTTTGTCCGATGTATTGGGGATATAATTGCATTGCTTTAAATCCCCATGGGTCGGGTACCTTGGTATAAAATAAATTTAATAAACTCTTGTTGGTAACATTTTCTTTATCCGTTCTGTCATATATTTTATAAAAATATTCCTGGAATTTACATATATATTCATCAATTCGGCACATATCACAGAGTTTTAAGTTATATAATAAAAAGATAAATCTCTGTTTTTCTTTTTCTTTTTCTGTGTCTTTATTTACATTCCACGTTTCTCCTAAAAATTCTCTTCTTAATTCGTTTTCATAGTTGTTTACTACTTGAGCTAATGTGGTTGTTGTTCCTTTTACTGCTTCTTTATCGTTGTCAGTTAATCCTTTCCACCAATCTGCTACGATTCCTTGGAAGGTTAAATGACAAAATCTTGATGCTGTTTCAATATCATAACTTTGTGCCGTAACTGATAAATATGTGGCTTTTGCCCATCTTGTTATGGCTTCGTCTATATTTCTTACACAATTTAAATTTATATAAATTCCGTTAGCACTAATATATTTTTGATTCATATAATCAACTGGGGTTTCTATAGCAATATTACTTGGTCTTCTATCAGATGCCCAATTTATTCCTTCGTATCTATTTCTATCAGTAGGTTTTCTTCTAAAGCTAGGATCTGACCAGTATCTCACCCCTGGTTGTTCTGGTGTTTCATTTCTACTGCCTTGTCCGCTAGGGACAGTTGTAGGAATAGGCATGGTTACTTGACTTCCAGAACTTTCTCCCTGTAATGGTTTCATGTTTACCGTTCTAACTTTTTCCGTTAATCTTACTATTTCTTGACTTAGACTGTCTAATTCTTCTGCTTCGACTTCTAAGTATCTATTTTCTAATTGTTCGATTTTAAAGTCATCTGTTTCTTCTATCTGAAGAGGACATAAACTTATTTCGTTTCCACTTGTTTGGAATAGGTTTATTTTTGATAAACATTCGTTATTTTGTTTTTCATACAAATATTCCATTGTTCTTTGTAATTCCACTATCATTTCTTGGATCTTCTGAAAGTTCTTTGAATGGTTTTCATGAACCTGTACTTCTAGTTTCTTATACATATTATTCAATATTAACTTCAAATTCCAGATCTAAAGCTTCGTATATGTTATTATCTTCTAAATCGTTAAATTCATTCTTCAAAATTTTATCTTTGAGTTTTGAATCGTTACATGGCTCTGATACCACTTTGTTGGTATCAGAAAAAATATATAAAACATTTACATTCTTTTGGTTTCTTTTTATTTTAATTTTTCTTAGATCCTCTTTTTGGACATTCATTAGCATAATGTCCTATTTCTTGACATATAAAACATTTACATTCTTTTGGTTTCTTTTTATTATAATTTTTCTTTCTGGTGTAATATTTTTGTTTCGGTTTAGGTTTAAATCCAAACCTTTTCCTTTTCTTGAATTTATATTTGTTTCTTCTATTGTACCTCATTGGTTCACATCCTATGGTTATTGGGTGAGTTAATTGGGAACAACAAAGTCCTTGTTTTACTACTTTATTTATTTTTCTACTTAGTGTGGCTTCTGCACACCATTCTTCTAATTTCATTCTTAAAAATTCTATTCATCCTCCTAATGTATCTGCTCTTTGTCCGATGTATTGGGGATATAATTGCATTGCTTTAAATCCCCATGGGTCGGGTACCTTGGTATAAAATAAATTTAATAAACTCTTGTTGGTAACATTTTCTTTATCCGTTCTGTCATATATTTTATAAAAATATTCTTGGAATTTACATATATATTCATCAATTCGGCACATATCACAGAGTTTTAAGTTATATAATAAAAATATAAATCTCTGTTTTTCTTTTTCTTTTTCTGTGTCTTTATTTACATTCTACGTTTCTCCTAAAAATTCTCTTTTTTTTAGGTTTTTTAACTCCATGAGTTAATTCATGTCTTTTTCCCGTAAAATCTTTTCCATATAACGTAGGTAGTGTTGTGATATATTTTTCAGGAAAACATTGTCTTCGCGCAATGCAAGTTCCTGCACCTGTGTCTATGAATGCATGAAAATATTCTGTTTTATATTCCTCATATATAATTCCTGCTACTATGTAGACACTATATATACTAGTCATTGTCTTTTTTCCAAAAATATTCTTGGTTATTATGTGTAAAATATAGTCCTTCACTTTGTAGTGAAAATGGTTCCATTTGTTGTAATGCACTCATTCCTAGTATAATTTCTATGTCGTCATTACGACTATCTGATTGTACATAAAGTGTAATATCAATTTTTATGTCTTGTATTTCAATTGGAACAATGGCCTGATGTGTAATTTCGTATTCTTGTCCATCAAAATTCGTATATGCATAAGGTGATCCTATGGGTATTTTTTCTAAGTAGGGTATCATTCCTTGTTGAATAAATGAAGCTCCTGCCCCTGAATCTATTAATATTGTAGTCATATTCCATTCTTGTCCCCGTGTCTTTATGCACTTCTTTGCTTGGTCGGACTTCTGGACGATGGCCTCCGGGATGGAATAAGGGAGAGATATCTCTCGACTGATGAAGATAGAAGAACTGGGGGTGTAACAGGTTACACACTATCTTTCCTATTCTATGATAGTACAAGGATTATGATCTTCCAGCTGGAGCTTGTTTCCTACACTTGTGGAATTAGCACGCAACAATCATCTCAAGAACTTGAAATGGAATCTGGAATAGAATTAGGAAATCGAGCCTCCGCTCTTTTATTGCAAGACCTAATTTACATACATAGCTACCCTTTGGGATTCACTCCAACTACGAGTGCCCCTACTACTATCCCTCGAGAGTTTATATAGAGACTCTCTCGGTTACATTACATTGATGCTTCTCTTTTTTCTTTACATGGTTGTCGAACACTTGTCCGGTGGCGAGCGTTCTTCTTTTTGAAATCTTTCTCCAACGTACATCTGTCCGGTGGAGGATTCTTTGTCGTTATTTGCTTCTTGCAAGTGTCTTCTTACGTCATTGATGACGTGTCTTCTTCTAGAATGCTTTTTATCGGCTTGTGCTGCTATGGCTGTCTCTTTCTATCTTATCTTGACATGCGGGACATATTTTCCCTTCATGTCTTCTGAGTTGGCAAAATATCTGCTGACATCTGTCGCTTGATTTGATTTGTCCAGTTTCTATTTTTTTTAGAAACCTTTCTAAATTGATTTTTGTGGATGTATTAGTTCTTCTCGTATTGGATAGAATAATTGTGTTATCTGAAGCTTTATGAAGCCAACTTCGATTTTCATTAATTAATTTTTCCAATACTTGGCAAAGGACTTTTAATCCTAATGCCCTTCTAGTTTCAACAAATTCCTTGTTAACATTGTTCTCTTCAAATTCTTTTCTGTAATCTACATCAATCTCTTTGACGTATTCTGGGGAAGATACCCCAATTTGAATGCAGTGTATTGGACTGAATTTCTTTAATTTTTCCCAATCCTCTGATGCTGAGAAAATCTTGATATAAATGTCACTATTAGGTTTTACTAGTGGACTATTGTTTTTAAATTCTCTAATTGCTCTGGAAATATCTTGGGGTAGTCCTTGTATTTCCCCAAGGTCTTGGCTTAAATATATTAAATTTGCAGCTCCGATTCTGAAACAGTCTCTGATGATTCTTGGATCAGCTCCTTTGTCAAAGTTAATCCTGGGATATATTCCCGTATGATCTGGAACACATGTTTCTGTCGTTTTGAGATTGTAAATAATCTCTAATAAAGTTCTATATTCATTTTCATTTTTTGCTAAAAATTCTGCAAGACTCAATTGCAGGTCATACTCCTGCTCATTCTGAGATACCCCAAATTTAACTATCCTTTCGGGCATCAATTTTATATTTTCCGCTTTATTGCGGGATTCTTTCTCCGAAGAGATCATATTCTCCGCTGTTAGGCGGGAACAATTTTCTGAAGAAATAGCAGTTTGAAAACTGCTTCTTGCCACTTGGCTACTTTCTTTCCCCGAGGAGATAGTATTCTCAGCTGTAAAGCTGGTCTTAGCAGTTTTAAAGCTGCTTTCTTTTGCCGTCAGGCTTGTATTTTCATTATTTTTTCTGACAGAATCAGAAATCTAGAAGGATATGTCTATCGGCCTTTTACCTGTCATTTTATCCGTCCTTGTTTCTGATCCTTTTTGTTTAATCTCCCTTCTGAAGCAGTTTAAATCTGCAATTATTCCTGCAATGTCTTGTTTACTTTCTTCTATGTTGTCAATAATTTTATCTTGCTTTTGGATCATCTCTACTAATTCTACGTAATTTTCTTGTAACAAATTACAATTTCGTTGTAGTCGAGCTTCCAATTCTGCAAGTTTTTTGTCAACCTGCTCCATTGTATTCTCTTGATAAAAAATCTGCAAGAACGTTAGTTTCTCCTTTAATAATTTCTATATCAAAAATATATTCTGCAAAGAATGTTTGCCATCTACTTAGTCTTTTATATTCTGGCGTGGATGGTAAATTATTTTTAATAAAAGCTTTTACCTGCGTATTATCAACTCTTACTAGGAATTTTTTAGGTAATAAAAAATAGGAAAACTTTTTAATTCCCTTTTTTAATGCTAATAATTCTTTTTCGTTTGAGTGATATCTTTTTTCTGTATCTGTAAATGTTCCAGATGTATATCTGCATATTTTTTCTTTTTGTTCATCTTTCTTTTTTAAGACTGCTCCCCAAAATTCTTCTGAGGCATCAGTTTCTATTATTAATTCGTCATTTTCTAAAGGAAGATCTAATCTTGGTAAATTTTTACATTTTTCTTTTATAAATCTAACATGATTTATGAGTTCTTCCGTCATAAGAAAAATAGTATTTTTCTTTAATAGTTTTTGTAAGGGATTCCTCAATTTTGCAAAGTTTTCTATGAATTGTTCAGCGTAATTTAAACATCCCAAAAATCTTTCTAATTGTTTTTTGTCTTCTATTTTATCTGGAAACTTAACAATTTTTTCTACAATATGTTCCTGTAATTCTATTCCACTTGAGTCTAATTTTAGTCCTAAGAATTCTATTTTAGATTTACAAATTTCTGTTTTCTTCTTAGATAATACTATTCCTGTCTTTTGACAAAGAAGGGAAAATATTTGTAAATGTTTATAATGTTCTTCCTCATTTTTACTGGCTATTAAAATGTCATCAACATATACTAGACAAAAAGAGTTATATGGTTCAAATACCTTATCCATTGTTCTTTGATATATCTGTGGAGCATTTTTTAATCCAAAGGGCATTACCGTCCATTCATAATGTCCTTGTGGAGTGCTAAATGCCGTTAATGGTATACTTTTTTCATCTAATCGTATTTGGTAAAATCCTGATTTACAGTCAAATTTTGAATAAATATTTTTTCCTCTTGTCATATTTATTAAGGTTTCTTTATGTGGAAGAAAATATCCATCAAACTTGGTATATTGATTTAGTTGCTTATAATATACTACCATTCTAGCTTTTCCTCTTTTTATTTCTGCATGGTTTCTTACCATGAATGCTGGACTAGAATGTGGGCTTTTTGATTTTTGTATTAGTTTTGATGTTTCTAATTCTTGTAATTGGGTACGGAATTCCTCAATATCAACAGGATTATATCTCATGGGTTTTACTCTGATTATTTTATTTTCATCAATTAGTTCGATTGTAGCCCATTCTTGACTGATATTCCAAAGGGCTAATGGATTATCACTATAGTTCTTTTCAAATAATGCCTCAATATCTTGTATATTGAGTTGTGCAATGATTCTCCCTGTTATTGGTTTTTTTTATTTGTAATATAATCACCACGTTTGCTGCGAAAATTAAATTTGTTTCTTTTATATGCTTTTTGTATTCTTTTTACTGTAATCCAATGGTCACAGGGTGTTAATAACTGAATATAATTTTGATGTTGTATATATAATTTAAATTTTTGTGTGAAGTTATTTCCTAATAATATATCTTGTTGTGCATATTCAGGGGTATAAAATGGTGGACATGTAATTATATAATTTCCTAAAATGATTTTAGGTTTTTTAACTCCATGAGTTAATTCATGTCTTTTTCCCGTAAAATCTTTTCCATATAACGTAGGTAGTGTTGTGATATATTTTTCAGGAAAACATTGTCTTCGCGCAATGCAAGTTCCTGCACCTGTGTCTATGAATGCATGAAAATATTCTATTTTATATTCCTCATATATAATTCCTGCTACTATGTAGACACTATATATACTAGTCATTGTCTTTTTTCCAAAAATATTCTTGGTTATTATGTGTAAAATATAGTCCTTCACTTTGTAGTGAAAATGGTTCCATTTGTTCTAATGCACTCATTCCTAGTATAATTTCTATGTCGTCATTACGACTATCTGATTGTACATAAAGTGTAATATCAATTTTTATGTCTTGTATTTCAATTGGAACAATGGCCTGATGTGTAATTTCATATTCTTGTCCATCAAAATTCGTATATGCATAAGGTGATCCTATGGGTATTTTTTCTAAGTAGGGTATCATTCCTTGTTGAATAAATGAAGCTCCTACCCCTGAATCTATTAATATTGTAGTCATATTCCATTCTTGTCCATTGAAATATTTTCCATATAATTTATAATTTCTAGCATTTCTATTGTCTACTAAAATTCTTAAACTTGTCGTTCTTGGCAAATTTCTTAATATTGGTCGTAATCTTTCATTATATCTATCCATGCTTGCTCTAGCTTCTTCTATTCTGTCTCCATTTGTTAATTGTAATTGATTTCCCTCATATCGTAATCTCCTTGGGATTTTATTATCTGTTACTAGGGGTTTTTCTGAAACATCTATGTTTATATTTTCTGGTATTTCTATTTCTGATATTATATCTGGCTTAGTAATTTTTCCTATGTCCTTAAATATATTAGGAAGCATTATAATATCTTTATCTTCAAATTTTTTAGAGTGATGTGTATTACTAAAAGCATAGCTTATTATATACGTTATCGAATAAGGAATGGATCCTTTTTTCATAAATTATGTTCTTTGAAAATCCTGTATTAAACTTAGGGTTCTATTTATATTATTATCTCTAATATTTACACTTATCTTTGGATAAATATTAAAGATTAGTTTCTGATGACTAAGATTTCCCTATAATATTCCTAATGTAGCATCTCTTCTATCATTAATTCTATTATCCATTAATACAATATTTATAGGTGAATCTATTCCTTCTCTAAAAGTTGCTTTAATCATCATTTGAATAGCTCCTATGTGAATCCATCCTATTTTAGATCTATCTTTTATTTTTTCCATTTTTCTCATTAAGTCTTCCTTTCGTAGTAAAGATATATTTATTCTATTTCTAGTATATTCTATTTTCATAGGCATTTCTCTATTAGTTATTCCATAATAAAAAAATATGTTTTCTTTGGGTAATTTTCTCAAAAATTGATGTTCTAAATCCATCAGAATTTTCTAATCTTAATTCAGTGTTTCTTATTCTATTAAATAATTTTCTATCTATTAATACTTCTTGCAAGAAATTTCCTGCTTCTTCCTGATATTCTTCTATTATCTCTTCTTCAGTCTGATTCTGTGTCTGAGAAATAATAGATTGATCCATCGGATTGCTCATCATCGGTTGTTTGGACAAATTCTTGAATATTTTCGATCTCAGAAAGTTCTTCTTCTATAATTTCCTCGAATTGCTTTTGATTAATCTTCTTAGATCCTCTTTTTGGACATTCATTAGCATAATGTCATATTTCTTGACATATAAAACATTTACATTCTTTTGGTTTCTTTTTATAATAATTTTTCTTTCTGGTGTAATATTTTTGTTTCGGTTTATGTTTAAATCCAAACCTTTTCCTTTTCTTGAATTTATATTTGTTTCTTCTATTGTACCTCATTGGTTCACATCCTATGGTTATTGGATGAGTTAATTGGGAACAACAAAGTCCTTGTTTTACTACTTTATTTGTTTTTCTACTTAGTGTGGCTTCTGCACACCATTCTTCTAATTTCATTCTTAAAAATTCTATTCGTCCTCCTAATGTATCTGCTCTTTGTCCGATGTATTGGGGATATAATTGCATTGCTTTAAATCCCCATGGGTCGGGTACCTTGGTATAAAATAAATTTAATAAACTCTTGTTGGTAACATTTTCTTTATCCGTTCTGTCATATATTTTATAAAAATATTCCTGGAATTTACATATATATTCATCAATTCGGCACATATCACAGAGTTTTAAGTTATATAATAAAAAGATAAATCTCTGTTTTTCTTTTTCTTTTTCTGTGTCTTTATTTACATTCCACGTTTCTCCTAAAAATTCTCTTCTTAATTCGTTTTCATAGTTGTTTACTACTTGAGCTAATGTGGTTGATGTTCCTTTTACTGCTTCTTTATCGTTGTCAGTTAATCCTTTCCACCAATCTGCTACGATTCCTTGGAAGGTTAAATGACAAAATCTTGATGCTGTTTCAATATCACAACTTTGTGCTGTAACTGATAAGTATGTGGCTTTTGCCCATCTTGTTATGGCTTCGTCTATATTTCTTACACAATTTAAATTTAAATAAATTCCGTTAGCACTAATATATTCTTGATTCATGTAATCAACTGGGGTTTCTATAGCAATATTACTTGGTCTTCTATCAGATGCCCAATTTATTCCTTCGTATCTATTTCTATCAGTAGGTTTTCTTCTAAAGCTAGGATCTGACCAATATCTCACCCCTGGTTGTTCTGGTGTTTCATTTCTACTGCCTTGTCCGCTAGGGACAGTTGTAGGAATAGGCATGGTTACTTGACTTCCAGAACTTTCTCCCTGTAGTGGTTTCATATTTACCGTTCTAACTTTTTCCGTTAATCTTACTATTTCTTGACTTAGACTATCTAATTATTCTGCTTCGGCTTCTAAGTATCTATTTTCTAATTGTTCGATTTTAAAGTCGTCTGTTTCTTCTATCTGAAGAGGACATAAACTTATTTCGTTTCCACTTGTTTGGAATAGGTTTATTTTTGATAAACATTACGCAAGAATCATCTCAAGAACTTGAAATGGAATCTGGAATAGAATTAGGAAATCGAGCCTCTGCTCTTTTATTATTCTCAGCTGTAAAGCTGGTCTTAGCAGTTTATACCATATCTGTGGAGCATTTTTTAATCCAAAGGGCATTACCGTCCATTCATAATGTCCTTATGGAGTGCTAAATGACGTTAATGGTATATACAACTAATACAAAAATCAAAAAGCCCACATTCTAGTCCAACATTCATGGTAAGAAACCATGCAGAAATAAAAAGAGGAAAAGCTAGAATGGTAGTAAATTATAAGCAACTAAATCAATATACCAAGTTTGATGGATATTTTCTTCCACATAAAGAAACCTTAATAAATATGACAAGAGGAAAAAAAACAGATACATTAGGAGGACGAATAGAATTTTTAAGAATGAAATTAGAAGAATGGTGTGCAGAAGCCACACTAAGTAGAAAAACAAATAAAGTAGTAAAACAAGGACTTTGTTGTTCCCAATTAACTCATCCAATAACCATAGGATGTGAACCAATGAGGTACAATAGAAGAAACAAATATAAATTCAAGAAAAGGAAAATGTTTGGATTTAAGTACGATTCCTTGGAAGGTTAAATGACAAAATCTTGATGTTGTTTCAATATCATAACTTTGTGCCGTAACTGATAAATATGTGGCTTTTGCCCATCTTGTTATGGCTTCGTCTATATTTCTTACACAATTTAAATTTATATAAATTCCATTAGCACTAATATATTCTTGATTCATATAATCAACTGGGGTTTCTATAGCAATATTACTTGGTCTTCTATCAGATGCCCAATTTATTCCTTCGTATCTATTTCTATCAGTATTAATGCACTCATTCCTAGTATAATTTAAATGATAAAGCTAAGAGAGAATACAACAAAAGAAGACATAAGGACACGGGGACATGAAGGCTATAGCAAAGTTAATCCTGGGATATATTCCCGTATGATCTGGAACACATGTTTCTGTCGTTTTGAGATACTCGAACTGCCCTTATGGGTGTCTATATAGTGTCTACATAGTAGCATTCAATTATTAACACCCTGTGACCATTGGATTACAGTAAAAAGAATACAAAAAGCATATAAAAGAAACAAATTTAATTTTCGCAGCAAACGTGGTGATTATATTACAAATAAAAAACAACCAATAAAAAATTAGACAAGAATATGAAATTACACATCAGGCCATTGTTCCAATTGAAATACAAGACATAAAAATTGATATTACACTTTATATTATTATCTCTAATATTTACACTTATCTTTGGATATAATGGAAGATTACGACCAATATTAAGAAATTTGCCAAGAACGACAAGTTTGTCCATTGAAATATTTTCCATATAATTTATAATTTCTAGCATTTCTATTGTCTGCTAAAATTCTTAAACTTGTCGTTCTTGGCAAATTTCTTAATATTGGTCGTAATCTTCCATTAAAAGGTGACCCTATGGGTATTTTTTCTAAGTAGGGTATCATTCCTTGTTGAATAAATGAAGCTCCTGCCCCTGAATCTATTAATATTGTAGTTCTTGGTTATTATGTGTAAAATATAGTCCTTCACTTTGTAGTGAAAATGGTTCCATTTGTTGTAATGCACTCATTCCTAGTATAATTTCTATGTCGTCATTATTCTCGCAACGCCCCCCATAATTTTCTATCTATTAATACTTCTTGCAAGAAATTTCCTGCTTCTTCCTGATATTCTTCTATTGATTCTTTCTCCGAAGAGATCATATTCTCCGCTGTTAGGCGGGAACTATTTTCTGAAGAAATAGCAGTTTGAAAACTACTTCTTGCCACTTGGCTACTTTCTTTCCCCGAGGAGATAGTATTCTCAGCTGTAAAGCTGGTCTTAGCAGTTTAAATATACCTTTACTACGAAAGGAAGACTTAATGAGAAAAATGGAAAAAATAAAAGATAGATCTAAAATAGGATGGATTCACATAGGAGCTATTAACAGATAATAAAATCCCAAGGAGATTACGATATGAGGGAAATCAATTACAATTAACAAATGGAGACAGAATAGAAGAAGCTATAGCAAGCATGGATAGATATAATGGAAGATTACGACCAATATTAAGAAATTTGCCAAGAACGACAAGTTTAAGAATTTTAGCAGACAATAGAAATGCTAGAAATTATAAATTATATGGAAAATATTTCAATGGACAAGAATGGAATATGACTACAATATTAATAGATTCAGGGGCAGGAGCTTCATTTATTCAACAAGGAAAGATACCCTACTTAGAAAAAATATATACGTATATATATATGTATATATATACGTATATATATATATATATATATATATATATATATATATATATATATATATATATATATATATATATATATCTATATATACGTATATATATATATCTATATATATATATATATATATATATATATATATATATATATATATATATATATATATATATGTATATATATACGTATATATAGATATATATACGTATATATATACATATATATATACGTATATATATACATATATATATATATATAAATATATATATATAAATATATATATATACGTGTATATATATATATATATTTATATATATATATATATTATATATATATATATATATATATATATATATATATATATATATATGGGGAGTTTACTTAATGCCCGCGCGGGTATTTTATTTTGGCTACCGGTTCTTAAAAACACGGTGGCACATGATGTAATTAGCGGTGGACCAGCAGATGCCGGCATCCGCGAGGGTGACGCGGAGCATCAAGCTACGCAAGCACCCACAGAACTCGACTGCTGGTATAGATGCTACAGGCGGAGGGACCCCTGGGCCGACGCCGCCGGTATCCCCCACGACGCCTCCACCAACGTCGCCCTCAACACCCGATGGACTCTACGGAGATCATGATCTCGGCCCAGTTGGCGGCGTCAGCAGCTACCTCGCCTTCATTCCACGCCACAACTCCAGTCTTGCGTCTAGCTTTGTCGGGGAGCGAAGGTTCCCGGGGCTTGAATAATGTGGCGACAGCGGACATCAGGACTACGAGGGTGGCGTCCTTGGGGTGGAGCAGCTTAGAGATGAGAAGGAAGAGAGAAGCCATTGCTGAGAAATCTACCAGGTTTGTTTGTTGGGAATGGATGGGGAATAAGGTGGAGGGTGGTTTCAAGAT
Source organism: Alisma plantago-aquatica (assembly GCA_963693085.1). Taxonomy (NCBI): domain Eukaryota; kingdom Viridiplantae; phylum Streptophyta; class Magnoliopsida; order Alismatales; family Alismataceae; genus Alisma; species Alisma plantago-aquatica. Next base: position 1,710,271,645 of record OY856409.1, on the reverse strand, counting down.
GAGAAAGAGGGCAGTATTGGTGTTGAGCTTGCTTGTGAGATCTGGTTTGTGATTTGCAACGACGAGTGGTTTGTGCGGGGTTAAATTGGGATCAGTGCCTGGTGCTCAGAAGCACAATAAATACGGTAGTAGGGTAGAAGGCGGTGTTGGCAATATATTCAGGCTCTTTAACGGCAGTAGCACTAGTGGAGGAGTGGCGTACTGCTACTGCTGCTGAGACGCGATGAAGCAAACATTACTTTGTTATATGTACAGATGAAGCAAACAAAACCGTGGAGGAGCAGCGTACTGCTGCTGACTGCACTCAGTCCCCGTTCGTTCGTTCGTTCCCCTGCGCCACCACAGACGACGACGACAGAGTCTGTTGGGTTTTCCCCTAATCTCATCTTTCGTTGCTGAGTTCCTCCTCCAGTATGGTCTGTGTTGTATCTTTTTGGTCTAAGTCCCTTTTTCAAAACTTAGTCAATGCCCTATAGTTGCTCGATGAAATGTCAGTATGTATTGTATTGTTCTCAAGATAGCATATAAATGTGAATTACGAGTGGTTAATTTCTGCAAAGAGTTATCTTATTTATTTGTTATGGCATATCGTGATTTCTGGTTGTTCTACTGTAGGTGGAAAAGTTGACTTTTCATTATTTTTGACAACTCGTGATGATCTAATCAAAGAGAGTACATGTCTAGGAAGGTGATACCAAATCAAAGTCAATATGCAACACCTTTAGGTGTAATAATCCAATTTGACAATTAGACTCAAAAATTAACTTTGAGTCATAAATGAAACTATATGGCATGAAAAGTAACTTTGTCTGGTTTGACGTTAGGAAATGATAGAATGGAAGGCCGCTGCAATCAATTTTGAATATAGTATCATGTTATACCACATTGGTAAGAGGGATATGCGTGTGTGATGCCCCATATTTTCCAACACACCTGAGTATCTGTTTAAAATTTGTATTCTCACATGTTAGCTATCACGACCTTGTATGTTTACGTTGGCAATCTACCACAAAATACCAACTAAACAGCTGATCTTCTAGCAATCTACCACAAAATTTGGAGGTTGTATGATTTGATTAAGAAGATTGGGGATGGAGATGTCGATGAGGGGCTGTTGTTATTCCAGTCTTGAAAGATTGTAAAAGGGGCGCAGAAAGACACAATGATTGCAAAATTGTCTCCTACATTACTGTTGTCTCTTGTCTATTACAATGTGACTGTCCATATGGCATACGACACTTGACTGTCCATTACAATGTGACTGTCCATATGGCATACGACACTTGCTTATTACAACATGACTATCCATATTACAAAATTGTCACCTACATTACAGTTGCCTCTTGCCTATTACAATGTGACTGTCCATATTATAGATGACGCTTGCTTATTAAAATATGAGTGTCTATATTACAAAATTGTCAATTACATTGCGGTTGGCTCTTGCCTATTATAATGTGACTGTCTATATTACAGATGACACTTGCTTATTATAATATGAGTATATTGCCTATTACAATGTGACCATCCATATTACAAATGACACTTGTTTATTACAATATGAGTATTCATATTACAAAACTGTCACTTACATTACGGTTGGCTCTTGTCTATTATAATGTGATTGTCCGTATTACAGATGATACTTGCTTATTACAATATGAGTATCTATATTACAAAATTGTCAATTACATGACTATTGGCTCTTGCCTATTACAATGTGACTGTCTATATTACAGATGATACTTGCTTATTACAATATGACTATCCATATTACAAAGTGTCACCTACATTATGGTTGACTCTTGCATATTACAATTGATTGTCCATATGACATATGACACTTGTTTATTACAATATGACTATCCATATTACAAAATTGTCACTTACATTACAGTTGGCTCTTACCTATTACAATGTGATTGTCCATATTACAGATGACACTTTCTTATTACAATATGACTATCCACCTTACAATTTTTACATACATGTTGCAGTTGCTCTATGCACATTACAAAATGTCCACCGACCATATAGCATGCTCCTATGTGTTACAATTTCTTTATGTACATCACAAAATGTCCACCAACTTTACTATTCGTAGATGCATGTTACAGTTTCTCTATGCACGGTATAAAACGTCCATGAACGTTAAAGCTTGCTCCCATTCTTTTTTTCCTTAACTCAAGTTACTATCCCTCCTAGAGATAGAATTCTTTGTCTAGAAAGTCACGAGTACAAAAAGCACACATCAAATCGCTATAGATACAAGTGAATTGTCCAAACTAGAACTAGCTAAACACTAGTTCGTCTTACCACTCATGGACAACGAAGAATGAAAAATACAGGGGATAGATATAGGTTGCCATCACAGAAGATCTGGGTACCAACATTGAACCAAACAGTATCCTTAAATTTTCCACTTATGCCCACTCTCAAACACCTCTAGGGTGATGCAGCGAGAGCTCCAACCATCATCCAACCATCATGAATCACATATAGCCCACTGTTCCAGTTGGTTTCCTGGGTCCATTTTTTATTATGTTTTCGATGGGAGTAGGCAAGCATGATGTCTATTGCTCTACGCTAATCCTCTCTGACACATCTAGAGAGGCACCACTACCATCTTCATCTTCGGTGACGAAGTCTTGCTCCAAGAGACAAGTTCCTTGGGAGGCTCAACGGTAGCATCTAGCTCCCCAATGAAAGACAACCCTGCGTCCTGTTTGATTGCCTCCAGCACCATCAATCCAAGGGCTTCGGCACACACTCGCAACAGCGTCTTCCTGGGCGGCATCATGATCTCATCAGAAAGCATCATCCAATCCCACAATCCTTTTAGGGACAAGTTTTAAATCCGCTCATTTACCTTGTTGCCTTGATTAAGCCTGTCATCAAGGATAACAATGTCAACTTCAGGTCAGCATACATCTCCACTGAGGAGCTAGTGGGTGGCGAGGAGAATGACAGTTGCATGAAGAAACACGTACCTAAGATGGGAGTGCCGATCTAAGTCCTTATTATTTTAGATCCGTCAAGGAAAGCCCCACTAACACGACTGGAACGACAACGCGGGGATTCAACAGAAAAAGGGATTTGGTAAAAGGCTGGAAATTCAGTAAGCTTGACGACCGGGTAACTTAACCAATCTACTCGCATGGCTTCTCTGACATGCGGGTTTTGGCCATGGAGGAATTTCAGGTGTCATCGATTCGGTATATGCAGATTTTTGTGGCCAACAGGAGGCATGGGGGACAATCCCTCGCCAGAAGGCGGTTACACAACATCGATTATGAGACTGAGATACACATAGGTGTATGTCGGCATCAAGCATCCAGCTAAGGCGACTATTTACAAATGGAAGCCATCGCGTCTTTGTACACGGGTAGCGTTTGTTAAATACCCGCGCGGGCAATATAAACATGATATCTCTCTCTCTCCCTCTCTCTCTATATATATATGGGTGTTCATTCATTGCCCGCGCGGGTAGCATTGATTTTCGCTACCCTACAGCCAAAAAAGTAACTCTCCTAGCTAAGAAAGTAGCTCTGCTGTAAAAAAAGTAACTATGGTGTCAAAAAAGTAACTCTGCTGGCCCAAAAAGTAACTCTGTACAAAATATACAACAGATATATATAAGGACGGGTTTTTTGATTTTGGAGGGGCAAATGATACTATTTTTGGCTAAATTTTTTTGGAGAGCTAGACAAAATAGTCCTCTACAATAAAGAAAAAATTTTTTGAAAAAAAGTGGTCGGATGGGTGGGCGGGTAGCTACCCGCGCGGGCAATAAAGATGGGCCCTATATATATATATATATGTATCTATATATATATATATATATATATATATATATATATATATATATATATATATATATATATATACACGTATATATATATATACGTATCTATATACATATATATATATATATATATATATATATTTATATATGTATATATCTATATATATACATATATATATATATATATATACACGTATATATATATATGTATACACGTATATATATAGATATAGTTTGTGGAGAAATCACTAAGCACATGTTACTGATCATATGACAAATTGACAAGTTGGGAGACCATGTGGTCATGATAGTATAGTTTTTAAAAGCCACATCAAGAATTTCAATATCACTATTATAATATGTTTTCTAATGGTAAGTTAGAATACATCAATAATACTCTAAAAATATTTTCTCATATATTAACTACATTGATTGGATTTCATTAAAATTGTAGAAAGCACTATTCATCTAATGAAAAATATGAATATCATTTCAAACCATTTTTGTCAAATTTATAATATAAATAGTCTGAAAAATAATTGCATTGTATATGTCATAAATCATAACTATTCATAGGTGGTGATCAATAAAAGTGTAGCAGATGCTTGATGTATAATATTTACAATTTAAGGAAAAATATTGAAGTAATATATTTTGTGAATTATTCTAATATATCTATGAATTAACTATCTTTTTGAGTTTGCTTATAGAGATATTTTATATGAATTGAAAAAATATACAATATTACTTGTTTAACAAATTACATATTTCAAACTTTATACAACTTTTCTTTCACATAAAGTGAGTTTTTGTCCATCGATTGATATTAATCATCATCATGTAATACTCATTACCAACCAACATTTGGGATGGTTGTAGGATGCTCATATTCAATTTACCTTTATTTATAAAAGGGCCATATCCTCATGAACATCTAGATTTTCAAGAGACTTAATAAGCTCTCTCTAAGTTTAAGTCAGGGACATATCTTCCTATATAAACTATGTTCAGAATAGTATATTTCTTTTAATTTGTGATTTTTTTTTATTTACTATTTACTTCTCCATATAATCTAAGATGATCTCTAAGTAGCATGTCATAAATACTCATAATCGGTTGTTATTCGTCATATAGTCCTTTCTCAAACAATTAATTTTTGTTCTTCCATGCATCTACATCAACATTTTTTTGACATATTTTTCCTTTTATTGATTAGCATTCACTACCAAACAACGAACTATTGAATAGTTATTCTTAAAAGAAACCTTTCCATGGAAGGCGACGCATACTCCAAATGCACTCCTCTATTTTGGTAAGCAATGATAACTTTTAATAGAAATTGATAATCGTCAATATTAAATATGTGGTTGCATTAAAATATTTCGGGAACCAAGGGTATATTCTGACATGGAATATATTATTTTTTATTATTGTAAAAAATCATTACTTGACATACATTCTTTGTTATACATCACAAATTTCAAATTTTAGAATTTACTTAGTTTAAAATATGAATTACATTCTTGCTTAGCGCTTGTTGTCATTGAAATCGGGTTCTCTAGTTTTATTATTCACTATAGATATTATGATTGACTTCAAATAAGAAACTTGTATATTTCTATGTAACTTAAAACTTTTATCTTTGACATGTTATAGTTTTAAGTTAACATTATTATTTTCTTATTATTTTAATATTGTCATTATGATAAATTCACTTTCAAATTGATATCAATAATCAAGTCTCGACCAACTAAAAGTGTTGTTTGTTAAAATTGTAATTTTTTTCTATGAACCATTGTAAATTTTGTTTTAATAAAGGATAACAAATATTGTACTAAATATATAAGTACACATCTAATAACTAAGTGTGTCCTAATCATTTTATTTGTTACCATAGAATCAAATATGGATTTTTATGTCATCAAATACCATACTAATTTTAATGCATTGTATGCCATAAGTTTGAGAATTTGTTGTGTTGTATATAGTGAGTGAACATATTGTGATTATGTAATGAATTTTTTTATGCAAATCAAGTTGTAAACAATAAATATTTGGGTTGAATGTAACATACCGGGAGTGCAAATAACCGGTCTACTCAATTGTCAAACTTCACATGTTTCCATTCACTCACAATTATTTTTTTGGGTCGGTCTAAAAAGTGTGTTACTATAACCAAAAAAACTTTAGGTACATTAGCACCACTAACAAGAAACTAAGCCTTGATACACCAAATAAATGGGTATCAATGTTACAAGACATAACGTCAAAACATGGACACTGAACATAGAAAACTACACCCAATCCACCACAAACCCCATGGGGCATGACTTAAGAGAAATCCTATCCTCAATGGCATTCACCACACCCACAAAGTAAGACAATGCAGACTCCCCCAGCATCAAGCCTCAAGGAGAAACTGGAGCAAAAGACAAAATCCCCCTGCAAATGTCCATGGTTGAGAAAACTCACTCCAGGATTGAGTACAATCCCAGCAACAAAAAACACCTAAGAAACCCACAGTAGAGCATAACTGAATAAAACCACTCCAAGCTTTGAACAAGACCAAAGAGACTTCAGAAGGAACACAAATCCAGACCCCCTTCACTACATCAACGAACACCCACAAATTATGACTGAGGACTAAACAAAGCACCTTCCTTCATCCCAATCCTCATGGGTAAAAGCTACAGAGGAGGCTCAGAAAGAAGCATGGTGGAAAAGATACACTCAGGTCCATCCAGCTAGGAAGAGTCTCCCACCTTTCCTCCCTCTTCCTTGGTTTTCTTCTTCATCTTCTTCTGCCTCGGGCTGCCATTCAGCTTGAAAACCTTCAAGAGGTCCGGTTCTAGGTCGCACGAGCAGCAAGACTCTTTATCAGAGTTCTGGATAACTGTCTTGGTGAACTCCAGGTAGAGTGGAATCTACCCCCATGAAGCTCCATCATCGAACACCACCAAGAGTCGTTGACGAAGTACCCGTGGAGGGAGTCACAACACCTAGTTGCTCACCCGCAAGGTTCAAGAACACTCGGTAGTTGTTGTTTACACATTACCAAACCACACAAAATGTGCAGGCTTCGAACACTTCTGATTAATAGAAGCATTCCGTCGACTACTATGTGCTCGCAATAATAGGAAGGACTGAGAAGAAGAGAAGAAGAAAACCCCCCCATCCCAAACCCACATGAGGTTGTTGTCGCTTAGAACATCTCGTCGAACACCTTGAGGATGTTCAGAACCCCTGAGTCGAAGACCCTCCGTGGACCTGAAATTGGCGATTGGGAGAAAGACCTCCTGGTGGACGAACATGATGCAAGCCCCGCCACCCAACAGGAAGCTCACCCATCGCCACTGTCGTCGGAAGCAGACCCAGCCCCTTCCGGGCTACCAACTCCATGGGTACCAGGTTGATCACAGATCAAAGAAGAGCAGATGCACGAAGAAACTAGCAGAACTCGAGCTTCTTTGGTATCGATTGGAGAAACAACTTGCAAGCGCTAGATTTGTGGGGAAGGCTCTTCTCCATCCGTCTCGCTTGAACGGAGTGGATTCAAACAACGTCGAATCCCAACCCTCATCGATCTTGACTCCACGCATCACTTCTCATCTCTCTTCGATCCTGGATACCGAGCGGGGTCCTGATGGAGACGGGAGGGGCTGCTCGGTTGAGACCCTTTCTCTAGTGAACATTGTTGCCTATTGTCCCCTGAGGTCGTTCCGTTGTCGATGGTCAGGGGGAAAGCACCGAGGAGGTGCTCCCTCCCCCCAGCGGTAACCGTCAGAGAACCCTAGAGAGAGGAGAGAGCTTCCGCTAGAGAGAGAGGTTCCGTTTTCAAGACTCTTCACTCACAATTATCAAATTCATGAAAAAATGTAACTGTAATTTATGATATATAGTATATGTAATATCTTCATTGGTATGTCCTTTAATAATCTTCAATTCGGATTACATGTCAGTGCCTACTAAGAAAGTCACATACAATAAGAATCTTACTAACCAATTGAATGTTTCGATAGTGTTAGACAGATCATAAGTTGCAAAGAAGATTATGAGCATTAGGACAACAAAGAGAAATCCTTCATGTAGATTTTCTGAATATTTTTCATTGATACAATAAGTATAGTATATAACAATGTGGCTTGGCACACATAGTTCCTATATCCGGAACCATAGCCAAAAAAAGAAAGAAAAATAGAGAGTAGAGTTGCTATATCCGGAACTATAGCCTAAAAAAGAAAGAAAAATAGAGAGTCGTATAATGGAGTACTCCACAATTCATAATTATAGGATAAGATTCAAAATCTTAAAATACTCAGTGTTTCATAGTATGATTCATACACATATATTTGGTATACTATCTTTAGAGACACAAACAATATAGTTGAACAAAGCTAACCTTTCGTAAGACTACCGAAAAACTATCATTGTAATCCACACTTTGGTACCTTCTTCTTAGTATAGTGAGATTCCTTAGCATGATGTTTGTATTAGTTCTGTCGTCTTGTACGGTTGTTGTTACTCCTTACATAGAAGCTCAACACTCCTTGGTACCCTACATTGAACATAAAACAAGATAAAGAAGTTTAGACATTAGTATTTAATCACAAACCAATCCTGATCAGTCTGAAACAAATTTATTCTAGCGATTAAATTGAGGTTTGTAGTATATAAAACTTGGTGGAATTAAGAGTGTCTAGTGAAACCATGGCGTCATCTCAAGCTTGTGATATTAGGTTTAGGTGGATTTCAAAGCATGTCTGAAAGCAATAATCATGTGGTATTAATGTTCCTACTCATTGTTGGGTGGAAGTCGTAGTCACCTGAATCTCTCTATGGCTTCTCTTCATGCAAGGAAGAAGAGGTTGTAAGTTGTATAGCTATTTGGTATGCTAAAGACTATAATAGCCAGATTGTAGCATCTGTCATCACACTCATATAAATGGCAACCCCTTGATCGGGAGTCCTTCTATATCCTAAAAGCACGTTCCACACTATTGCGCGCGGTCACTTACTTGTATATTGGCTGATCAGAGTTGATGAATGGCATTCATGACACTTTGTTACGTCCAGGATATATTGACCTAAGAGAAAGCAAGAGGAAGACAGTTAGACAAAGTAGTAGCCACCGCTGCTGTGGAGAAGGTGCACCCGGTTCACAGATATAACATAAGAGCAAATGGTAAACGGAAGGGCGCCACCAAAAAAAAAACTAAAACCCGACGGCTGACCGAAGCCTGACAAACTGTTGGAGTGCGCAGAATCCTGGACTCAACGATGAGTTTCGTTGCCACAAGGATATTTGATAATTCTTTTGTAATGGACAATATTTACAAGGAAAAACAAAGCTTCAGTTGTTGCGCGCTGGAAAAAATGTGCCGGTTCATCTCTGCGATCGCCGTTGCTATGCGGCAAGGTAGACAAAATAGCCGCCACATGAGAAAGGTAACAGAAAAAAAATCTCCGTTGCTTCCAAGGCGTGTGTAATCTTAATAAAGAGAAGAAAGGGAAACCTAGAGAATGCCTGTCATCTAATACAAACGTAAAAAAAAGGTGGACGAGACCAATTGATATCGATAAGAGTCCATGTGTTATACATCTTGTGAACGACGGCGACGGTTAGGCAAGATAACTAACGAGTCCACTGGATAAAGTAGAGTCCGTGTGTTATAGGTAATGGGAAGGACGGAGACGACTAGTGGCACTTAGATTGGTATAATAATAATATATAATATATATAATATAATAAATAATATATAATATATATAATATATAATATATATAATATATATAATATAATATAATATATATATATATGAGTCCATCTGTAATCCTGTGCGGGTAGTTACCCGCCCCTATTTCGGTTATTTTTTTTTTAAGTTGGTTACTTTTGACATGTAGAGGGTTACTTTACCTTACAAATTGTTGAGTTTCATGCATATATAGTTACGTTTGTAACAGTAAATTTCAAAACACGGTTACATATATATATCTGCTGTGTATTTTGTACAGGATTATATACTTTTTTAATCGTATAGTTATTTTTTTATCAACATAGTTACTTTTTTTGATAGCAGAATTACTTTTCTGGTCAGAACAGTTACTTTTTTGGCTGCCGAGTAGTGAAATCCTAGCTACCCGCGTGGGTATTAAAAAAAGGCATATATATATATACATATATATATATATATATATATATATATATATATATATATATATATATATATATATATATATATATATATATATTGTAACATACTAGATCTCGAACCCTCCTCTAGAAGTTTGAACTTTTGGGCTTAGCCAAACAAAGATGAACCTTAGTAAGCTAATGAATGTAATTAGGCCAATAATGTAACATAAAAGGTATCACAAGTATTATATAGAGGGTAACATAATAAATCTTGCTTAATAATCATATATAACACGTATGAAGATAATAATAATATAATTGGTTGAATAATAAACTAATAGGCCATATGACATATCTCATTAAAAGAAGTACCAAAAGTAAAATCTAAGTTTAAAATCGTGTTCCTTGGATCCCAATTTCCTTGGGAGTCAATTTTTACATTATTCACATAATAACAATTAATTTAATTCATTTAAGAAAGAAACGATGTAAGTTTCCAACAAAATATCAAATAAAATAATAAATGACTTCAAAAGAGGAAAATAATCTTAGATTCGTAATTTACACCTTAAAATTATCCTTTGGGTGAATTTCCATGTAATTTGGATAATCTTTAATATACATGTGATATCAAGAGAGAGAAAATGTGTAGAACCTTCAATAATTTAAAAATTATTCAAACAACTCCAACATGAAAAATTGATGGTCTGTATCCAACACACTTAAATATGACTTATGTGTGAAGTTTCATAAAATTTGGATAATCCTAATGTCATTAATGCATGAAGAAAGAGAAAATAGGATTCAAATTATTTAACATATTAAACGTTTCCAAAAGGCAAATCTAACTAGAGAATCAGAATCTACATGCCTTAATTGGCCTCTATACAAAAGTCTACATAAATTGGGTTTTGTTTGCACCCTAAAAAGAAGAAATAGGAAAAGAGAAATAAATGCAATCACACTATATTCCAATTCGATATATGCTTTGATTTATTGGTCACACGTGTTTTTGGCTGTTAGATTTCATCGAATGACTGTAAAGTCGTCTCCTACCTTGGGTAGGATTCCAATCAAGGCAGTAAATTGTGCTTCGGTTTTTTTTGTATGTCCCTCTCTACTCCACCTTTTCTCATGATTTTCTTCCAGTGTGATCGGGAGATGATTCCAAACCCTTTGATCCCTACTTTCCATACCTTTTCCTTTCCTAATTAGATTATTCCCCTTGCTTTGTCCTAGAGTTCGGCCCAAAACGGGACCCTCGACCTAAGTTTTCTTCTTATGTTTCTTCCTTCCCCCTATAAATAAAACACCTGCCGAAGCAGCCTGGATCCCAAACAAAATCATTGCAAGCATCAATTTCCCCGAACACCTCGCCTATACCCATGACCTACTCCATCTCCCTCTAGCTGTTCCAGCGATTGGAACTTGGTGTTGGGCCCTTCTTTGAGTAATTTCACGTTTGTGTACGACCTTTAGAACATCTGGAGTTGGTGGATGACTTCTTCTCGCCTCTATTTTGATGATTTGATCTCCCCTACTCTAGGAGCAGTTTCTACCTTTGGCTCCTCGCCTAGGGGTAAGTCTTTCGTTCAGGTCGGTTTCTTCTTGTGATGCTGCCCACATTGTTGTTTGCTCAGTTTGAGTTTATCTTTCTTGTTTCTAGTTCCCTCCTTATTACCTTGAACCTGCACTCGCCTTCTCTGCTTTTCTCCATGGTTTCCGATGGCGGATTGGATCTCTGAGTTTGTCTTGGCCTAGCGGATTCATTCGTAATGCTTCTGTGATGTTGGGGCCTCTATTTTACCAGTTGTGTTTTGGCCATCGAGGCTTTGCCATAGCTATTATTCTCGCGGTCATGGCTAAGAACGGGATCGGGGTTGAATCCCCTCTGTGCATTGTCTCTACTACCCATGCTCCGACCACTTGCCTTATTTTTTGTCTCAGGGGTAGTTTGGTTTTTACACACCTTATTGCTTCTCTCTTCTGCGTTGAGGAAACCCGTCCAACTATCTGTGAGGCTAGATGAGTTGGAAAGCCCTGATTGGGCCAACTCGGACTGCGCGGCCCACTCTCTCTCTTCCTTTTTCCCAAAGGATTTGCCACATGAAATTTTGTGATTTGTTGAATCTTGCAAAATTTATAATAATTCACTCACTAATAAAAAAATATTGAAAAATAGTCTTTGGATTTAGAAAATTAACAGCTATCTTTTGGTGTTAGTTTGTTAGCTAAATACAACCTTAAAAATAGGTGATTTCAATGAATTTACCTAAATATTTAATAACTTGTAAAATTTATAAGTAAATATATATAAGTCAGAAAAATATACTAAAATATGTTTTTGACTCCTAATAACATAAACTAAAATAGGGCATGGTTTTAGAAACCTAATTCACATATTTTGAAAAAGGTGATTTTTAGGGTTTTTGGATAAATAATGGAAACTTAACCCTAATTCCACATATATGCATCATTGGTTCTTTGGAGGCCTAGGCTTGGACCTTGACTTGGCTTTGGGCAGAGTAGACTCTAATGTTGAGGTATGTTTTGCATTCCCTATTATTCTTTATGAGCAATGACCTATATTATTCTTTCTCTTGGTCCTATGTACAATAGCCTATACACATTGCTCTTATCCTTTGATATCATGGTTCTTGTAAACTATATTGTTTGTGGTAATCTTGGATATTCTCTTGACTCTTGTCTTATGCCTTGGTGTATGTCGGTCTTATATAATGTTATGTGTCCACTTTGAAGTGGATGTTTATATGTTTGTGTTGTCCATTGTGTGATGGCAACATTTGATAATTTTGACTATACTTTTTGCTTGCATGTACATGTTACATGTTATGTGATTCAGTAGCACTAGAGTAGTGTAAATTACCTTGGGTTTTGGGTAGTATTCGTCTGTTATTTATTGAAGAGAGAGGAAGTATCCCATTCTCTATACTCAAGTTTGGCAGTATTCCATTCTCAATTTTATATATTTGGGAGATTGACATTATTTCTTTTTCTATCAAGTTTCAAGTTTATGAGACTTGGATGCATTTGTGTTGATATTGTTCTAGGGATATGCTTATCTCACATGCATACATGTTATTATGATGATTGTGGGGTGTGTTCCCTACTTCCTTTATGTGCCAGTATTGCTCAATCATTATTGTTTTGTTTATGGCAAGTATCTTCTTTTATTATGTGATGATGATTCCTATCTTTTATGCCCTTGTGGGTAGTCCTTATCTCTTGCATGGGAAGCAATTATTGTTGATGTGCTTTGGTCAATATATTGCTCAATTTTTCATTAGAATGCACATATCAGCTTTTTACTGATGTTTCCCTTTCTTCTCTTCTTTTATCGGGTATGCTTTCAACCCCATGCTGGATCAAAGAGAGGTGAATTGTAACGACCCCGTCTCCCGGTAACCTCCACTTAAGGGAGACCAAGAGATCGGAGTCGTTAGCCCAAGAAACCAGATGAAAGGTTTGACAAATAATCAATAATAATTATGAAATTCTACTATCTAAACTGAAATATGGTATAAAATAAAACTTTGCTTACCTTTTAAAATAGTTTGGAAATCTATCTATCCACAGCTTGAATTACTCTATCTAATCCTCCTTGCACTTTATTTCTTGATTTTACGATGTGTCACTTTACTGTTTGTGCTTTTCAGGGTTACACCTAAAACGTCGAACAAAACGTCGGTCAACATATCGAAATATGTCGGTATGTGGAGGCAACCAAAATCTCACAAATATGGATAACAATTTATATATCACAATCAAGATATTTAGCAACCCAATTTACATTTTCCATGTGACATTCCCCACCGCTTTTTCCCTAACCCTGGAATTACCCCCTTTAGGGTTTCTCTTTTGCCATTGACTTAAGGCCACCTTCTCAATCCCGAGCTTGGTGTCTGTGAGTCACCACTTATGGTGCCCATTAGTCATGCAACATAGACCACCTTCTCAATCCTGAGCTTGGTGTCTGTGGGTCACCACTTATGGTGCCCATTGGTCTTCCCTCCTGGGCTTGACCTCATTGCAGTATCCATCAGGGTGGCATGTAGGTGCGGGAATGCACATTTATATTAATTTGTGATAATCATAGTGACTTTATAATTGCAATATGAACATCCAAACTGTTTAGTTGCATTCAATGCAATTAACCATCTGGAAAATCCTCGGGAAACTAAGACGGTTATTCATAATTAACCACATACCTGTACATGTAGATTTGAGACAGAGTAGTCCAATCAATCAAGACATCCAATCAAGCAAGTACACGAATCCTGAAATCACATTCAATTCCTTTTATCAAAATCTATCCAAACCATCTTGCTACTTAGGGTTTCTATTCCTTTTTAAGATTTCTTCCTCTTTTAGGGTTTATTTTGCAATTAGGGTTTTACTTAATCTTACTCTTTTAAACCCTAATTTTTTCATCTATCTTTCACGAAAGTTATTAAGGTTACCTTTTAACACACATAACCTTAATTTTAGATTAAAGCATAATTAACCTTCAATAAAGTCCATTAAGCCTCTCTTCCATTAAAGCTAATATTTTTATTCTTTTAATCCATGACAAGGTCATTATGCTCATTTATCCTTAATTCATAGTTCATTATGGTCTAATTCACATATGAACGTTATTTATCATTAATTCTACCTTTTATCCACTCGAAAACCCTAATTACTACATTAAGGGTATTTGCCTACAATTAGGAACTTTTATACTCAAAATAGCTTAAAATCATCATATCTTAACATTATTCTTGATTTTGGATAATTAAAGCAAGTAAGAGTTGTATTTACCAATATTAGGGTTTCAAGGCTCATTAAAGCATATTCATGCACACGAAATTCTAAATTAAACTAATTACGTGCAAAGCTCATCCTTTTTGTTCTTAATGTTCTTTTTCATAATTAACAGGCTAATATCAACTTTAATCATCCATGAAACCCTTCTAAATATATTAATCATTTCAAAATAGGGTTTCTTAAACATTAATACATTAAAGTTGATAACTTGCATTACTTTTCATATTGCAAGAGGAATTAGCTTCTAAATATATTATTATTGGATTCCTCTCATTTTTCTGAGCAAATTTTATATTTTATGCGCACCAAACCGAGCTACCAATTTTTAACTATGATTTTTTGCAAGAAAACCTTACTTGGGCCAATCGGAGCGTGCCACGTCGCTTGATTCCATGCAGTCATTGCTAGTTAAGGAAACATTTCGAAAAGACGCAATTTCCCTCACTTAACCAACCAGCCCAGCACAACGCGGAGGGTAGAACTGTCTAATCGACCTTAGGTCATCTTCCTCTTAGGGAAACCCTGCGTGGCCGTCGACCTGCAGCCTTGCACGGGCTTTCCTCACCTCCTGGGACCACGATTGTTGCCGAAACTTATTGCCCTACCTCTGCCTTGCTCTGGTGCACCCACGACGCCCCCTGATCGTAGCCATGGTAGCTATTTCAAGCTCCCTCAGCCTGTGCTTTGTAGCTGGCCATGCAGCCTGTTGTAGGTCGGTTGTGTGAGATCCAAGCTTGGAGATGGTAACCAATAAACCCCAGGTCACCGTAGGGTCATCAGGCTTCCGTCACACTTCCTCCTTGTCCCCTTGTTGCCCTAGGGTTCTAACTACTTTCTCCGTTAGGGTTGAATGAAGAAGACAAAGGAGAAGAGGGAGAGATATATGTGGGATCTCCTTGGGCTCGTCCATGGGCTCTACCCTTATATAGGGGAGGGCGATCGAAGCCCTAGGACGTCTATCCACAGAATAACAAGTCTCTTTCCTATTAGGAAAACAAGTTCCTTAGTTAGGAAGTATTCTCTTTCCTTTTAATAATTTCTTGGTAATCCACATACGTTATTGGTTAGGAATTCAAAAATCATCTCTTTTATTCTCCTTATACTTAACTTTTACTCCATTTGTCATGAATTTATATTTCCTTTTAGTAGAAAATAACTCTCTTTTAACAAAACCACTAAATCCATTAACAATGTATCACATTATCCTCTTATTTTCTATTATTGGTATTTTCTCTTTCTTTTTCTCCTTGGGGCTTCTTAGATCCCAAGAAACTCCAATATTTCGAAATTCCTTTTTATTGGATACTCATTATCCTTCTAGATTCATCTTTATCCATTATTTCACATTATCTTGTTTATTTCTTATTAAAATATCTCTTTTTGAGGATTTCTCTTTATCTTTCTTTTTATTTCTCTTTTAGCATTAGGAATCCTTGGGATACGAATTCCACCAAGGATAACTCAATTATACTTCTTTCCACTTATTTTCTACACTTTACCATTGTTTTCAATTTCTTTCTTAATAAAAAAATACTTAATTGATCTTTTCTTTTCTTATTGCATTTTCTTTGCTCCTTTGGATTCCTTGGGACCCAAGGAACCCAAGAGGCACGAAATCCAACTCTGGATTATATTCTTTTGCCTTCTAGTGGTTTCCGCATCTTTCTTTTCTCAAAATCTCAATTATTCATTTACTAATTGAATTTCCTTGTTATTGGGCCCAATAGCCAATAAAGCCCACAACACAATCATCAAGGCTATTGTAAATGAAACTCATTTATTTAAAACAAATTATATCATCATTTGTTCCAATATCTTTAATATGAGAAATTACATTTCTCTCCAAATGAATCCAAAATTTGGGGTTGTAACATCCTTCCCCTCTTATAGGAATTTGGCCCTCAAAATTCCACCAAGTAAACAAACAAATCAGGATAAGCCTTTCCTATGTCCATCATGGCTCCCATGTGGCCTTACCCTTTCCATGGTGCTTCCCAATAACCTTCATCGTCTCATATTCTTTCATCTGAGTTCTTTCTTACCTTGGTATATTGTACCCTCATAGGTGACTCAAGACTTTTTAGCCTCTCAAAAAGTTGAATAGGTTCAGGGCTCAGCACATGGCTTGGGTACCTCACATAGTGCTCTAGATCGGACCCATGGAACACATTATACATCATGTTATCCTGAGGGGTAAGGCTAAACACAACCATCTCCAATAATCCATCTCGAATGGACCCATATATTGGGGACTCAGCTTTCTCAGCTGTAGCTTAGAGGGGTCGGATGTTCACATCACATATTCTCACACAGTGAACTGCATGTCAGTCTGCTTTGCATCAACTCATGACTCATGTCACCCCTGGGCTCTCTCTCAGCCATTGCATGATCAAAGCGACTTCATATGCACACACTATGGTTCTTTTCTGACCTTCGCGAGGCCTCCTTCACCAACATCATCTTAATGAAGTGGTGACCGACACAACCTCCCTATAGAGTTCTTGCATCCCGATAAAGGCTATGGTGGTTAACATCACATCTTAAGAACTTTCTCCATGTATCACCCTGAATGAGTACACATGCTCTCATCAGACCCTCTAGTCTGTATCATACTAACCATTAGTATGGGGTGATAAACTGTACTATCATCGAGTTCTTCATGTATCTACTTCCATCTCATGGAAGTGAACTTTTAGGTTATACTTAAGAACTTTTGAACTCACATCATGGTGTAGTTGAACCATCTCTTTATCTTATAAGTAGTTCAACTCGATCTGTCCCTTGATAGTACTCTTTCATTCTCATGTCATCTAGGTAAGGCAATCTACCATAACCCACATTACATCTTAACCTTCCTCGATCAAGGGGAGACTTACCACAACATCCATAGTAATGAACTCCCATTCCCTCTCGGGAACTCTCTTTATCCTCCATATCAATGCACTAGGTTACTGGTGTTCGTCCTTCACCTCTTGTTATGCATGGCAACATACCACATGTAACTTCATCTTAGGTATCCAAAGTACTACTATCACTTACTATCTTCGTAGTACCACGGTGTATGATGAACTTAAAATCATGATCTCATGTATGTCATCATTCTTCGATGTTGATTCCTCAGAAACCCTAAACCACTCTAATCAGGGTTTCCTCACCTTCTTTTCCAAAGAAGTGCATCTGAGGTTCTACAACCATCCTTTTATCATGATATGCCCTAGTTTGGGTAACCAAACAACCATTAACTTGATCAACCAATATTGTTACATCTGAGTGTTAGCCAAACATATCTTCTTTTTCAACGAATGGTTAACCTAACAACCTCTTCTAGCCTTCATCTAAACTATGTAGTTGTATCCTATCCAAAGCATCCATTACCACTTCACATCCTTAGGTTTTAGGTAACGTTGAAGACATACACCTCTGTGTATTCCACTTATTATCTCATATCAGCTCCAAGTCTATCTTCATCAAGAAAACTCTGAGATTATTCTCATGGTTTTTTGAACTCAACCTTGTATAACTCATAGCTCATGATAAAAACATCCTTATAAGATGACTACCTTATTTCTCTTAGTGTTTTTAAACCATCCATGTATCATTTACTCCACAAGGGTATGTTATCATCTCTGTCCTCATACCTCATAGCCACGTTCCAACTTACCTCATATTTTATCCTTGGTGTATGGCTTGCGTATTTTCCTATCTCTCACTCACATAACAAGAGGAAATAAGCATTTGGTTGCAGTCCAAATACAAAGTTCTTCCCACTCCAAGAGTAGAGATGGTACATTCCACCTTGCCAGTGCACCTTTAAATCTAAATTAAAACGTGCATCTTATGTCTCATCATCATAATCATCTCGATATCAAAGTTACTTCCATGGAAAACTAGTCTCAAACCTACTGGGGATTAAACACATCCCTTGGTCATCTCCTCTAGATCTATAGGGTGCCAGCACTTTTGGGGTCATCCCTCTTCCTTATGCATCCGGAGAGTGCCCTACTCATCTGCCCTTTGGGTTCCATGAGTTCACGAAGGTGATCAATCTCCTAACCCATGGCACTCAGACAATGATAGTTGTTACCTCCCGACCCTATGGTCATGTGCAACTAGGGAATTAGGTAACTCCTACTTCCATTGGTCTTATCCCTACTTGACCCTAGGATAGACTTTAGGATTCTATTATAGTACATGTCCAGCTTAGAACCTCACCCAAACCTTCATCATCTCTCTCTGTATTCTTGGGTTGTTTTTCATCCTTTCACAGGGATCATGGCGACTTGCCTACCTTGGTCACGCCCCATACCGGTTACCTCCATGGTAACACACCCACATGCACTTAGACATGGTTATCTATGGGTCTACAGGTTCATTCTCATAAAATGTACTTTCCACTTAGCTTCTCAAAATCCTATGAGACCACTTAAGGTTACCTCAAAACTAATAAAACTGGTATACACCCTACAAAAGGGTCCCTCTCCCATGTTGGGAGGAAACTACACCTTGATAACAAAGGTCACAAACATCCTTATGTTTAGGGTAAGCATCCACATGAGCATGCTTAGCCCTAGCAAGCTACGAAGGCACAAGAAGACACCTACAAAACCATGCTAGGTCACACTTGTTCTCATCCTCAACATTGGATCAAGTTCATACCTTCCCATGTCATCAACTTATCTGTGAGGGGTTCATCAAACATACCTTAAGGGTTTTCCTTTTCCTCAACACATGAGGAGTACCATGCTCGAAACTATAGAGACTCAAATCTCATCATGAGCATTAGGTATACTACTTCCCCTCTTAGGCCTAGGAACCCTAGGCTCACCCTTGGGTGTCCAACTGTATGCTCAATCTCTTAACCATGAATCAAACATGTCCAAGGTATGTCATCCTTCTACTTGAGCAACACTTCAGATTTGAGTCCTCCTCAAGGACAACCAACAAGGTACAAGGCCTCACAACCTATTACTAAGCCTCTCCAGGTCTAAGGAACTCTTCTTCCTATCTTAGAAGGTAAACACCTATACCATAGGAACATAGGTACCAAAAGCCTCATCCTCTCTCAAGGGTTTGGTTCCTCTAATGGCAACCAAGATACTACCAACCTCCAGGGATCAAGCATGAGGCAAACACTATCATCCCCTTAAGTCGCATCCTCCTCAGCTCCCACTATTCCTCAGAGTCTAAGCTTCCAACCTCCTTGCTTGGGGTCCTGCTCTCTCTCTCTCTAGAGCTAACCCTACAAGCAACCTTACTACCCGAGGTCCTCTCTCCTTGAAGGATCAAGCTCAAAATCATACCCCTACATGGGTGAAGCCTATGTTTGCTCAAGATTATCCGTAGCCCTTTATGCTCATCTTTTATGCTACCCATCATACTCTCCTGGTCAGGGTTTTAGCCTATTGTCGTACCATTGACATACTCTAGGTGCATGTTATCCTCTACTTGCATAAGCCCATAGGGTTTCTATAGGTTCTTCTCTAACTTCATCCATGAAGGCTATCCTTTGCTCTAACAAGCACGACCCTCCTCGATCCAGGGTTGGGTCGCCAAAGGTGCTAGGTCATCCAACCTATGATGGCTCATATGGGCATCCAAAAGCATGTCCACCCTCACACCTGGTTTATCATGACATATAACTCATCATGTCATCTCTCTAACCAACACATAGGGTTACGGTTAGCATCATCTAGAGGATGTGCCAGGTCTCCACTTATAATGGAGGTCTCTACCTCCAAGACTAACTCTCTTTACTTATCCTCCTGACAAGAAGGTATAGACTCAGGTCTCTCCTGAAGTCATGACAACTTATGTCATACAACCTAAGCATGTATCTATTCTTTAGTTTGCGCTTAATCTATTAAGCTTATGTCCATGACATCTTATTTACATGCTTTTCATTAATTTGGTGGAGGATTCCTTAAACTTTATCAACCTTACCCATACCTCGAGAGGGTGAGGAAAAGAGAGAAAAACCCTAATCCTTACAATCCTTAATAGCATTTGAGTTGAGAAGGGATGAATAAGATGAGAGAGTCCTAAAGGTATCTTATTTCGAGTCAAGTCCTGAGACATTGGCTAGGCAGTCACACTAATCCAGGAGTCCTCATATTCCAACTAGCGGTGTGGAGGAAAATCTTGCCAGCCCCCGGACGTGATCCTTTTCTAGACACCTCTGTCTTTTAGAAAATCCTCTAATAACTCCCTTGGGTTCTACAGGGTTTGTAAAATTTAATAATTAGTAAAGATTAAATGAGGAACCTATGCTCTGATACCGACTGTAATGACCATGTCACCCAGTAACCCCCACTTAAGGGAGACCAAGAGATCAGAGTTGTTAGACCAATAAACCGGATCAAAGGTTCGACAAATAATAAATAATAATTATGAAATTCTACTATCTAAACTGAAATCTTGTATAAAATAAAACTTTGCTTACCTTTTAAAATAGTTTGGAAATCTATCTATCCACAGCTTGAATTACTCTTTCTAATCCTCCTTGCACTTTATTTCTCGATTTCATGATGTGTCACTTTACTGTTTGTGCTTTTTAGGGTTACACCTAAAATGCCGACAAACAAAACGTCGGTCAACATATCGAAATATGCCGGTATGTGGAGGCAACCAAGATCTCACAAAAATGGATAACAATTTAAATATCACAATCAAGATATTTAGCAAGCCAATTTACATTTTCCATGTGACATTCCCCACCGCTTTTGCCCTCACCCTGGAATTACCCCCTTTAGGGTTTCTCTTTTTCCATTGACTTAAGGCCACCTTCTCAATCCCGAGCTTGGTGACTGTGAGTCACCACTTATGGTGCCCATTAGTCATGAAACATAGACCACCTTCTCAATCTCGATCTTGGTGTCTGTGGGTCCCCACTTATGGTGCCCATTGGTCTTCCCTCCTGGTCTTGACCTCATTGCATCATCCATCAGGGTGGCATGTAGGTGCGGGAATGCACATTTATATTAAGTTGTGATAATCATAGTGACTTTATAATTGCAATATGAACATCCAAACTGTTTAGTTGCATTCAATGTGATTAACAATCTGGAAAATCCTCAGGAAACTAAGATGGTTATTCATAATTAACCACATACCTGTACATGTAGATTTGAGACAGAGTAGTCCAATCAATCAAGACATCCAATCAAGCAAGTACACGAATCCTGAAATCACATTCAATTCCTTTTATCAAAATCTATCCAAACCATCTTGCTACTTACGGTTTCTATTCCTTTTTAGGATTTCTTCCTCTTTTAGGGTTTATTTTGCAATTAGGTCTTTCTTCATCTTACTCTTTTAAACCCTAATTTTCTCATCTATCTTTCAAGAAATTTATTAAGGTTACCTTTTAACATACATAACCTTAATTTCAGATTAAAGCATAATTAACCTTCAATAAAGTCCATTAAGCCTCTTTTCCATTAAAGCTACTATTTTTATTCTTTTAATCCATGACAAGGTCATTATGCTCATTTATCCTTAATTCATAGTTCATTATGGTCTAATTCACATATGAACGTTATTTATCATTAATTCTATCTTTTATTCACTCGAAAACCCTAATTTCTACATTAAGGGTATTTATCCACAATTAGGAACTTTTATACTCGAAATAGCTTAGAATCATCATATCTTAACTTTATTCATGATTTTGGATAATTAAAGCCATTAAGAGTTGCATTTACCAATATTAGGGTCTCAAGGCTCATTAAAGCATATTCATGCACACGCAATTCTAAATTAAACTAATTACGTGCAAAGCTCATCCTTTTTGTTCTTAATGTTTCGTTCATAATTAACAGGCTAATATCAACTTTAATCATTCATTAAAACCTTCTAAATATATTAATCATTTCAAAATAGGGTTTCTTAAACATTAATACACTAAAGTTGATAACTTCCATTACTTTTCAAATTTCAAGAGGAATTAGCTTCTAAATATATTTTTATTGGATTCCTCTCATTTTTCTGAGCAAATTTCATATTTTATGCGCACCAAACCGAGCTACCAATATTTAACTATGATTTTTTGCAAGAAAACCTTACTTGGGCCAATCGAAGCGCGCCACGTCACTCGATTCCATGCAATCGTTGCTAGTTAAGGAACATTTCAAAAAGATGCAATTGCCCTCACTTAACTAACCGGCCCAGCACAGCACCGAGGGTAGAACTATCCAATCGACCTTAGGTCATCTTCCTCCTAGGGAAACCCTGTACGGCCGTCGACCTATAGCCTTGCGCTGGCTTTCCTCACCTCCCGGGACCACGATCGTTTCCAAAAACTTACTTCCCTACCTCCGCCATGCTCTGGCACACCCAAGCTGCCCCCTGATCGCGGCCATGGCGGCTGTTTCAAGCACCCTCAACCTACTCTTTGCAGCTGGCCATGCAGCCTGTTGCAGGTCGGCTGCGCAAGATCCAAGCTTGGAGATGGTAACCAATCAACCCCAGGTCACTGTAGGGTCATCGGGATTCCATCACACTTCCTCCCTGTCCCCTCGTTGCCCCAGGGTTCAAACTACTTTCTCCGCTAGGGTTGAATGAAGAAGACAAAGGAGAAGAGGGAGAGATATATGTGGGATCTCCTTGGGCTCATCCATGGGCTCTACCCTTATATAAGGGAGGGTGATTGAAGCCCTAGGACGTCTATCCACAGAATAACAAGTCCCATTCCTATTAGGAAAACAAGTTCTTTAGTTAGGAAGTATTCTCTTTCCTTTTAATAATTCCTTGGTAATCCACATACTTTATTTGTTAGGAATTCGAAAATCATCTCTTTTATTCTCCTTATACTTAACTTTTAATCCATTTGTCATGAATTTATATTTACGTTTAGTAGAAAATACCTCTCTTTTAACAAAACCACTAAATCCATTAACAATGTATCACATTATCCTCTTATTTTCTATTATTGGTATTTTCTCTTCCTTTTTCTCTATTGGGGCTTCTTGGATCCCAAGAAACTCTAGTATTTCAAAATTCCTTTTTATTGGATACTCATTATCCTTCTAGATGCATCTTTATCCATTATTTCACATTATCTTGTTTATTTCTTATTAAAATATCTCTTTTTGAGGATTTTTCTTTATCTTTCTTTTTATTTCTCTTTTAATATTAGGAATCCTTGGGATATGAAATTTCAGCAAGGATAGCTCAATTATACTTCTTTCCACTTATTTTCCACATTTTATCATTATTTTGAATTTATTTCTTAATAAAGAAATACTTAATTGATCTTTTCTTTTCTTATTGCATTTTCTTTGCTCCTTTGGATTCCTTGGGACCCAGGGAACCCAAGAGGCATGAAATCCAACTCTGGATTATATTCTTTTACCTTCTAGTAGTTTCCACACCTTTCGTTTCTCAAAATCTCAAATATTCATTTACTAATTGAATTTCCTTGTTATTGGGCCCAATAGCCAATAAAGCCCACAACACAATCATCAAGGCTATTGTAAACGAAACTTATTTATTTAAAACAAATTATATCATCATTTGTTCCAATATCTTTAATATGAGAAATTACATTTATCTCCAAATGAAACCAAAATTTGGGGTTGTAACATGAACTTTGATATCAAGCTTTGTAGTTGAGCTTTTGGGAGACTTGAAGAGGTGGTTAGATGACTCTCGGCTTGATCTTTGGCTTATATGTTTAGTTTTCCTTTTTGGACACCCATGCATGGTGAAGTAATGTATAATTTTATCAAGCATTGTAATAGTTGGATAAATATTTCTTTTCTGCTACTACTCATTGTATTATGATACACACATTTTGAATAAATTGGTCTCCATCCCTTTGGTGAAAATTTTTATGTGGTGATTAGTTCAAGGGATGTTGCCTTTCTTACTTCTAGTAGGGAGTGGTTCCCCTATGGGGTCCTACTCCTCACACACACACACACACACACACACACACACACACACACACACACACACACACACACACACATATATATATATATATATATATATATATATAAGTTTGGGATTGTATGTGGTCTTTAATCGGGTATGCACATTTATCATTTTAAATATTTGCATCGTATGCAATAAATAAAAGTGATACACCAAAATCTGATCACATCGACAAATCCAAAAACATAGTAAGTTGATGTGTCTCTAATGCCAATGTAGGAAAATACGAACATTGAGTAGGTAGTGGAAACAAAAAAATATATATTTGTTTTCTACATGATAGCAAGATCACGTCAACAACTATTTAATGGGAAGGATGGTTTAACAAGCTCATACCTGGTCCTGGAGAAACTCCAGTGACCATAACTCATTGTCCTGGTTGCACTGGGATGATGTTTGTGCAAATCTTGTTCTTCACCACGGACTGCAAGTTAATGTTGTCCTCCTAGTAGTAGACAATAACCTCCTCACCTCTATAGTAGTCCTCACAGACCACCTAGAACTCCTATCATTCTAGTAGCACAGAGAAGAAGGTATTATCCCTCATGTTGGTGTACTAGTCACCAACTTGCTCTCCCATAATTGTTTTCCCTTGTATCCCTCCCTTGAGCAGGTAGCACTTGCTCGGGCTCTCCATTGGTTACCACAACCAGAGAGGACAACAATTATCAGATACAATAGAGTTGTGTCTAAGAATCCCCCAATACCCTTTATTTTAAGAGGGGTTTGGGCCAGAGTTCCTAGTCTGTGTGGGAGTGTAAGGGACTGGAATATCACAAAATTCACAACCTAAAAGATACGATCGATTCTCCAAGAGATTTGGTCGATTTCCATGCAAGTCAATCGATTTTCTAACTAAACCGATTGTTTCACCATAACTCTCAAATGCATATGGATTTGCATTTGAATCCAATTAATACACAACATGACATCAATAGTAATCCTTGATGTAATAAAAGTTATCCATGAACCGGGCATCTCGCCCAATCATGAATTGAGTTAGACATGAGCCGGTTGATTCATTATGTAAAACTAGTCAGTCCACTCCCCATTTTAGGTAGAACTCAGCGAGTTCAATTTCTAATCAACTTGAATCTTCAACTAATTTGTTGCACCCTTGAACTGGTCGGTTTGGAGTCTAATGAATTGAGTTGTTTCTCTAATTGAATACCTAAACACTTTGGTAATCAATTCAACTATCATTCATGATGAAACTCCTCTTCTAGGTATATCCTATGTGTGTGAAAATATAAGTTTCAATTTGTGTTGGTAGTGAATGTCCATAAGTGATTTATGACATCAGAAGTAAAGAGTGGTGCCTAGTCACACATCATTTCTACCCAAGTAAATGGAAGTTGGAGAACAACTTCAACCTACAATTTGTCTCAAGTGTTATCGTGATTATATAATTCCTTTTTCATTGATATCTGGAATGAACTTGAGGCATGAAATCATCCTCCTCTCAATGTTCAATCAATGTTCCTTGAACTAGAGAACACTATCTAAGATATATGTGACCTCAATATCATATATTGATTCACATGTGCATGCACATGCTTTTCTCAGTCTCACTTATCGAGTTTCCAAGATATTAAACTCCAGTAGGAGGGATGAATCCCATCTATATCACTCATAGGAAATCCCCATGTGTCACAACTACTCAATTATCACTGTTATGTCAATCCTTATTCAAGGTTATGTTGGATGATGCCAAAGTATATTGAACGACATGTGATGAGTTTAGTTACTTCAGGTCTAAGAACTGTAATCACCACCTTCACTGTGAGAGATGACTATGACCACCAATTATGGCTTCCATTTGTCACTCTCAAGGTGGGTCTATTTGATATAACAAATATATATATGCATTTTGTTTGATATCACGTATCAGGACTGATGAGATTTGGTCATCAACCAGAAAATGCTTTTTACAACGGGAGATAGACAACAGTTCTGATGATTGTGTTGTAGTTAGCATACTTATCACAAAAATCCCATTTTTGTGTTGTATATTGTATATTTTATACAACGCAAGTCATTTACAACATGCCAAACATGTTGTAGTATAGGAGGATACTACAACAACTGTTGAAGTGTTGTAATAGGTTGTAGTATCACAACATATTCAAAACCGTTGTAAAAGATGTTATTTACACAACATATTTTGACCCGTTGTAATAGTCACATGTTGTAATAGACCATCATTACACAACGTAGACTCACCCGTTGTAGTATGTGTTAATTATACAATAGGCATTTACATGTTGTATTTGGTACATGTTGTAATAGACCACCATAATACAACATATTAAAACTCGTTGTTATATCCCAACATCAGACAACAGACTCCAACCTGTTGTTATATATTATAATTACACATGTTGTAACCTGTTGTAATATCCACACATAAAACATCGTTGTAATAGACCTCCATTACACAACGTAAACTAAACCATTGTAATATACTATAACTACATAACATGATATCACCTGTTGTAATAGCTACATATTGTAAAAGATCATAGTTAAACAACACATCATATTCACATAATTCTCTTAATTTTTCAATTATTCGCGTATAATATATGTGTGTGTATCCATTATAATATTCACGTATAATATTCACATATATATATATATATATATATATATATATATATATATATATATAATTCTATAGTTTTAAACATCACTGTATAATTTTGATATTGTATCCATTAATTTTAAGTACTTCTATCTGCATTTATATTTCATTAATACATAATATTTATAAATGCAGATAGAAGTATTTAAAATTAATGGATACAATATCAGAATTATATAGTGATGTTTAAAACTATAGAATTAATATATATATATATATATATATATATATATATATATATATATATATATATATATATATTAATTCTATAGTTTTAAACATCACTATATAATTTTGATATTGTATCCATTAATTTTAAATACATCTATCTGCATTTATATTTCATTAATACATAATATTTATAAATGCAGATAGAAGTATTTAAAACTAATGGATACAATATTAAAATTATATAGTGATGTTTAAAACTATAGAAATAAAACATATATATATATATATTAATTCTATAGTTTTAAACATCACTATATAATTTTGATATTGTATCCATTAATTTTAAATACTTCTATCTGCATTTATATTTCATTAATACATAATATTTATAAATGCAGATAGAAGTATTTAAAATTAATGGATACAATATAAAAATTATATAGTGATGTTTAAAACTATAGAAATAATATATATATATATATATATATTCTATAGTTTTAAACATCACTATATAATTTTGATATTGTATCCATTAATTTTAAATACTTCTATCTGCATTTATATTTCATTAATACATAATATTTATAAATGCAGATAGAAGTATTAAAATTAATGGATACAATATTAAAATTATATAGTGATGTTTAAAACTATAGAAATAAAACATATACCTACATATATATATTAATTATATAGTTTTAAACATCACTATATAATTTTGATATGGTATCCATTAATTTTAAATACTTCTATCTGCATTTATATTTCATTAATACATAATATTTATAAATGCAGATAGAAGTATTTAAAATTAATGGATACAATATCAAAAATATATAGTGATGTTTAAAACTATAGAAATAAAACATATACATATATATATATGTTAATTCTATAATTTTAAACATCACTATATAATTTTGATATTGTATCCATTAATTTTAAATACTTCTATCTGCATTTATATTACATTAATACGTAATATTTATAAATGTAGATAGAAGTATTTAAAATTAATGGATACAATATTAAAATTATATAGTGATGTTTAAAACTATAGAAATAAAACATATACATATACATATACATACATATATATATATATATATATATATATATATATATATATATATATATATATATATATATTAATTCTATAGCTTTAAACGTCACTATATAATTTTGATATTGTATCCATTAATTTTAAATACTTCTATCTGCATTTATATTTCATTAATACATAATATTTATAAATGCAGATAGAAGTATTTAAAATTATTGGATACAATATTAAAATTATATAATGATGTTTAAAACTATAGAAATAAAACATATACATATATATAGATGTTTTGACCCGGAACCGACCACCAAATATTATATCACACGAAATATAATCATGAACATCTAATTCGAGCTTTTTTTATATTCATTGTCAAATCTGGCTCCGAGTTTTCTTTTGAATCTAATGTTTTCAATCTGGGTCGTTCTCAATTGAGACACCATTCAAACAATTAAAATCTAGTTTGCATTTGGGTCCGACACTGACAATTGAACTCTCTAACTGGTCCATGTTTTGTCCCGAAACTGACTGACTCGAAACCAATTTTTAACACCCTGTGTGATATTATAACAGAGTAACTAATCAACCTCTATATTTACATGTTATATATATGTATCTACTATTTTACATACAAAATAGCCTTGAATTATTTTGCTCGAAAAAAATTCAATTTTACTGGGCCGGTTTATTTTTTTTACCCAGAAATAACAATTATTTAACACCTTATGTAATATTATTGCAGAATAATTATTAACCTACATTAATCATATACATTGCATATAAGTACATGTACATGTGTATTACATGCATAGATCTAATTAATTCAACACCCGCGCTTCCTCTTTTCCTCTGCGCGCCCGTTTCCCCTAAATTTCACTCCTTCTTGCTATCAGCGGTTTCCACCACAAATCGTCCTCTGTCCCAGAGCTCCGTCCTCCGTCCGCCGTCCTAGAGCTCCTGCTACGATCAGTAATTTTCACTGGCCTTCACATCGCGGCCATCCCACTTCTTCTTCGAAAATCAACCTTGGAGAGACTAACGACGCTTCCCTGGAGAGACCGACGACGACGCTGCCCTGGAGAGCCGTCCTCTGCAATTTCTTCGCCAAAAAGCGTACACCCACCTCTACTTTGAGCTCCCTTCAATCCAAGGTAACCTACTCCTCCTGGCCTGTCAGTTTAACGGCTGTACCCTTGATATTACTCAACATAGTTGTGATGCACTTGCTAGACCTTGGTTGATTTTATGATTGTACTTATCCTTCATCACCTCTTTCCATCCGCTTCCCACTATGATATAAAGTCCCAACCAGTTTTCTATAATAACGCCTCATTCACCTTGCCGACTTCATCTCCAGTCCTCCTTCTCTGCTGCTTTCTATGACTTTATCCCATGCCACTAGATGGATGTCGCTATTTCTTGACGCCCCTTTCCATAGAAATTCCATCACTACTTGATCAATGTTGTCATAGATATATAGGGGAAGATATGTTATATGTATAGTATATATAGGAATTGTGTTGAGTACAGATTTGATCAACGTCACCCTCCCTACCAAAGAGAGTTATCTATTCACCCAAGATGATATTCTAGATTCCACCTTGTTGATAGTGTCCAGATTCATGTCTTTGGTAGCTCGTTCGTGTATAATTGGAACACCCAAATGTTTCCCTAGATTCCTGGATGGGGTCCATCTTCAGCAGCACTGATCTTGTCTCTTCTTTGCTTAGTATCCTCCCCATATGTGTTCTAACATCCTCTGATAATGTAGGTAATCCTCCCCAAATGTAGTATCAAACTGTAGCTTCTCCCCTGGTCATGATGTCAAATATTTCAAAGATTGGCTTCTGTAACAAAGGCTAATTCAAGTGGTTTAGAATTGTAGTTTGAAGGGTTACATTGGTCGAATTTAGCTTGGGATTCTATGGAATAGGCTTTAGTTTCTTTGGAAGCTAGATTTTGTTGCCTAGAATATAACTGTAACATCCCTGACCTGGGTTATGAGTTAACCCTAGGAGTTTTGCCTAAATATGTAATTAAATCTTTGTGATTAACTCTGAGCATGTATTTAAGCTTCTCAGAAATGTATATTTCAGTATTTGCTCCTTTTTATTTAAAGTTGTAGCATTGTTTTGATATACAGGGACCTATGTGCAATTTACCCAGTTAAAAGGGTTAGCTTGCAATTTGCACATGATGAGATATTCCTCTGATGTTGAGACATCATGAGAATCTCTTTGGCAAAGTTTGAGGGATTTCCCAAGCTAGAGCACCAAGGTGCAGCTGTGGAAGCAATCCCAGGGCTTGAAACCCTAATTTGGGGTAAAATGCAATTTACCCAAATGATGGGATGCAATTTGTAAAGTATGTCATCTAAAGTATCTTTTTAGACTTTTGCCATCATTTAGATAAGAAATGATGAGGAAATTCACCTCAATTGAGTTATCAAGTTAAGAAATAGGCTTTGTGATTGAATAATCAGGGTATATGTGCAATATCCCTTTAAGTATGAACTTTATTATTAGATTGTTCTTCCTTGCCTTCTTTTCTATAACTTAAGAGAAGTATTGTCCTTAGAATAAAGAGGAAGGGACGAGCAAGTAATAAAGGAAGGACTTAGTTGGAATTAAGGGAAACTTATGAACTAATGTTGAAAATCCTACCCCATGTATATTAGCCATCCTTCCTTTAGTTGCAAGGGAACTTAACCTTCGTTCCCTTTACTGTTTCATTTCACCAAAGACGACCAAGGACTGCCTTGGAGCTAAGGAGGACGAACAAGGGGTGCAAGGTAGGTTTAAACCCCTCTTCTTGCCTAATTCCATGGTTAGAATTCGAATTCAAGGTCATCTTCATGGCTAATTCTTGAAACCCTATCTTTCTAGCCGTCTCTTTTCATCCTTCCTTGGCGTTTTCACCTTGGCCAACCTGTGGGGACTCAAGGACGCCATTAGAGCTTGGAGCTTGAAAGCTTGGAGCTCAAGAAGAAAGCTTTAGGCGGGTTTTATAACTCTAAACCTATGCTTTACTATGTGCATCTTTGTATGCGATTTAATGATAGCCCTTAGTATTTCCCTACTTTTCCCTGCTATTTTGCAAGCAAACCCGTGGGATATCTGTACTGTTCTTGAGCTAGAAGATGAAGGCGTGATTTCCAAGAAAAACCCACCGCTTTTCTTTTCCTTAAACGGTCCTAACAGTTTGC
This sequence comes from Alisma plantago-aquatica, assembly GCA_963693085.1. Classification (NCBI taxonomy): domain Eukaryota; kingdom Viridiplantae; phylum Streptophyta; class Magnoliopsida; order Alismatales; family Alismataceae; genus Alisma; species Alisma plantago-aquatica. The sequence goes on along the minus strand of OY856409.1, from coordinate 1,710,239,864 downwards.
TCTCACGACCTCAAGACCGTGAGAGAGCCTCGCGGTCTCGAGACCGTGAGAGGGCTCGCGGTCTCAAGACCGATTGGCCCTGTTGATCGAGCGTGGACCATATAAGAAACCTGTTCCTAATTATATAGGCTAAATACCCTCAAAATGTGGGAGACTAACTCCAAAGGAATCGGGAGATATGACCTTTTTAAGTCACGACTTTAAATGAATTAATGGCTGATTTTCAAACGGTCTGAAATTGCCTTTTTGGGCAAAAGGTCTCAAGACCGTGAAAGGTCGTTGACTAAGCGTTGAACCCATGAGATTACGGTTCAAAATTATGTTAATTAACAACTCACCAAGTTTGATGGTCTAATTCCAAACGGGCTAAGAGTTGAAGGGCGAATACTAGGGCTAACCCTAGATAAAATCAGTACTGAAATTATGGTGACCTAATTAGGGTTTTTAGGGTTGATTGACCTAAACGGTCTCAAGACCATGTGGGGTCCACCCACATGACCTCAAGACCGTGCGGACAATCACCCAAGACCATTTGAAGGTCTAGGGTTGAGAAATTTGACCAATTGAACACCAATTGCAAATAAGTTATCAATTTAATCAAAATTCTGATTTTGTGACCAATCATGGTTCAACCTCTATCAAATCACCTTAGATTTTGATGAAATCTTGGGCAAACGGTCTCAAGACCATGTGGGGTCCACCCACATGACCGCAAGACCGTTTGGGCCAAGTTTGGGCCCAATTGGAGCTCAATTGAAGGGTTCAACCTTGTGTTGATACACATTGTTGAGTATTGATGGGTGAACATTGATAGACCTTAATTGAATCGATTTCAATCCTAATTGGTCAACAATTGAGGGTCAATTGAATGACCATTTGGTTAAGCATAACCTTAATTAACTCAATCCATAGGTGGTCAACAGTTATTGGACCTTTTGAAGGCTTCAACATCAGTTGACATCATCGTTTGATTTGTTGAACCTTTGTTGAAGGACCTTGTGGTTGAGACCATGAGAGGCTCACGACCTCAGGATCGTGAGGTGGCTCACGACCTCAGGACTGTGAGGTGGCTCACGACCTCAGGACCGTGAGGTGGCTCACGACCTCAGGACCGTGAGGTGGCTCACGACCTCAGGACCGTGAGGTGGCTCACGACCTCAGGATCGTGAGGTAGCTCACGACCTCAGGACCGTGAGGTGGCTCACGACCTCAGGACCGTGAGGTGGCTCACGACCTCAGGATCGTGAGGTAGCTCACGACCTCAGGACCGTGAGGTGGCTCACGACCTCAGGACCGTGAGGTGGCTCACGACCTCAGGACCGTGAGGTGGCTCACGACCTCAAGACCGTGAGGTGGCTCACGACCTCAAGACCGTGAGGTGGCTCACGACCTCAAGACCGTGAGGTAGCTCACGACCTCAAGCCCATGAGGAGGCTCACGGTCTTGGAGCTAGGAAGGGGGCTCACGGACCTGAAGGGTCAAAGTGGGCAATCGGTCAACACTTTCAACCAATCTTAATTCAATTAATGATTAATGATTGGAATTAATCAATATGACTCATGGTTGACCACATTCAATCATGTGATGGTTCAAGGTTGCTCAAATCAAACACTAATGATAATCTAAGATAGTAAGGAGTTATTTGACTCAGGTTTTTGACTATGATGATGATCAATGGGGTGAATTACCAAGATACCCCTGAAGGGTCAATTGAGTTATACTTTACTCAATTCAAACCCTAATTACATGAGAATGATGTTTTTAGTTATAATGACTCTATATAACCTGATCTAGTCTAAATGTTATCATCAACCATTAGTATGATGAAAGAGAGAGTACTCTAGAGAGAGAAAGTACCCTAGAGAGAGAAAGTAACTCTAATCACTTAATGGTGATGCTTTTGGCTATGTTAGCCTATGATGACTCAACCCAACCTGTTTTAGAGTGATGTTGACATCACCTAACCTTATGATGAGAGAGAAAGTACTTCTAGAGAGAGAAAGTACTTCTAGAGAGAGAAAGTACCCCTTTTAAATGGAAACTCAATTGAAGCATCCCCAATACATAGAAATGAGCATAATTAGGGTATGATCCACCTGTGTGAGATCATAGAAACCCTAATTATGATAAATGATGAACCTTTAACTAATCCAAGAGCATCAATGAAGGTGTTACTCAAACATGATGATGTTATGAGTTTAATTCACCTTGATGGGAATAGTAAACCCTAATTCAAGGGTGATGACATGTAATGTGAATAGTAAACCCTAATTCAAGGGTAATGGCATGCTTTTGAGCAATAAACTCTATTTGAGTAGAATTAAAGATTTAACTCTTAAGACAAGAGTAGGAAGTACATTCCTTATTGTTGTATTACCTTTATCAGATGTATTAATCATGCAGGTTCTGATATGAAGGTAATCATATCCAGGTATGGATGTTGATGTTATATTCATTGAAGGCATGTTGTAGCCTTATGAATAAGTAATGTAATCTGATGCCTTGCCAGTGGCATCCTATACTGATAATGGGCTGTGAGAGCCATGAATACCATCAAGGTCATGCTCTAGAGATGACTTGTGATGAGGATAATGAGAAATGATGATTGATATGAGTTAGGCTTGTTACATTTAGTATTCTTCTTTTATAGCTTCTATGCTACTGTTATTGTTTGAAGAACAATGTATGCTGATAAAGAATACTGAATGTACCTAACTAATCAAGTATAATGTAGAGCCCTGATCATAGATCCATCATTGTCAGAAATTAAGTGATGGTGAAACAGGTTTTCCTCAGGGAACTCCTGGAGCACATACTTTTGAGTATGTGGGGTACATGGATGTGTAGAACCTTACATCCTAGTGTAGGAAAGTGATGTAGATGTGGAATCCATCCATCCTTCACTATAGTTCCATACCGTATCAGTGGTAGGTAAACATGAAACCTCCTGATGACGAAGAAAGCACAGATATCCGTATCAGTGGTAGGTAAATATGAAACCTCCTGATGACGAAGAGAGTACAGAACGCCACTGTGACTCTAGAATAGCGAAGGACCAGTTTACCCTGGTGAGCTATAGTAGTAGAGACACAAGATGTCCTACAAGTGATCCTCTTACTGACTGAGGAAGATGAAGGTCATGAGAATCCGGCTCTCTTAATGACCTATGTATGATACTGATGCGACTTCTCAGCGATCAGTTGGAGTATGAGTGGTAAGCCTCATCTCCACAGGGCATAATGTTGTTTGTAAAACATAATCAACCATGTAGTGTAACTTGTTAGAGATGACTCCAAGTTAGTTGATTGATGTTACATTGTTATAATGATTGATATTCTCCATATCTCTTAATTTGTAGAGATCTTGTTATATCTGCAACTGTCATAGAATGCTTTGAAGGCTTTACTGTTTAAAATAATCTTTGATGTTATAATAAAGCTTCTGGCGAAGAGTTATAACTCTCGCTGGGACAATTATGTATAATTGTCTCACCCCGTAGACTTCAACTTTTTAGGTGGACGTCGGAGACGAAGAAACCAGCCTACAAGTGATCAGTCTCAGCAGCAGCACCAGGGGCAGCAGTAATCTCAGGTGGAGATTTGTCCTGCCATGTGGTGTAGTTAGAGTCAGTCCTATGTGTCCTCTGTACTCTCAGGTCTTGGAGTCTTGTGTTATGTGATCTTGAGATTTTGTATCTTGATGTATATAATTACTCAAGAAGTAATTATCCTGAGATGTAAACAGTTACCTCTCTTTATGAAAGGAGTTTTTATGGATACAAGTTCTTATCTCGAAAAGTTTTATTTTCCCGTGATTTTTGTCTTCCGCTGATTACCGATTCGTTTCCGCTAAGTTTTAATCGTGTTTATGTCATGGTTTGGAGATCAGACCCCACAATTAGTGGTATCAGAGCTCCAGGTTCAGTTGAGTCTACAGAGGCATAGGACTTAGGATGTCGAGTCTACCTTTAGTACTCCTTCCTTATCTGATAGAATCTTCTGCTCCTCAGGAGAAGAAGATACATAAGAATGTCAGAACATCGCGATGAGCACGTGGCAGAGAGTAGTGCTAGTGCACCTCGAGGCGGTGCAAGAGTTCCGAGAATAGAACAACCTGCACCTGAGTCGCCAAGAGAGCCACCCCAGTTCGACCCAGCTGACATGAGTAATCCAGCTATACAGACGATGTTCGGGCAGTTCATGACTGCCATGACACATATAACCGATAGGATGCCCATTCCTGCACCTAGGGCACCCGTCCAGCCTGAAGTACAAGGTATTGGCAAGACATTCGAACGACTTCGTCGTGTCGGAGCTACCGAGTACTTCGGAACTGCCGACCCTGCACATGCTGACTTATGGTTGACAGAGTTGGAGAAGGCTTTCAGGATTCTTATGATTCCGGAAGCTGAGAAGGTTAGACATGCTGTCTATCTTCTCAAAGGCAGTGCTGGTCACTGGTGGAACATGGAAGAGCAGAAGAGACCTGGAGTAGAGTTCTCATGGGAAGAGTTTCGTCGGGAATTTATCAATAGATATTTTCCAAAGACCTTCCTAGATGAGAAGATTTCTCAGTTTGAGAAACTAAGGCAGGGTATGATGAACATTAGCGAGTATGAAGCTAAGTTCATGGAGCTGTTGCGGTTTTGTCCGCATATGGCTGCTACAGACGAGGAAAGAATCAGAAGATTTGAAAAGGGTTTGAATTCCGATATGTCAACCCCTGTGTCTGCCTTAGAAAACAGAGAGAGATTCTCTACCTTCGTTGAGTCAGTCCGAAGGATAGAGAGATCTGTGATTGAGAAAAGACAAACCCATAAAAGATATCCACAGTTCCAGGGTTCTTCATCTAGGGATCCTAAGAGACCTAGATTCTCTGCACCTAACCCTCCACCACCCAGATCGAGTTTTCAAACTCAATGGACACCAAGTAGAGGTAGAGGGCGGAGTCAACCGCTTCAAGGGACACACAGTTCTGCATCAGTGTCAGTTACTGGACCACCCAGACCACAACAACAGGAGAAGAGTTGCTATAACTGTGGTAAGGTGGGACACTTGATGAAGGATTGCCGTTCTAGACCTATCGGTGTGACACAACAACCTCCGAGACAGAATCAACAGGGATCTCAGAATAGACAACATCAAGGAGCAGCTCGAGGACGTGGACAAGCGTCTCAAGCTCGATCATCAGCACCACCTCAACACCAGGCGACTGCGAGGTTCTATGCTATGAACCCACCTGAGGCAGTTGTCAATCCACGGGTAGTGGCAGGTCAGATGAAACTTTTATATTCTGATATGTCTATATCCTGTAATGTATCTGTTCTGATTGATCCGGGTGCTACGCACTCTTTCATCACTCGTGAAGTGATTCGTAACTGCAATGTGACTGTTAGTCATAGGACAGATAGTTTGTTGTTAGAGACTCCGTTGAGTGGGTCTGCCGTTTTGCAGGAGGTATGTTCTCCCTGCATCCTTTTCTTTTCTGATCATCGCATTCAAGTGGATCTTATACCACTTGATATGCAGGGATTTGATATAATCCTTGGGATGGATACCTTAGAAAGGTATAGAGTTGTCTTGGATTGTGAGTCCAAGTTGGCTGTGTTTGCTGATGAAAGCAACACATGGATCTTTCAAGGTGAAAGAAAGATTCTGCCCACCTGTCTTGTATCAGCTATGGTTGCTGATAAGCTGTTGAGGCAAGGATGTTATGCATTCTTAGCCCATGTGGTAGATGTTACCAAGGAAAGTTCCAATCCTGCCGAAGTTCCCATAGTCAGGGAATTCGAAGATGTGTTTCCTGAAGAACTTCCTGGTATACCACCACCTCGGGAGATTGACTTTGAAATCAATCTGATTCCAGATACGAAACCCATAGCTCAAACCCCGTATAGAATGGCTCCTGCCGAGATGGCAGAACTCATGAAACAGCTTCAAGAGTTACTTGAGAAGGGTTTTATCCGACCGAGCACTTCACCCTGGGGTGCTCCGGTCTTGTTTGTTAAAAAGAAAGATGGGTCAATGCGGTTGTGCATCGACTACAGACAACTCAATAAAGTAACAATAAAGAATAAGTACCCTCTGCCGAGGATTGATGATCTCTTTGATCAGTTGCGTGGTGCAACAGTCTTTTCAAAAATAGACTTGAGGTCTGGATATCATCAACTTCGTATTAAGGATAGTGACATATCCAAGTCTGCCTTTAGGACAAGGTATGGTCACTATGAGTTCACGGTTATGTCGTTTGGACTAACCAATGCACCAGCTGCATTTATGGAACTCATGAATAGAGTTTTCCGACCTTTCCTCGATCAGTGTGTTGTCGTCTTCATAGATGACATTCTGATATATAGTAAGGATGCTCGGCAGCATGAGCAGCATCTTCGCCAAGCTTTGACCTTGCTAAGAGAACATAAGTTGTATGCTAAGTTTAGCAAGTGTGAGTTTTGGCTACCAGAAGTATCTTTTCTTGGGCATGTAATATCCGCCTCGGGAATTCGTGTTGACCCTGCAAAGGTAGAATCTGTTCTACAATGGGAACAACCGAAAACACCGACGGAGATTCGAAGTTTCTTGGGGTTAGCTGGCTATTATCGAAGGTTCATTAAGAACTTTAGTTCTATAGCTTTACCTTTGACCAAGTTAACCCGGAAAGATGTTCCTTTTTCTTGGAGTGATAAGTGTCAACAATCTTTCCAGTTGCTGAAGGAGAGGTTGACCAGTGCACCTGTGCTAGTGCTACCTGAACAAGGAAAAGGATATGTAGTTTTCTGTGATGCTTCCAAGAACGGACTAGGATGTGTGTTGATGCAGGATAAACAAGTGATTTCTTTTGCTTCCCGACAGCTTAAGAAACACGAGGAGAATTATCCAACACACGATCTGGAGTTAGCAGCTGTGGTTCATGCTTTGAAGATCTGGAGACATTATCTCTACGGAGAGACATTCCAGATTTTCACAGACCACAAAAACCTTAAGTATATCTTCTCTCAGCATGAGCTCAACATGAGGCAACGTCGCTGGATGGAGTTAATCAAGGACTACGACTGTACGATCGATTACCATCCAGGTAAGGCCAATGTTGTTGCAGATGCCTTGAGTAGGAAATCAGCAACATCAACCATGAATAGAGCACAACCAAACTCTTTAGTATGCTCTAGAAGAGATATGCTTATCTCTTTAAGGCAAGACAATGTACAGTTGAAGGTGTCATTGCTAGCCGGTTTGTTAGCTGAGATGCATATTAAACCTACCCTAAGAGAGCAGATTAAAGAAGCACAGCTAGATGATGCTGCAGTTCAACATATAAGATCTGAGTATGGAAATAAGAAGCAAGATGGGTTTCATGACTCAAAAGATCAAGTAGCTTGTTATAATGGAAGAATGATAGTGTCGGATGTGGACAACTTAAGGAAGTTAGTCCTGGAAGAAGCCCATTCTTCCATGTATGCTATGCATCCAGGGAGCACCAAGATGTATCGGAATTTGAAGGATCTGTATTGGTGGCCTGGGATGAAGAAGGACGTTGCAGAGTTTGTTCTGAGGTGTCCTGTGTGTCAGCAAGCTAAAGCTGAACACCAGAAGCCTGCAGGGACAATGCAACCTTTACCCATATCACAGTGGAAGTGGGACCATGTGACCATGGACTTTGTTGTTGGCCTACCCAGGACAAGCAAAGGACATGATTCCATTTGGGTAATTGTTGATAGGTTGACTAAGACAGCACATTTCTTACCTGTCAAAACAACCTATTCTGCTGAAAGGTTATCAGAGTTGTATGTTCAAGAGATAGTGCGTTTGCACGGAGTTCCTGTCACAATAGTTTCGGACAGAGGTCCTCAGTTTACAAGTCGTTTTTGGGAACAGTTGCACAGTGCCTTAGGCACTAAGCTGAGGTTTAGTACGGCCTTTCATCCACAGACTGATGGACAGTCGGAAAGGACCATACAAACCTTAGAAGACCTGTTGCGAGCATGTGTTCTCCAGTTTACCGGAAGTTGGGATCTACACCTAAGCTTGATAGAGTTTGCCTATAACAATAGCTATCAGCATAGTATTGATATGGCACCTTATGAAGCCTTATATGGTAGACGTTGTAGATCACCCTTGTGTTGGTTTGAGACTGGTGAGCACCAGTTGTTAGGACCTGACCTGGTGCAGCAAACCACGGAAAAGATTAAAGTTATACAACATAAGATTAAGACTGCTCAGGATAGGCAGAAATCTTATGCTGACAAACGTCGTAGACCCTTAGAGTTCCAGGTTGGAGACAAAGTATATCTTAAGGTCTCACCTTGGAAAGGGGTCCTTCGTTTTGGAAGGAAGGGGAAGTTAGCTCCTAGATATATGGGGCCTTATCCAAACATTGAACGGATTGGAAAGGTAGCATATAAACTAGAGCTTCCCCCAGAATTACAGAGGTTACATCCTGTGTTTCACATTTCTATGTTGAAGAAATGTCACCCAGACACCGAGTCAGTTCTACAACCTATGGAAGTAGAATTGAATGATGACATATCCTATGAGGAGGGACCAGTGTCAATCCTTGATAAACGAATTAAAAAAGTTAAAGAAGAAAGATATAAGTCTTGTAAAAGTCCTCTGGAATCATCGTGGTATTGAAGAAGCCACTTGGGAGTTAGAGGATGAGATGAGAAGGAAGTATCCTGCCCTTTTCTCGTAATATGTTTTATCGATTTCGGGGACGAAATCCTTGTAAGGGGTGGATAATTTGTAACATCCCTGACCTGGGTTATGAGTTAACCCTAGGAGTTTTGCCTAAATATGTAATTAAATCTTTGTGATTAACTCTGAGCATGTATTTAAGCTTCTCATAAACGTATATTTCAGTATTTGCTCCTTTTTATTTAAAGTTGTAGCATTGTTTTGATATACAGGGACCTATGTGCAATTTACCCAGTTAAAAGGGTTAGCTTGCAATTTGCACATGATGAGATATTCCTCTGATGTTGAGACATCATGAGAATCTCTTTGGCAAAGTTTGAGGGATTTCCCAAGCTAGAGCACCAAGGTGCAGCTGTGGAAGCAATCCCAGGGCTTGAAACCCTAATTTGGGGTAAAATGCAATTTACCCAAATGATGGGATGCAATTTGTAAAGTATGTCATCTAAAGTATCTTTTTAGACTTTTGCCATCATTTAGATAAGAAATGATGAGGAAATTCACCTCAATTGAGTTATCAAGTTAAGAAATAGGCTTTGTGATTGAATAATCAGGGTATATGTGCAATATCCCTTTAAGTATGAACTTTATTATTAGATTGTTCTTCCTTGCCTTCTTTTCTATAACTTAAGAGAAGTATTGTCCTTAGAATAAAGAGGAAGGGACGAGCAAGTAATAAAGGAAGGACTTAGTTGGAATTAAGGGAAACTTATGAACTAATGTTGAAAATCCTACCCCATGTATATTAGCCATCCTTCCTTTAGTTGCAAGGGAACTTAACCTTCGTTCCCTTTACTGTTTCATTTCACCAAAGACGACCAAGGACTGCCTTGGAGCTAAGGAGGACGAACAAGGGGTGCAAGGTAGGTTTAAACCCCTCTTCTTGCCTAATTCCATGGTTAGAATTCGAATTCAAGGTCATCTTCATGGCTAATTCTTGAAACCCTATCTTTCTAGCCGTCTCTTTTCATCCTTCCTTGGAGTTTTCACCTTGGCCAACCTGTGGGGACTCAAGGAAGCCATTAGAGCTTGGAGCTTGAAAGCTTGGAGCTCAAGAAGAAAGCTTTAGGCGGGTTTTATAACTCTAAACCTATGCTTTACTATGTGCATCTTTGTATGCGATTTAATGATAGCCCTTAGTATTTCCCTACTTTTCCCTGCTATTTTGCAAGCAAACCCGTGGGATATCTGTACTGTTCTTGAGCTAGAAGATGAAGGCGTGATTTCCAAGAAAAACCCACCGCTTTTCTTTTCCTTAAACGGTCCTAACAGTTTGCTCTCACGACCTCAAGACCGTGAGAGAGCCTCGCGGTCTCGAGACCGTGAGAGGGCTCGCGGTCTCAAGACCGATTGGCCCTGTTGATCGAGCGTGGACCATATAAGAAACCTGTTCCTAATTATATAGGCTAAATACCCTCAAAATTTGGGAGACTAACTCCAAAGGAATCGGGAGATATGACCTTTTTAAGTCACGACTTTAAATGAATTAATGGCTGATTTTCAAACGGTCTGAAATTGCCTTTTTGGGCAAAAGGTCTCAAGACCGTGAAAGGTCGTTGACTAAGCGTTGAACCCATGAGATTACGGTTCAAAATTATGTTAATTAACAACTCACCAAGTTTGATGGTCTAATTCCAAACGGGCTAAGAGTTGAAGGGCGAATACTAGGGCTAACCCTAGATAAAATCAGTACTGAAATTATGGTGACCTAATTAGGGTTTTTAGGGTTGATTGACCTAAACGGTCTCAAGACCATGTGGGGTCCACCCATATGACCTCAAGACCGTGAGGACAATCACCCAAGACCATTTGAAGGTCTAGGGTTGAGAAATTTGACCAATTGAACACCAATTGCAAATAAGTTATCAATTTAATCAAAATTCTGATTTTGTGACCAATCATGGTTCAACCTCTATCAAATCACCTTAGATTTTGATGAAATCTTGGGCAAACGGTCTCAAGACCATGTGGGGTCCACCCACATGACCTCAAGACCGTTTGGGCCAAGTTTGGGCCCAATTGGAGCTCAATTGAAGGGTTCAACCTTGTGTTGATACACATTGTTGAGTGTTGATGGGTGAACATTGATAGACCTTAATTGAATCGATTTCAATCCTAATTGGTCAACAATTGAGGGTCAATTGAATGACCATTTGGTTAAGCATAACCTTAATTAACTCAATCCATAGGTGGTCAATAGTTATTGGACCTTTTGAAGGCTTCAACATCAGTTGACATCATCGTTTGATTTGTTGAACCTTTGTTGAAGGACCTTGTGGTTGAGACCATGAGAGGCTCACGACCTCAGGATCGTGAGGTGGCTCACGACCTCAGGACCGTGAGGTGGCTCACGACCTCAGGACCGTGAGGTGGCTCACGACCTCAGGACCGTGAGGTGGCTCACGACCTCAGGACCGTGAGGTGGCTCACGACCTCAGGATCGTGAGGTAGCTCACGACCTCAGGACCGTGAGGTGGCTCACGACCTCAGGACCGTGAGGTGGCTCACGACCTCAGGATCGTGAGGTAGCTCACGACCTCAGGACCGTGAGGTGGCTCACGACCTCAGGACCGTGAGGTGGCTCACGACCTCAGGACCGTGAGGTGGCTCACGACCTCAAGACCGTGAGGTGGCTCACGACCTCAAGACCGTGAGGTAGCTCACGACCTCAAGCCCATGAGGAGGCTCACGGTCTTGGAGCTAGGAAGGGGGCTCACGGACCTGAAGGGTCAAAGTGGGCAATCGGTCAACACTTTCAACCAATCTTAATTCAATTAATGATTAATGATTGGAATTAATCAATATGACTCATGGTTGACCACATTCAATCATGTGATGGTTCAAGGTTGCTCAAATCAAACACTAATGATAATCTAAGATAGTAAGGAGTTATTTGACTCAGGTTTTTGACTATGATGATGATCAATGGGGTGAATTACCAAGATACCCCTGAAGGGTCAATTGAGTTATACTTTACTCAATTCAAACCCTAATTACATGAGAATGATGTTTTTAGTTATAATGACTCTATATAACCTGATCTAGTCTAAATGTTATCATCAACCATTAGTATGATGAAAGAGAGAGTACTCTAGAGAGAGAAAGTACCCTAGAGAGAGAAAGTAACTCTAATCACTTAATGGTGATGCTTTTGGCTATGTTAGCCTATGATGACTCAACCCAACCTGTTTTAGAGTGATGTTGACATCACCTAACCTTATGATGAGAGAGAAAGTACTTCTAGAGAGAGAAAGTACTTCTAGAGAGAGAAAGTACCCCTTTTAAATGGAAACTCAATTGAAGCATCCCCAATACACAGAAATGAGCATAATTAGGGTATGATCCACCTGTGTGAGATCATAGAAACCCTAATTATGATAAATGATGAACCTTTAACTAATCCAAGAGCATCAATGAAGGTGTTACTCAAACATGATGATGTTATGAGTTTAATTCACCTTGATGGGAATAGTAAACCCTAATTCAAGGGTGATGACATGTAATGTGAATAGTAAACCCTAATTCAAGGGTAATGGCATGCTTTTGAGCAATAAACTCTATTTGAGTAGAATTAAAGATTTAACTCTTATGACAAGAGTAGGAAGTACATTCCTTATTGTTGTATTACCTTTATCAGATGTATTAATCATGCAGGTTCTGATATGAAGGTAATCATATCCAGGTATGGATGTTGATGTTATATTCATTGAAGGCATGTTGTAGCCTTATGAATAAGTAATGTAATCTGATGCCTTGCCAGTGGCATCCTATACTGATAATGGGCTGTGAGAGCCATGAATACCATCAAGGTCATGCTCTAGAGATGACTTGTGATGAGGATAATGAGAAATGATGATTGATATGAGTTAGGCTTGTTACATTTAGTATTCTTCTTTTATAGCTGCTATGCTACTGTTATTGTTTGAAGAACAATGTATGCTGATAAAGAATACTGAATGTACCTAACTAATCAAGTATAATGTAGAGCCCTGATCATAGATCCATCATTGTCAGAAATTAAGTGATGGTGAAACAGGTTTTCCTCAGGGAACTCCTGGAGCACATACTTTTGAGTATGTGGGGTACATGGATGTGTAGAACCTTACATCCTAGTGTAGGAAAGTGATGTAGATGTGGAATCCATCCATCCTTCACTATAGTTCCATACCGTATCAGTGGTAGGTAAACATGAAACCTCCTGATGACGAAGAAAGCACAGATATCCGTATCAGTGGTAGGTAAATATGAAACCTCCTGATGACGAAGAGAGTACAGAACGCCACTGTGACTCTAGAATAGCGAAGGACCAGTTTACCCTGGTGAGCTATAGTAGTAGAGACACAAGATGTCCTACAAGTGATCCTCTTACTGACTGAGGAAGATGAAGGTCATGAGAATCCGGCTCTCTTAATGACCTATGTATGATACTGATGCGACTTCTCAGCGATCAGTTGGAGTATGAGTGGTAAGCCTCATCTCCACAGGGCATAATGTTGTTTGTAAAACATAATCAACCATGTAATGTAACTTGTTAGAGATGACTCCAAGTTAGTTGATTGATGTTACATTGTTATAATGATTGATATTCTCCATATCTCTTAATTTGTAGAGATCTTGTTATATCTGCAACTGTCATAGAATGCTTTGAAGGCTTTACTGTTTAAAATAATCTTTGATGTTATAATAAAGCTTCTGGCGAAGAGTTATAACTCTCGCTGGGACAATTATGTATAATTGTCTCACCCCGTAGACTTCAACTTTTTAGGTGGACGTCGGAGACGAAGAAACCAGCCTACAAGTGATCAGTCTCAGCAGCAGCACCAGGGGCAGCAGTAATCTCAGGTGGAGATTTGTCCTGCCATGTGGTGTAGTTAGAGTCAGTCCTATGTGTCCTCTGTACTCTCAGGTCTTGGAGTCTTGTGTTATGTGATCTTGAGATTTTGTATCTTGATGTATATAATTACTCAAGAAGTAATTATCCTGAGATGTAAACAGTTACCTCTCTTTATGAAAGGAGTTTTTATGGATACAAGTTCTTATCTCGAAAAGTTTTATTTTCCCGTGATTTTTGTCTTCCGCTGATTACCGATTCGTTTCCGCTAAGTTTTAATCGTGTTTATGTCATGGTTTGGAGATCAGACCCCACAATAACTTTAATATATTTGTGCATGTATGATACTGCAACTATGTGTCAGCAAGGCTAGGCATTTTGTTGGATTGTTGCCTTTATTTGATCATCCTAGGCATGAAAATGCAAGCTATTTGTAGGTCTTATAGAAATGATTGTATGTTTGTGATTCTAAGCTGTAAACTTAATTCTATTCATGCTATGGGGTTTAATGTTTGGAATTTTTTGAGATCCTATCAGTGCTTAGTCATGCTCTGACATGGAGGAGAGCCTTGCTTCTTTCTTGTTTCCAGTTTGCTTACAATCTTTTTAGAGTGTTGAGAAAATAAAGAGATTTACTAGGCTCATGTCAGTTTGAAGATTATAGCATTTGAGATGCATGAAGAATAGATATAGACTTAATGACATTCTAGTGTCTCCTATAAATGTAGGTTCATGCATGGACAAACTCTGACTGTTATTCTGGTTAAGCAATGTAAGCGCCCACATGGCCAATCTGGCATAGGTGGGGTAAGTTAGATAAAACAAATAGAGAAATATTTGGTGCTCCTTGTATAGTAAATGTTATCATAGAATTTTAATCTTAGACATGGTTTCTTGAAAAAAGAAGACCGTATTACTAGAAAAAAATCACATACAACTATTATGGATGATATGATAAAATCAATTTTACTCACCTTTTTTTACACCTTCTTCTGTTTGACTTGTCCTCTACTACTCACCATAGTCGAAAAAATAGATATTGTTGAAAATTTATATTCCTTCTAAAATGAATTTATGAAAGTGAGTGTTCTATATATAATTAATACTAATACAATTCCATGAAAATTCAAGCTTCTAATTGAATACTAACAGAAACTCTATAGTAAGTGTATTATAAGAAGCTGACCCAAAAAGTTTATTATAAGTAAAGTTTCACAACAACTCAAATCCTCAAAACAAACTTCTACAAATTACAATTTGGTCTAGATGTGTAAAAGGATGCTAAAATGTCATTATAGATCCGAAAGTTCAACCTAGTCATGAGTTTCTAAAACATTTAAAGGTTCATACACTAGATTTATTGGTCAAACCATGCAATTTCGAATCAAATCTAGGTATGCTTCAATTTTCCCATATACATAAAACCAACCCTTCTTTTTGGTAGTACTTATGTCATCAATCTTTGTGTTCAAGGCATTTTCATTATAATGAGATGATTGTTTCATATGGTGTTGATGTGTTATCAGCTTTTTAGAGTTTTGTGGAGGTAAGTGCAATTGTTCACTCATTGAACAAGGTGTGACCTGAGATTGGAAGTATTAAAGTAGATGTATGCATCAGAGGTCGTCCTCCAGGAATTCTATAGTATAAAAGAATTCTTTACAAAAGTATATAATTATAACAATATAGACCTTGTTTCCTTTCAAGTTGGAGCTTAGATATGCTTTCACCCAAAAGAGAATCATAATGAATAAAAGTATAAAATCATTCTGGATGCTACTAATATATATCTATGCTTTTGTTCTCATAATCATCAAATCTAGAAGCCATTTCAGTCATCACAACCATGTAAGAAAGTAAGATAATGAATTTAGATACAATTATTAGAGAAATTAGCAGATGTTAGGTATAAAAACTAATTAGATGTACTTTATTTTCTCTGTATACATTTTGGATCTTGATAATGATATAAGAACAAATGGCCCAACCTTTTTTATCCTTCCCTATTTTGTTTGAGACATGAACCAAAGCAATGTGATTAGTGTGACAAAATTGATGATTTACATTTTCCTCCAAGTGAAAGAAGCATAGTACTTGTAGTCACAGATCCTTAGGTCCTGGAGTACAGTTAAACTTTGAATTCTGATGCATGAATGGCATGTGCAAGCATTCAATTTCTGCCTCATGAACTCATTTGTCGAAGCTCACAATCTAGCAAGATCAGATACGGGGAAAGATATTGGAACTGACCAGGCTTCCTTAGATGCTACTAAAAATCCCAACTTATACCAAAGGATTGAAGACTATCAATGGATATTCTTTACCGGTGAGGTTGGTTGAAGTATATATAACTGAAGCATCACGATGAGACTTTTATCTGAGAGGTTGATATTCTTTTCTTGTCCTAGAATTTTTATCAATATGTCGAGCAGGTGATGAAGTTGCTTTGTTTCCCCAGTGCATTGCCTTGTAGGTAATATGTATTTGAAGATTCATGTAAAATGAGTTTAATTGTAGGTGAGTTTGTCAGTGCTATTCTTTCTTTTCATCATGACTCTTACCATTACATAACTCTACTTTCACGAAAAACAACAACACACACTTGTTGTTTGCATTTCTATAAAATATTTAAGGTCACGAAGCATTCATTATGACTAGAGTAATGATTTATCTGGTACATATGACCACTATATAGAGTAATGTTGTATCTGGTACATATGACCACTATATAACATATGCCAAACCCAATTGGTATATATTCCATATGCACTATAAACTCATCACTTGGTTAACTGGTCATGGGGGCTGAATAAGAAAATAGGCTTTGGGCAAAGATTCTTATGCAGAAATAATAAAAAAGTCCAAGCAACTGACAGATACAATGTACTGAAGATAATTTCTCAAAAGAGGTTCTATCATGGCTTCCATAATAATAGTTAAAACTGGGCTTTAGGTATTCAATTCTAGTCTGGAGCTAAGAGAAGTGTCTAGCAAAAATTGAATTTATAGAATACACAATGGAGTATCAATTCCATGGTATCTCAAAAGATGGAGAACAGAAGGGGAAGACATTCTTGGTTCAGTTCTAGAAAAACCAAAAACCATTAGTTCATCCATATTTTCAATTATGATCTTAGAAGCTTTTGTGTTTCTACCCAGAAAATCATTGCCAATGACAACATTCATAGACGTTCTCGTAGCTTAGTAACACCATCAAACAGAAAAGAAAGGAGAAAGCAGGGAAATGGGAGGTCCCCCTGCCTAAGGTGAGTTCAATGAACACCTCTACCTAGATCAGCCTTGATAGTCACTGTTTCATTGCATGTTATTTTTCCAGCAGCTGAGTGGAAGTATATGTTCCCCTTAGGTGATACCTGTGGCTGAAGATGAAATGTTCCGTGTTATTCGGACAGGCAAGCGGAAAAGTAAGTTCCTGCACCGAAGTTATTCGAAATGCGTAAAATTAAATCTGTTCCCTCCAAGGTATCTGTAATGTGTGTTTGTTTGTGATTGTTGACAATTTTGATTCGAAACTAAGGGCCTGCAGTTGGTTGGATACAGTCAAACTCGTTGATTTCCCGTCTTATCTTTTCTTCTGTTAAATATGTTACATTGATTGTAATGGATGGATACTGCTACTATATATGTAACATTTCGTCTCTTTTGCATCTCTTCAATCTTAAATTGTTCACATGATGGGAGCATAAAGCAAAATGTCACCCTACCTTAGCTCTCTACAAACTGCCAACTAAATAGGGACAGACTCCTACAAATATTCTGCCTCATTTTCTTGTAGTCTTGTTCATCCCATTTTGAATCATATTTCTTGTAGGGCTCCCTTTATTGGAGGGTTGTTTGCAACTATGCCTTGTTTGCAACTATGCCTTCCCTACAAGAACTATCCACATATTTGTACTCACCCCTTTTATCGTTGTGCAGCAATGGATCGAAAGTGGATGTCTTCAAATCGCTTATCTGAAGAGTATGAAAAAGGAGTGGATGAATTTGTAAGGTGTGCAATTGAACATGCAGGAAACGATACTAGACTTCTTTGTCCTTGCACAAAGTGTGATTTCGGTAAGCGGATTAACAAAGACGCATTGCGTCATCACTTATTTCGAGATGGCATTGATACCACTTACACACGATGGATACATCATGGCGAGAGGGAAGATTTTCATATTGTAGATCAGAGTGAACAATTTGAGGGAGGCGAAGGAGACACATTGTAGGACATGGCTTACAATGTAGAAGAAAAGATACAAGACTGTCCTAAAATGTTTGAAAGGTTAATGACTGACTCTGAAACACCATTATACAATGGCTGTGTCAAGTTCACCAAATTATCTGTTGTTTTAAAGTTATATCACCTGAAGGCGAGCAATGGTTGGTCTGATAAAAGTTTTACGACCTTGATACATCTCTTGAAAGATATGCTTCCCGAGGATAATGTGCTTCCTCGTCGCACTTACGAGGCAAAGAAAGTTCTTTCATCCATGGGCCTTGATTATGAAAAGATAAATGCATGCTCCAATGATTGCATTTTGTATCGAAACGATCATGCTTTGAAGGACTGTTGTCCAGTCTGTGGAGAACCACGATACAAGAAGGATGGAAGCCCTAGTAAGGTGTTGTGGTATTTACCAATAATACCGAGATTTAGGCGCTTGTTCAATAATGTTGATGATGCGAAGAAGTTGGTTTGGCATGCTGAGGATAGAAAAAGAGATGGTTTTCTTAGACACCCTGCAGATTCTCCGCAATGGATGACAATCGATAATATATTTCCAGAATTTGGTGGTAATCCTAGAAACTTAAGACTGGCACTTTCTGCAGATGGAATGAATCCCCATAATTCAGGAAGTCATAGTACATGGCCTGTAATTTTGGTTATATATAATCTTGATCCAGATGTATGCATGAAACGCAAGTATATGCTTTTGACTTTACTGATTTCAGGACCAAAGCAGCCTGGAAACGATATTGACGTTTACTTGGCTCCACTTGTTGAAGATTTAAAGATTCTCTGGGACAAGGGTGTTGAGTTGTATGATGCATACCGCAAAGAGAATTTTAATATGAGGGCGATGCTATTTTGTACGATTAATGATTACCCGGCATATGGAAATCTATCTGGGTACAGTATCAAAGGACATCTTGGTTGCCCTATCTGTGAAGACGAGACCTCTTTCTGTCAACTGAAACATGGGAAGAAAACTGTTTATCTCGGCCATCGCAGGTTCTTGCCTAAGGATCATCATTATCGTAGAGTGAAGAAAGCTTTTAACGGAAAAGTAGAACTACGAAGAGCTCCACGACCATTAACCGGACAAGAAATCTTCACTAAGGTGAAACAGTTGAAAGTAAAATTTGGAAAAAAGAATAAATCTCCAATTCTCAAAGGTCTCTACAAGAAGAGGTCTATATTCTTTGATCTTCCTTATTGGAAGTCTTTATATGTGAGGCATTGTTTAGATGTGATGCACATAGAGAAGAACATATGTGATAGTCTGATTGGAACATTACTTAATATCCCATGGAAGACGAAAGATGGCCTCAAGGCAAGATTAGACATGGTTGACATGGGTATTCGAGATAGATTGGCTCCACAAATGAGGGGAAGTCGGACCTACTTGCCCCCAGCATGTTACACACTTTCAAAGTCTGAGAAAGCTGTATTTTGCGGGTTCCTAAAAGGAGTTAAGGTTCCAGAGGGATATTCTTCAAACATGAGTAGATTTGTGGATATGAAAGATTTGAAACTGTTGGGCTTGAAATCACATGATTGCCACATCTTAATGCAACAGTTTTTGCCGTTGGCTATCCGTTCCATTTTGCCTAAGCGGGTTAGAAATGCAATCACTAAACTTTGTATGTTCTTCAATGCTTTATGCTCAAAAGTCATTGACCCTGAGACGTTGGACTCATTGCAAAATCATATCATCATCACTTTGTGTCAGCTTGAGATGTACTTCCCTCCTTCATTCTTTGATGTAATGGTTCATTTGACTGTGCACTTGGTTAGAGAGGTCAAACTATGTGGTCCGGTATTTTTACGTTGGATGTATCCGTTCGAGCGATATATGAAGCTATTAAAGGGGTATGTGAAGAATAGATATCGACCCGAGGGTTGTATGGTGGAAAGCTACATAGTAGAAGAGGCTATTGAATTTTGTGTCCAACATTTATCCAATGTTGAAGCCATTGGTCTTCCTAAATCACGACATGTCAGAAAAATTGATGGACAAGGTAGTACAGGATGCAAGTTTGTACGACTTTCCACTGATGAATTACACACAACACATGTGTATGTCCTTCGTAATACAACCGAGGTTGAACCATATGTTAAAGAACACATTGATTTTTTACAAACTCGTTACAGATATAAGAATGAGAAGGATATAATGAACTTACACATCCGTTGTTTTGCTGAATGGTTAAAGAATCGTATTAGTGAACAGATTGAGCATTCACCAAATTCTATTTCAAAGACCTTGAAATGGTTATCTGTGGGGCCTAAATCAACCGTGTTGTCATTTGCTAGTTATTTTATAAATGGATACACTTTCTATACAAAATCTCAAGATGACAAAAGCACGATGCAAAACAGTGGGGTGTCTTTGGTATCCGAAGCTTTGCACATTGCTAGTGCTAAAGACAAAAATCCAGTCTGGTGTGACATGTCCTATTATGGTGTGATCCAAGATATATATGAGTTGGACTACAACACGTTTCGAATTCCTATTTTTCGTTGCAAGTGGGCTGAAAATGATAAGGGTGTATGCATAGAAGATGGATTCATCTTAGTGAACCTAGATAGGGAGGGATGTAAACACGATCCATTTATAATGGCATTACAGGCAAAACAAGTTTTCTATGTGACAGACACAGCTAACAAGGGCTGGTTTGTTGTCTTATCTCACAGAAGAAGGCCCCATGAAGGAGATGATGATGACGATGACATCGTTTTAGAAGAAGAAACTTCTTTGTCTTCAATCATTCCATCTGTGTCTGTAAATGATGATCTTGTTGTTGAAGAAGAAGAGATATGTGCTCGAGAAGATCATAATGACGGGACATTTGTTGATGATGCCAGTGTGCATAAAAATAAAAAACGGCGTACGCATAAGTGAGAGTAAGTAGTGGCATTTTCTTGATGTGCACTAATATCTTTCTGTAATGAATGTAAATATGTCTTAAATTTTGTAAGATTTTATTATGTTGTTTTATATGCAGTTTGCTAATATTTTTTTGTACCAAATTTTGTTGTAGATGTCTTCCAATGAAGACGACTCAATGACCACAACGATTAGTAGGGGCCGTACCACAATGCCTAAAGTTTCGAGAAAGAGACGTAAAGGACAAAAAATTCAATTGGAATGGAATTCAGAAGGACAACCAATTGGGAAAACCCGAAACATTTTTAGCAGCTATATTGGAGTCGCATCCAGAGAGCGAGTTCCAATCAACATCGATACTTGGAGTGATGTGGGAGAAGGTCTCAAGGACCTTATTTGGGAAGAGATTGAGGTATGTAGACGTTAATATTTTTTGTATATTTTTTGTATGAAAATATTATATTATATTTTATGTGTATGTGATTTTGGTATTTGTAGGGTGTTTTTTTGATTGGATCTGTCAGAAAGCAGTGGGTATTACAAAGAGCCAATGATAGATGGAGGGAATTCAAATCTCGGTTATCAAGAAAATTCATGAGGGACGAAGATGGAAACATATGCAAACACCCACCCAAAGAATATGATTTTATATCTGCAGATCAATGGGAGGATTTTGTCATGAGTAGATTGACCGAAGAATTTAAGGTGATAATATAAACTAGTGTACTTTTGTTTTTTTGCTTGTAAGACATCTAAATATATTTTCATATTTATTGTTCGTAAAAAATAACCAGAGAAGAAGTAAGGCTGGAAGAGAATTATTGTCAAAGAATGAGTATCGGCCTAGAATTTCTCGTAAGGGATATGTTGGCCTAGAGCAAGAAATTGTAAGATTTGATTCATTTTAAAGTGATTTGTGAAATTTCATATAGAGGTATAAAAGTATTGTGGTTTTATCATTTATAAACAGATCAGTGAGAATAGTTTAGATCCGGTTATTTCAAAGATTTCTAGAGCAGAATTATGGAAAAGAGCTAGAATGGACAAAACTGGTGTTGTTACTAGTGACAAGGTCAAGGAAGTGGTGTACAAGATTGTAAGTTTAATTTTTTATCTTGTTGATTTTTCATCACAATATATAGTTTTTATTATTTTTACATATGTATGTTTTATATTTTGCAAGGATGCTCTATCTCAGGAAGTTTCTGAGGGACTCATTAGTGAGAAGGGATGTAATGATGTGTTAACAATGGCATTGGGAAAAAAAGATCACCCAGGACATGCGAGAGCAACCGGACCAGGAATAACAATTACAAAATATTGTCAAAGTGTGGCTCGAACAGATGATCAACCATCCCATATGCTGTTACAAATGCAACAGACCATTAAAGCTTTGGCCATGAAGATCAAATATCTTGAAGGGAAGAATACGAGCAAGGATCTCGACAATGTTGGGGATACAGACCAATACCCTACTTCCAAATCTAATTGTCCACTTGCACAATTCTCACATCTACCTGAGGTAATCAACAAGTATGTTATGTAGTAAATGTTAGAGATAGTCATTTCTCATGTTGACAATATCTATATTTGATTTTTGTAGGGCTATCACAAGTGTATTTTGATGTTGGATAATCCATTACGTTCAGTAGCTGATGGAAGGGTGTATATATCTCATACAAATGAGCCAATTATCCTTCACAATGTGGCATTGGATCCAAAACACAAAAAAGTGATAATTGATACCCCGTTGATGCCTGAAGAAAGTGTGCCAATACCTTTAGATATGGCTGAAGTTTATCAAGTTTGTCAAGGCATAGGCACCTACCTTCCTTGGCCTGCAGAATTGATCAAAATAAATATGAAGGTATATGTGATAACTTGACAGTGTTTTTATTAATTTATTGAAATGAATCATGTATATTAATAAACTATATTTTTTATTTTTATAATCATATGCAAGGAATCCCAAGACTCATTGTCTCAAAGAAAAGTGAGGGAATCAATAAGCACACAAACAGGAAATTCAAAAACTAGAAAAAATTGTGATGAAGTCTCAAGTCCCGTCAAGCCAACATGCAAAAAGCCTCCAACGAAGCTGAAACTGTTGACGGTGTATGTGGAAGATGATGAGAATCGTAACATCTCTCTTCAGATGTCTGAAGATGTAGTAGGTTACACACATGAGCTGATTATCACACCAGAATTGGTTAAAATATGCCATGATAAAGACCAACTAGAAGCCTCGCACATATCAGTGTACATAAAGTAAGTTTCATACGAGTATTGTGTTTCTATACAAGTTTCTATACAAGTACAAAGACTAATTATGTGTTTCTATACAAGTATAAAGACTAATTATGTGTTTTTTTGTAGGCATTTGTTCAACAAAGTGACATCCGGAAATATATTTAATATATTTGGATTTATATGTCCACATTTTATAGATCCGTTATACAATGATAAAGTGGAGACTCGGGCGCAGTACATAGCAGATCAGTTCATTAGAGGGAAGAAACAAAGATTAGAATTGTTCTTTATACCTTATAATGTGGGGTACGCATACATTTTGTCGATTGTCTGTTATTTGTTTACTTTAAATGTTGCTTAAAAATACATTAATCTTAAAATGTAATACTCATGTATGCGTAGGGGACATTGGATACTTTGCGTCTTCGACCCTATGTGGGGTAAGTGCCACTATCTTGATCCGTTACGAGGAAAATTACGTGGGAACGTGGAAAAACTCATGGAGTTGTAAGTACTTCATAAAACAATTTCAATTACATAATACATGTATTGAAAGTTACATATATAGTTACTAATGCATAGAATTCTTGATATGAATTTGAATAGGACTCATAAAGTTTATCAAAAGAAAGATGTGCAATATAGGAAGAATTTGAAATGGGAAATTATCAAGGTAATTTACCATTTTGATCCAGAAAAATATTGCTTTCTGATTCACCAATAGAAGTGTTGTTCTAGTTTCTTCAGATTCTGCTACTTGATTTGATATGGTGTTATTTTTACAAATGCTCTTATTTTTACATATATCGATTACATCTTCTTCGGGTCAATATCATCAAGGGCATCCAAGGGAAATTATTGTTTATCTTGTGATGTTACACCTGATGTACGCAAAATACTTAATAAGTTGAGTACTTACACACTAGAAGGTATTTGTATACATGTATTTTCAATATTATTCAATGATGTGGCTGAATCAACCGTAGTAAGGGCCTCCACATGTTCATATTTTCCTTGATCTTTCAGGCAGATTTTAAGTGCTCATGCCCATTGGGAGTAATCAATGGGTCCCTTAAATTTTGATTGGTCATAGTCTTACTTTGGGTGAAGGGTGGATCTTTAGAGTATGGACAAGGCAGGTACTTCTTGTCCTTCGAGTCATCCATTTGCAGAGTCTTGATCTCCTTGATGGAGATTGGGAAGCGGGCTTTAGGTGGTTTCTAGAAGACAAACAAGGACAAATGAGCTTCCTAGTTGAGGGCTAATACCTATTGTAGTCAATTATAGAAGGAGAAACCAGCGCTACAACTAGTGTTGCAGGCTTTGGGTTCTTGAGGAAGGGGGGATGACATTCATCTGACGCCACTGCAGGCTGGTCTACATCCACACTTGGGACATATAAAGGAAGAAAAATGGTCTGTCAAAATGAATTGCTTGTCTAAGCTGCATGAGGGCGGTGGGAATTAATATTTCTCTGTACCAAGTGTCCTGTTTGGACTTGTAATCACTTGGGAGAAAATCTCTTTTTTGAAGTTCTTCCAGGTTGGGTAGGGATTGCAACTCTGCGAAAAAAATGCAAAACCGTTAGGGTATGTATCTGATGTATTTGTATTTATCTTAGGTACACAGATAAGTCTTACACTGGTGGTCTATCACACAGGTATGCAAAGTAACACCATACTCCTAATCTTAGGTGTCACTTCTGTCTATCTGCCTTCTACAGTAACATCTGACTAGGGACATAATAAGAAAATATATACTCTTAATATATGTATGATCTCATTGCTCAAGTCACATACTTGAAAATATACGCCCTTGAGTATTATCATTCTTTAGACATTCATTGTGTTTTCTCATTATCTCATAACTGAGTGAAACAAATTGAATTAGAAGCTTGCCTTTTATATAAAATATTAATCAAATCCTTTATGTAATATGCCATCACAATCATCATATGATTGGCTCTCTGGGCATACATGCCAACACTTTTTGAAATAGAAAGATGGATCATTTTGCATGTGCATAGACTATAGAATGATAAATCAGGCCACAATTAAAAATAAGTAATCCCTACCTTGCATAGATGACATGTTTGACCAGCTCAAATCGGCTCCAGTTTTCACAAAGATTGACTTGAGATCGGGTACCACCAATTGTGAGTTAAGGTTGAAGATATCCCAAAAATTGCTTTTTGAACCTGTTATGGCCACTATGAGTTTTTGTTTATGTATTTTAAGTTATCCAATGTTCCAAGTGTGTTCATGAATCTCATGGATAGTATGTTTTTAGCCCTTATTTGACACCTTTGTCATAATGTTCATAGATGACATCCTAGTCTACTCTGATGACCTATAACAAAACCATGTCCTCCTATCTAAGGTCCTTGATATCATCAGAAAGAAGAAGTTCTAAGGAAAATTCTCAAAATGAGAGTTTTTAATAGACTGAGTTATGTTCCTCAGACACATTATATGTATAGGAAGCATATTGATGGATCCTGCCAAAGTAGCAAATGTTATAGAATGGCCAACACCAAAAAAACGGCATGACATTTGCAGTTTTCTGGGATTGGCCGGGTATTACTGATGATTCATTAAGGATTTCTCGAAGACTTTCCCCTCACCAAGCTTACTCGAAAAGATGAGAACTTTGTTCGGTCTGACCCGTGTGAGGCATGATTCTTGGAGTTAAAGGAAAAGCTTACCTCAGCCCCCGTTCTAACCATACGCTCGGGTAACGATGATTTTGTCGTCTTCACCGACACATCAAAGATGGGCTTAGAATGTGTATCAGATCATAACAAGCTTATTTTCACTTTTGCATCTAGACAACTCTAGCATGATGAATTGAAGTGTTCGACCCACATCTATAACTTGCACGAATTGTCTATGCATTGAAGATTTGGCGACATTAGCTGTTTGGAACTACTTTTGATATCTTTACTAAGCATAAGAGCCTGAAATACTTGTTGACTCAGAAGGACCTGAACTTATGATAAAGGCGTTGGATGGAGTACTTGAAGGATTTTAATTTCACCATAGCCTACCAACCTGGTATGACTAACGTGGTAGTTGATGCCCTTAGTTGTAAAAGTCAAACTTGTGTGGGTGGCTTGGTCACCCAATGGAAGAAATTGGAAGACTTAGCTAGATGAACTCCACAGCCTTTGGCAGATGAAATCTATTTCGCCAACATCCAAATTGTTCCTGACCTGTTGACTGAGCTTATTACATCCCAATTAGTCAACCCCAAACTAGAGAAGATGAAGGGCTTGTTGGAAAAGCCTCAAAGACACCTAGTGGTGGTGTGGATGGTGGAATACAATATAAGAATCATATTTGGGTTCCCGAGGATTCACCTTTGAAGGCTTGCATCATGCTAGAAGCTTATCGATCAAAGTACGCTGCACACTCCGGTACAACTGAAATGTTCAAAGACGTGTAGT
Source organism: Alisma plantago-aquatica (assembly GCA_963693085.1). NCBI lineage: Eukaryota > Viridiplantae > Streptophyta > Magnoliopsida > Alismatales > Alismataceae > Alisma > Alisma plantago-aquatica. The sequence continues at coordinate 1,710,213,536 of OY856409.1, read as the reverse complement.
GATACTTTGGGTGGCCACCCATTAAGAGAGGCATCGCCTCGTATGTGGCTAATTCTGTTATGTGTCAGATGGTGAAGGTTGAATAACAACAACCCAGGGTTTATTACAATCTATTGAGATTTTTGCGTGAAAGTGGGACCAGATCACCATAGATTTTGTGGTGGGTCATCCCTAGACAAGAAAAGAATGAGATAATATATGGGTCGTGGTAGACCGTCAAACCAAGGCACACATTTCCTTACCCTAAAGATTACTGCCAAGGTGTCAAATCTTTTTTTAAAGGTTCTGCTGCTACTTACTATTAATCAGTCAAATTGACAAAACCTGTCTATTACAAAGCTAGCGAAATTATGCATGAAGAAGAAACTATGATTATCATATACTATTGTTCTAGCTACCCTATGCAACGTTGTTACTTTCCATACAATAGAAATAAAAGGAATAAGAACGAAAATATTTGTTGAGCGTCTTGATATCATCAATCAGCGTGCCTAGTAGATCTAGATATATGGTTGTAGATTGTAGTGCCTGGATCACCACTAAACTGTCTGATTCTACCACGAACTTATCTATGCCTAGCTCCAAGATTCTCTCCATCCCCCTTCGGATTGTTCATGCTTCCATGAGTGCTACATCCGCAAGCTTGCTGGCTAGCGTGCTTTCAACATATAAACCATCACCATCAGAGTTCCTCCACATCATGTCGACTTCCATTTTTGCGTACGCCCCTACTGCCGCATCACAATTCACCTTTATTATGTCGCCTTCCGGTTTCCTCCATCGTTTCCTTCCCTTTTCTGTTTCTTGCTTTCCACACTCGATCTTCCTGTAATCAGTAATCAGTGCCTTGTACGATCGTTGGGTGTACTTAATTGGCCTCAGCTTATGTTCGAAAACCCGGTTGCTCCGTCGTGACCATACTTCCCACAGGGATGCTAATATAGTGTTGTCTTCCTCCGCATTCCCTGAGCGCAAAAGCTGGTGTAAACTTTCACTGGATGATCCGTCTCTGACTGCAATAACTTGATCTTGGGTCCTTTTGGTCCTCTTTCCCATGCGTTATCACACCGCAGGAGCTATGTGAGATGCTTTCTCTCTCCATATCGCAGATGGTGCAGATGTCGTTTGGGTGATAGTGACGGTCATAGAGCCTTCTAGTCGTTGCTAGTGCTCCCGAGCAGTAGCGCTATAAGAAGTGTGCAACTTTTGGAGGCCAGCCTCGCTTCCACACCATGTTTCATTACTGGGGCTCAGCCGCCCAATCTAGTATCTTGTTTTCTGTGTATATTTCCCATTAGTGCTCCACCACCAATAGACTTCATCCGGTTCGTGTTGTCTGCCCAATGGAATTGCTATAAGCAGCTCCGTCACATGCTCTCGGAATTAGTGGTATACCAAAGCCTCATTCCAATCCCTTCTGTCCTCGCAAAACAGTTGGTTGATAGTGAGCAGATCGGAAGCGTTTTGTCCTCTATACTCCACCAACATTCCTCCCAAATGTGAAACCCAGTGATCAGCCCAAATATTTATCTGTGTACCCTCTCCGACCTTCCATTTCAGCCCCTCTGCCAACAGTGCCTTAGAATCCAAATGCTCATCCATGTATAACTTTGGTTGTGGCCCCTTCGAGTATGCTTGTGTTCGAGAAATATCTTCCTTTCATCACCTTATAAGATAGTGTGACCTATCGATGATAAATCCTCCAAACTTGTTTGCGTAACCTCACTTCATTGAACGTGTGCAAGTCCATAAGTCCCATGCCCCCACACTTTTCGGCTTACATAGATTATCCCATCTTACCCATGACAATTTTCTCTCTTCTCCTTTCGAGCCCCATAAAAATGTGTGATGCACCTATTTATGAAATATAGCACACCACTTGAAAGTTCGAACACAATCATTACATATGATGGAATTGCTTGAGTGACTGCTTTAATAATTACTTCCTTTCCTACTTTGGTAGCATCGTCTCCTTCCACCCTCACAATTTCTTCCGTACTCTTTTTTGGATGTACTTGAAGACCTATTTCTTTGACCTCACAATGGTTGTAGGCAAACCCAAGTACCTCGCATGCCGCTCCACCTACCTTATGCTAAGGATCTCTTCCAGTGTTGTCTTTTTCTCATGCTTGACTCCTTTGCTGACAACAACTTTCGTTTTGAATAAGTTAATCTTCTATCCAAATACTTGTTCATATTGGTTGATAATTTCAGATACCCTCAAGCATTCCTCCATTGTTGGTCTTGCAAAAAGAATGGAGTCATCTACAAAGAAAAGATGTGATATGTGAGGTCCATGACGACTCACCTTCACACCATGTATTTTCTTAATCCTTGGTAGCAAGGTTTAGAGATGTAGAAAAAGCTTCCAAACATAATATATAAGGTGAAAGAGTGTCTCCTTGCCTGGGTCTGCATGTGGGTTTTATCTTTCTAGTCTGATCTCCATTGATGGCGAAGTAAGGTGACTCTATAGATATGCAATCTTATACTTTGTCTCTCCATGTTTGTCAATATCCCATCTTTCTCTGTATGTAATCCACAAACTATCATTCCAGCCTATCATATGCCTTTGACATGTCTAATTTAGAAGCAATCTGACAATGTTTCTTGCCTTTGTCACCTTTCATTGCATGGAAGAGTTCATATGCTATGAGGGCATTATCTGTAATCAAGCATCCTAGAATAAAATCACTCTAGTTCTTAGATACAATTTTGTCCATCCAAAATTTAAGTCGGTTCTCCATCACCTTACATGCTATTTTGTAATATCACATTACATAGGCCGATGGGTCTGAATTCAGCTATCTCCACTAGTTTCTGCTCCTTTATCATCACCACCAGTGCCTATGGTTATTTAAGGCCTATGGCGTCGGTTTCCAAGCGACACCCAAGTGGGCGCCGTTAAAAGCTGACACCATCAGCGTCGGTTTCCTAACCGACGTCATCACCCTTCCCGCCACCAAAAATGCGCCAGCAAGGGAACTATAGGCATCGATTATTAAAGGAAATTGACACTGTATCCTGGTTAAAGATGTCGATTATTAAACAAAAACTGACACAATTACCCTTCCTGCCACCAATAAAGCGCCAGCAAGGGCACCACCGGCGTTGGTTTTTATGTACCACTGACACTATATCGGGATAAAGATGTTGGTCTTGTACTAATAACCAACGTCATATCCCCTACCACTACAGTCGTGCTTCCCAGTACGGCCATGGTATCTGGCCACAAATGTGTCAGTTTTTTGCTAATAACCGACATTGTAAGTCTTTGTTGTCGGTTTTATACAAATAACCGACGCCTATGTCTTGATTTTTTTTCTTATCAGTTTATAGGCCTGTTGTATGGCTGGTTAGTAGGATGTAGAATCTGCAGTTCAGTTCTGAACTACAGGTTTACAACATCTATTGATATCAACCAACAACAGGCCGCAAACTTACAAATTTAACAAGATGGACAATATTATATATATGTGATTCACACACATGTATAAGAACATTTAATTCATATTTCATCACACACATGTAGAAACTAATAACAACCTATAGTTCAATTCATTTGATCTCTTTTCACATTTAGACACATGTAGAAATATTAATGTATTGATCATCTTCACATTCACACACGACAATTCAGAAAAATTCATTCACATTAACACAAAAATAATTATGAGAACAAAGTTTAGAAATATCATTCTTTATTCATCATCGTTATTATCGCCATGATCCCAATTATATTTAAAAATTCCCACTACCTGTAGGGCTTTTGTCTATCGTTCTCTTACATCATTTAAGTCTTCCATTGTATAGGGAGTATGTACATCTAATAACTTTTCACCTGTAGTGAAGTCAGTTTTAAACACCTGCAAACAGAATGATGTATATATAATTAATAATATATAATAAGATTGATATATTTCATATTATCTAATGAGACTATATACAATACCTGATGTATGGTATCGATTTCCATTGTGGCATGTTTGATAATTAGGTTCATAAATCGCATCACATAGTATGCACATGTCCAACTGTGTTCTTGTGTAGCACACTATAAATTGAAACATACAAAATATTCAAAAATACAAATAAGCATAGTTCACATAAATAACATATACATTGGAGTCGGGAAATTACTTTCACATTCTCCGAAATTAGTGGCTAGTTCTTTTTCTTGGGGACCTTTCCTCCAGCTTTTTTGAACGCATCTAAAGCCCTACTTGTTAATGTAACACATTAAATTGCATAATTAAATAGTTATGTAATAACAGATGTTAACGAATATAAAAATATGAAATATTTCTCGCAGGAATAATGGCCTTTTCATTACGTGTCATATAATGTATTCAATTCCTTCCTCACATGATCTAGATAATAGATAGTGAACGTCTCGAGGACAATAACTAGTAACACCCAATGCCTACCACTAGAGGTAAGAAAGTTAAAAATTAATAACTCAAAAGTCACAATAAAATGTAATTTTCTTAAGTCCAAATTATAAGCAAAGTAAACTTACGCGACATTGAATGGAGCTATTATCACCGTCTTCTTATTTTTACCAAAATATTTGAAAACAGCACAACATTATGAAGTAACTAACCTAGGGTCTTTATCTACAAGACTAATCAAAGATGGAACCAAAAATCCACATGGGAAAATAAAAAATATGTACATATCATGTGTAAGTGGCTGCAAAACATGTATTATGTATGCATTAATATATAAGAAACCAGATCACCGTTTATAAAACAAGGTATATGGATGTATAAACAAGATGTTACCATATCCATAGCTCTATCATAGATGTATTCAACCAATCATAACTAAACAACTCCAAAATATCTTGTATAAATAGCTTGTTATCGTATGATTGACATGTAGCATCCTCCGGAATAGAAACATTTATAGGGAAATTTGGATCATGTTCGCCTATCCATATTGCCATACCCCTACAATTAGGACCTAATGAGGCGTGTAGGTCCCTTGGAAGCTAACTTGGTACTTCAAGAGGTGGAGGTGGAGGCTGAGATGTAGTGTGTGTCTTCCTTTTGACCTGTATATATAATTCAGATCGATGGACTCATATATATGTACACACTAACGAATTCACATAATGTAAATTTACCTATAATATTAGTATAGATGATATCCACTTTGGGCCACAATATCACTCCACCTTCTGCCTCACCATGTGTTTCAGAATTTGGATGGGCATATGGCAATGGAAGATCCCTCCAATTGAGGAGTACATGTATCGGGCTCACACAAACCACACTATCTGGTACTGGAGTCCCATGAAACATTTCTCCTGGAAGGGGTGGGTAAGTCGATGCCTCTGCAATGACATATTCTTGACTTTTTAGATGGCATGGCTTCAACCCCTACAAATTTACATAAAGAATGTTATATACATATATACATAAACATATCATCTTGAAAAGACTAGCTACTATGTCATACAAATACTTACGATGGATGTGCTAGGTGGTGGGTCTATAGGTTTACTCCCAACCTCTATAGTAGGAGAAGAGTGGCCCACCACAGGTACTGTCTGAGTGGCAGTCTGAGACGCCTGCCACTTGCTAATTGCTTCATGGAGTCTCTTATGAAGTGCTTCCTCGACTCTCCTATTAATTAACTCATCTACCTATATATGGAAAAAAATACTAGCTTTTGATTATTGAATTCCCTTTCACAATAACATTCTAAAAAAGAATAGGTTACCTCAGCTTGTGAAAGTCCCACTTTTGGGACAAGTTTGCACTAGGATGGCCCAAAGAACGCTTTGATTCCCACACCAGCGCCTGCACCCCTAACACATCCAGGATGCTTTGGGTTATCCAGAGCAACTGTCAATTCATCCCTTGTGCCCTCAGGGATGAACTTGCCTTCCTTCCTCTACTCGTGCAGCTCCCGCTAATTGCCATCAACAGAAATTGGTAAGTAAACATAACAATAATCAATATCGATCGATTGCTCTAAGAGTTGAATTTTACCATTTTTGCAACCGCCTCAGCAGTTGCGGGCTTTGTTATATCTCCCTTCTTTTTTTGCCTCCTAGCTATCCACATAGCATGGTGAGGTAGAGGTGTGGGACCAATAGTAGAGGACTCTGCAGTCCTGAGTAGCAGCAGAATGAGCAGTAGACTCAACCTATAGTCTTTGGTGAACGCCTACATAGCCTCTTGGACCCATTGTGGGGTCATGTACATTCAGTGCAAGCCTTGCTCTTTGAGAATCACTGATAGCCTTGTTAGTAAGCGCATTGATTTGGTTAGTAACACTAAAGGTTAATCTTGAATAGGTGAATACATAAGAACGTATATTAATTAAATTGAGAGTGGCACTTAATACCTTGAATTCATCCATTTCTCTTTGGGTAACAAACTCCTCCAATTCTTTGGGGTCCATGTAGTTCCATTGCTCAGTGGCTCCCTTCTTCCTAAATTTATTTTTTAAAGAGAATACAAATAAAAATTATTAGTGTAGAGTTAGTCAAAAAGTGATCAATGTCTAGAATTGGAAATCAATCAAGAACCTCTTCTTAGCATCATGTAAGTAATCTCGGGTGAGATTTGTCCTATAGTTACTTAAGACCCTCCCACAGCGTTGCATCACGCACTTACGATGTAACTTTTCATCCGGATCAAATATACTCTTCAAAATAGAATCACTATTAACTAGTATCTAGGCGCGGCTCCTCCTTCCTCCTCTGACCCTGACGGCCACCAGGGAGGGTGCCATTGTCTCTGCCATACCTCTGCGCACCTTAGGGTGCTCTCATCCTACATCCAAGGGAGCCGGTTTGTGCTGGTTGTGTCCACGACCCACAGCAGGTCTTGCATCCGTGATACCACTGCTACGTATCGGTTAGGGCATAGCAATGATGGCAAAGCTTCTCCCCAACATCTTGGGGCATCGTGCTTCCATCTTAGACCCTTCATAGCTCCTCATTGCTCCCTGGTCATGCCGCTCTTCTCGGTTAGGGTTTATGCACGAAAACAAGGAAGAAGAAGAAGAGAATGAAGCATGGGATCCTCTAGACGTGGCCAGGGGTGCTACCCCTTATATAGGGGAGGGTATCAATGCCCTAAGATACTTTCCCATGAAGAAACAAAGTCCTTTTGCAATAGGAATTTGATTCCTTCATTAATAAGTAAGTTTCTCTCTCTCTTAGTTATCTTTTGATATTCTTTATTCTTTGGATATGTAGGAATTCAAAATATTACCTCTTTTCTTCTCTTTGCACTTGGATTTTACTTCATTGGCACAAAATTATAATTTCTTTTAGTAGAAAATACCTCCTTTTTAATAATACCACAAATCCATCAATTATGTAATGCTTGGGCCACCTAGGCACTGCCTGGGCGAGGTCGAGCAGGTCGGCGGTCGAGGAGGGTTAAGCTCAGAAAAGGAGGGTATACCTTGCTTAGGTCAGTGGCGGTGGGGCGGCGGAGGAGCGGCGGGCGATAGTAATGCACCTACATCTTGCTCGCCTTGACTGGTGATAGGCCAGGGGGAGGAAAACGTCAGAGATGCTTCCTCCCCCCAGCGCTAGCCGCCGGGAGGGTAGAGAGAAGGGTGAACCCTAGAGTTCCAACCTTCGGGGAAAAAAAGAACCCCATCGACGCCTATTGTTAACTTAATAGCATCCGCGCAAGCCAGACTCTTCTCTTTTCTCTGTTTCATTCCCAATATCAACTACTCCCCTTCCTCTAACGATTCTACTCCGCTGCTGCTGCAACCTCCATCACCGCTGCTCCACCACTCAAGGAGCAAGCCTGGTGACTCTCGGTGGTTCGATTTTGCAGGGGATGCGATGCGCGCGGGTCAGATCTGGGACAGGAGTCGGCTACTTCGTCTCTGCCGACTCCAGCTTGCTCAAGCGAGGCGGTTGGAGAGAAGCTACTCTGCTCCAGATTCGAAGATCGCTTGCTGCTCCATCACGCCAACAACATTGGGTTCGCCTCCTCACTGGCACCCTCTCATCCTACCTCCGAGAAACATCTGGTGCTTCCTCGACGACGACGGCGGGTCTCGGTTTCTCTTCTGGGCTGCTCAGAGATGAGGCCTTCCTCATGTTGTGGTGGTGGTGCCCTCGTCGGCCGTCTGCCTCCTTGGTTGTAGGGTGGCTCAAGGTAGCCCGGGACCTGTCTCCAGTGGAGGGAGCTCCAGACGGCGTCTCCAGCGTCTCGTTGCCATGCTTGCCCTTCAGTTGGGCGGTGGTGCTGGACGCCCTGGCACCTGTGCCTCCTTCCAGTTCAAGGGGTCGTCGCCTGCATCTGGGTTTATTGAGGCATCCAAGATGCAGATTGGGCTCCTCGACGGGCTCCAGACCTGGTCTCGCTCTAGCGTCGTCCTGTCGCCTCCCCTGGTGGTTATGGAGGTGGCGGGTCTGGGGCGGCCCATCTTCTGGTTGCTTCTGCCTTCCCGACGATGTGCCTCCCTCAACCACGGTGCATGGCCCCCTACTTGGAGATGGGCGGCTCAGCTCGGCGACCTAGTTCTGCCTGGTCCCCGACGCCTCCAAGCTCCAAGTCTGGGGTGGCTTGACCGCGATCTAGTCGCCCTCAAGGTGTGTGTCATAATCTTCGGTGCTGAAGAGCCTCACGGTTCTTGGTCCTCGACGTGTGGGCACAGGTCGACTCTGGTGGCAGGGCCCTGCTGCTCCATTGTCCAGGTTACGGGGAGCTTGCTTTGTTCTCGTTCCTGTATGTCTTCGATCTGATGCAGCTGCTTGGACGCCATCTGATTGCTCGATGGTTTTCTCATGTGCAAATAGGGGCTTCGAGCTCCTGTGTGGCCGACTCTTGTTGCTGTGAGGTAGAGCACCCTCAAGGTGCTTGACCTTTTTCTCAAAGGAGCTTTCTCTTGGGTTCTTCTTTGCTCGTTCTGTTGCTGTGTGCAGGGAACACCTTTAGGTGTTTTTATTGTTATTGTGCAAACGACTTCAACTTCTACAGATATTCAAGGATCTGGTGTTTAGTCCTCTTGGATTCAAAGACCCGTTTTGCTGTTGACTGGAGGAATGGGGTTACAGATCTATCTGTTCTTCACAAATTTGTGGGTGCTCATTATTGCCAGTGAAGGCCTAGTAGGTGGACTAATCGCAGGATCCCAATGTGCAGCGCAACGTTTTGATGGATTCTTGTATGACTTTCACTACCTTGTGATGTATATTTTAGGTTTGATTGAGAAGCAACTGAGCCTTAGCAACTAGCACTGCTGATGTTCTTCTGCAACTCTTGACTCAGCCTCCGGAAGCCAAAGACGTCACTCTTTGAAGGTGTGCATAATGCTGGTGATCAGTGTTAGTGGAATGGTTGCTGACCTCTTCAGTTGTCGGCTGGTGTCAGTTGGTTGCTGGTTGTCTATGTTTTCTCTTTTTTCTTGGTCTTTCAGGAGGTCCATTTCTGGACTCCCTAGGTTTGTTTCGGATGTTTATCATCCCAATTTTGTAGGGGCGCAAATCTCTGTACCTAAAGTTTGGTTTCAATTAATAGCAACATGACTTTTTACTGACCAAAAAAAATAATAGGCGTCGATTACCAGCAAAAAACGGACACCTATGTTCAATGATAGTCGTCAGTTCCAACTAGAAAAACCGATGTCTATCTACATATACTGACAAAAAAATATGTTCTCGAATTATGACCACAGTCGTCAGTTTCTGTAGAAAAATTGAAGCCAAAGGGGTGAAAATTTTCACGGGGGCAGCGCGTGAAAATACATCGGCGTCGGTTATTGTAAGATAACCAACAATAAAAATGGGCCAAATTTCTGTCTCGCGAAAAACCTTTAGTCGTCGGTTGCTTTGTTAACAACTAACGACATATGTTAAATTTTGGAGGTAATTTTTTTTCACTGGAAAATTTGGATTTGGCGGTCGCTTGTAGGCGTCAGTTGCTTATTAAGGAACTGACGCTAAATAAAAAGTGATACCCATGTCTAGCCGCTCTTTACAAATAGATGTCAGTTTTTGTACTGACGCTATAGGGTTTAGGCTTCGGTTTCTTGTATTCAACCGACGCCTTTTAATGTGACGTTATAAGATATTTTTGTAGTAGTGATTCTAGTATTTTTGAAAAAAACATCATTTTCATTCCATCCAGTTCCAGGGCCTTGTTTGGGTGCATCCGTTCCACTACTATCCAAAATTCTTCATATGTCAATTCATTGTCCAGTCGCTCGCTTACTTTTATGGAAATTGTTTCCTCTAACCCTGTGTTGCTCCCTCAAAAGTAGTTGGATTCGAGGTTTGGATCAAGTCTTAAATGTATGATGTGATAAATTCATGTACCTCTTGATCTCCCATCTTCCAATCTTCGTTGCTATTTTTAAGACCATCAATGAAATTCTGCCTTTTCCTTTGTGACACTTTGTGGTGGTAGTAGCAGTATTGTTATTCCCTTCTCTCATGTCCTTAATCCTCACCAGAGTCAACTAGTAGGCTTCATTTTGATGATTCCAGTATTGAAGGTTCTTTTTGAGTTTCAAGCATCCCAGATTTGCATGATCCGGCAGTAACTTTTGGTTTCCCCCCAACTCAACGTCAATTTCTTGAATTTTCCTCTTCATATCCACAAAATGATTTTTAGTCCATTTTTTCAGCCTGGCACCACATGGAGCAATTCTTTTTAGTCATCTATGAGCAGGTGATTTCCTCCCGTGCTTGTTTCACCACCTCCTCGCACTGACTCTCCCCTAACCACATAGGCTCAACTCTATAGAACTCTCGTCGTCTCTCTTGTTCTATTTTCTTCTATCATCCTTCATAATAATAACATCATGGTTAGATTCATAGGTTGAAAAATGAATTACTTTGAAAAAGGTGAACATAGTCCTCCATTTTGTACTAGCCATTTCCCTATCTAGCCTCTCTTGAATGTATGTTTTTAGAGACAACCCTCTATGACAAGTGAAAATGTACCCATTGAAACCCAGATCACAAAGGTTACAGTCATTGATAGCATCTCTAAAGTCATACCACAATCTAACTGGTTTTGGTGGTCCTCCTCTTTTTTCCTCATAGGATACTATTTTATTGAAATCCCAAAGAAAATATATGGTATCTCAGATTCCCCTTTTAGTTTCCTCATCTGCTCCCATGTCTTTATCTTTTTCTGTTGATCTTCCAAACTATAAATACCTACCACCCTCCATTGTAAATTGGTTTCCTCCTCAATAATCTTACATGCCACGTAATGATGTGAATAATACTAAATTTCCAAATTGATAGTCTTCCACCACAGTCCCACTCCCCCTTCTCTCCACACACTCGATAAGAATAATCCTTCCATAAAAGCACACTTTCTCTCCACATCTTCAACGCATGTTTCCCACACTATAGTCTCCATGAGAAAGACTATATTCAGGTTGTCCCTCTAACCCCCATGGTTGGAGGGCTCAAAACGTGTTAAGGTGTCCCATGTCCTGACAGTTCTAGCTAAGGATTTTCATTTCCCTTTGTGAGGTTGGTTTGTGCAAACTTCCTCCACTTGAGGCTTATTTCCCCCAGAAACTTTTTTCTCCTAAACCAATTTAACTGTTTTCTCAATACATGTTTCATATTCTATCTTGTATAGATCCATCACACATTTCCCCATCTCCATGTCCCTCTGTCTTGTCATACTCAACCACTCCTCCTCCTCCTCTTCTACGCCCTCTAATGTTGCTCTCCCCATCTTGTATACCCATATTAGTTTCCTTTTTTTTTCATTTCTTGACATTTTCCTTCCTCCTTCCCTTCCCCCCATCTGTATTGTTTCTTTGCACTCTTATTAACACCTTCTCCACCATCAAGTGTTCCCCCATGTATAATGATTTGTGATGTCTGGTCTTGTCTTCACAACACCCTAGGATTCCTTCTACCTCTACCTCTAACCCTACTAGTGATTTGTGTGTGTGAAGTTCTTCTTCCTAATATTTTGATGCTTCTTCTACTACACTAATGTTTCCTTGTGATGCCATAAGAGATTCATTGGAATATTGAATCTTTTGCCATTCTGTCTTCCTGGGTAGTATCCTCTTCGCCCTCCTAATGTTGTTTGTCTTCATGATTCTGACTTATATCAGTGTTAACTATTGTCTCTAACATCGTTCTTTCTCTTTCCCTTCTCTTTGACTCCACCTCATAAGTTGGTGTATCCCTCTAGTTGTCCTAGATTTAGTCCACTTCAACTTCATGCCGATGTGCCCTAGAAGTGCTCTTGTGGTGACCAATTGCAGTTGTCCACCTCTAATCTTTCTTTTGTGCCTCTTTCCTGCTTGCTCGACTGGCATTTCAAATTCACTTCTGTCTATACTATCATCTCACAAAGACTTCATGCCCCTTGGCCTTACCTAAAACTATATCTTCTTTGTTGTTTTAGCCTCCCCATGCAGCTCATCATAATTGGTATTCTTGCCTTTCAAGGAGACACTTTAAACCATGCTCCCCATCTCCATTCTCCACATGGCCAATAATCCCATATATATTAAAGAAATTTGCCATGTGTTTGTATTTGACTTCCACATCAACAATGTTGTTTATTGTTTTCACCTATAGAATCCTCTTCAGTGGCTTCGTGATGTCCAGCCTACCCTAGCTCTATATGACAATTCCCACCCTAATTTGTCCACATTTAGTTTGATAACCTCCTTGATCATCTTAGCTATAGTCCTAATCACCTCCATTGATCACATGCCCATTCGAATGCCATAAACCCTAACCTAGAAAGGCCTATGGTTGATGACGACATGGCTAGGCTGTTCTTGTTTGTCAATTTCCTTAAAAAGCAGTAACTTATTCTTGAAATTCCATGGAGAGCCTTCCATAACTTTTTTTTATCCCCCAAGTGCAAGAATTAGATCACAAAGTGATCTCCTTCTATTTGTTTGGATACGAGTTTCTATTCCAGTGCCCATTCTTGTGTCAATGTACACTTCATATCCCAAAATTTGTACACCAGATTGACCAGTAGGCGTGCCACTAGAGCTAGCTTGATATGAGTTTCATCCTCCTAAACCTCTACAGGATACTTCCACCTCTGTAACATTGATTTGTGCGCACCTACTTTCCAATTCCTCTGCCATAGGGAGGAGACCTGAGAGATTGTTTCCGCACTTAAACATGTAAGAGAAAAAATACCCCAAGGAGAGGAAAGTTTCCACATACGTCAAACCCTAATCGCTAGAGTGGATAGGGCGTACGTGGGGAAGAGTTTTTTGTCTTGCTAAGGTGTTAACCTAGATGAATTATATGCTAGAAAAATAATTTGATTGCATGGTGTTTTGAGTTTGATTAATTCTAACCATGACCCTAAGTTCACCTCCAAGTTGTGGAACCAAGTACATGAAGAACCTAGTACAAGGATGAAGTTCAACACCAATGTCATCTCCATACTGATGGTCAGTTGTAATGTAAGATCCAGACCCTAGAAGATTTGTTGAGAGCCTATGTGCTAGATTGAGGTGAATCATGAGAACAATATGTGCCCTTAGTTGTGTTTTCCTACCCAAGACAGTATTGGGCTGCCTCCGTATGATGCTCTTTATGGGAGGTCATGTTCATCACTGCTTCACTAGGATGATATCTGTGATAGGACCTTTCTTCACTTTGATCAAACTGAGACTACTGAAAGCCCATGATGGATAGAAATTGTATGTTGATGCAAAGCTGACAGATATGTACCACGTTGTGGGATATCATGTTTTTCTGAAAATCTGACCCTTCCTGACTATTGCTAAATATAGAGGAGAATTGGGTCCTAGATATGTGGATTTGTTTGAGGTTTTAGAACAGATTGATGAGGTCGGTAACCATCTAGATTTACCGCCATAGTATAGTATGATGCATGATGTGTCCTATTTGTTCAATCCAAAGTGTTATCTGAAGGATCCTGCCTATATATTGAATATTGAACCTATATAACTCCAAAGGAGGTTAACATAACTTGAATCACATGTGAGGATATTGGATTCCCTATGAAAGAGATTAGGATAAAAAGATTGAGATGGTATATGTTCTTTGGAAGCATCATGGTGAGGCTGAAGCCATGTGGGAGCTAAATGCAAACATGGAAAAGTCTCACCTCCAACTTTTTGGATGACTAGTCAAATTTTAAGGACGAAATTCCTAAAAGAGGGAAAGGATGTTATAACCAGGATTTTTTTCATGTATTTATACATATATTTGAAAGAAAATAATGAATTCTTTAGGACATATTAGAAAGTTTGGTATTTTATATGTATTGTTTGAAAGTTTTGGTTTGAGAATGCAAATTCTCTATTTGAAATGAATTTTGTGTGTTTTACTCTTTTCAATAAACCATTGGTAAATATTGGATTAAGAAAAAAAATGAAAAATTCAATAATGAAGGAATTTCTAAAAGTAATGGACAATAGCTGATCAATTAAGGAATTGTTTATAAATGTCAAGAAAAGTTATGTTCAATATAACTAATATTTTTGGTTTGTCTTAATCTTGTATTCAATAAGAATATATATGGAAATAATGATTCTTGCCAAGTTTGGATGGGAAAATAAGTTATTTGATGAGTTAATTAAATCAAATAACACAATTTAAGGGGGAAAAAGGGTTAAACTTGTGTATTATGCCGCCAAATCTTGTCCACTCCGAGATTTAATTATTAGAAACCTTTATATAACATTAGGATTCGATAGGATAAAGGAGAATAATGTTATCAATTTAACTAGATTTCCTAAAGTGGAAGCATTAACTGATTGATGCATTAAACATTGCTTTAATAGGATTGGGAATCATAGGGTTCGACCCTTTAATTTGTACACAACCCATTGTCTATTGGATTGGGAATCGAGGAATCATAGTTCATCACCTACCCCTAGCCAAAAATGGAAACAAGCATTGTTCACTGAAGCTTTAGCCCATTATTTCTCTCTCTACACACCTCCTCATCAAAACATAAGCAAACCATTGAGTTTGTCTTGCAAAGATAGAGGAAATTCATTTATGGGATAAGAAATTGTGGCTTGTGGACCAAGGAAGATTCCTCACCAACAACCCTCTCTCACCCTTTTTCCTAAACACTAGATCTCACCCACACAACTTATAAATACCCACCCCAAACTTCTCTCTCGCTCCTTCTTTCACTGGCGAGCAACTCCTCCCTAGACGTTGTCGTGTATGAAGCAATAGGTTGAGAAATGGGTAGAGTCACAAACTATTGGATTTTGGTCCAACCTTAATCGAAGATCGGATCGAGTGCTTGGCATCGTCTGTTGGATTCAAGCACGTGGTGGTGGAACAAGTGTGGGTCATGTGATCCATGCATTAGTCAACAAAGACCAAGGATTCGACGACCAAGCATTTTCCAAATAAACATAATTTCTTGCTTCTCTAACCAATAATAAAAAATAGCTCTATCTTGCAAAATTGATTAAAAATCCATCCTTTGGCAAAAAATTAGAAGTAGTGTATTTTGATCAGAAACATATAAGGAATCTAATAAAATTTGTTTCATTTACTAATTATGTCTTGAATTCCAAAATTACCTAAAGATGCAAACTTTATTAATGTTTAGCATATGAAAACCTTAATTTAATGGATTTAGTTGTCATGAACTGATTAATTGGTCTTAATGTATAAATTCTGAGTTAATTTGATGAAAAGAGCATCTTGGATCTAATATGGTTTAAAACTTTGTATGCTACCAAAATTAGTATTTCCTTATATGAAAAGTATTAAAATATGATAATTAGGGTTTGGAAAGCCTAACCCTAATCAAACCCTAATTTGACCCCAAAATACTAACACAGAGCCCAAGTTAGTCTTAATCAATATTTTTGATTGCAATAGTAATTATTGGGTATTGTACATTAACTATAGGGTGATTGCTTGATTGGTCACATTTGCTCTTGATTTCTTGGAAGTCAACTCATCTCTTAGGAAAGGTATATTGTTACGCCTAAGAATATTAGTCTTATTGTCTTTCATGTTTTTTTATGTTTCTTGAATGGATTGCAATTACATAGCTTGATTGTTTATTTACTTCTTACAATCTATAAGTTTCCTATAACTTGCTCAAACCCTAAATAGTTATCTATGGTGAGTTAAAGAGCATGTGGTGAAATAAGACATTATGGTAATAACGGGTGCTCAAGCCAAGAAAGGAAGATCACCATAGGACAAGCTTGAAAAGAATGACCACTACAAAACCAATCCCAAAAAGGAAGGTTTTGAGATGTCAACTATTGGGGAAAAACCCTAACGAGAGGGTATCCTATAAATAGACTCCCCTGAGAGAGTGCACACCAAAGAGAGTGAAAGGATAAGGGTCGAGAAGTTAGAAAAGAAAATGCATTTTTAATTTTGTAATGAAAATTTCTGCTATGGATGATTATTTTGTTACAACTAGATGTGAATATTTTGTTTCGCCCACATACTCATATATCTCGATATACTAACCACATTGTTATTTATTTCCATTTTAGGTTAAACTACAATTAATATAAAAGATTGGCATATAGAGAAGAAGGCACCAACATTAATATGCTTAAGTTATGTTAGAGGATTATAGATAGTTAGATTTACATTCTATTGCAAACATTAGTTTTTACTTTCCATTTAACTCCCTAGAGGATAATCTATCCTCATATTGTTATCAAACTCATTTCAATTCATAAAATTTATGATTATTATCTGTTAATTGCTAAACCTCGATCCTGTAAATATGATAATGGCCCTTGCCCTCGTGGCCTAATGAATATGGGATAACAAGGGGAGGGGGCCTTACAATTGGGATAATAAAATGCAAACAATACTCATTCATTTAGATTATCAAACCAAATAATAAAGTTACATGCTAGATAATTTCCCTAAACTACTAATGGTCTATGGATGGAATATGGTTTGCATAGTGGAGCTAGTCCCTATAACCTCTATCAAACCTTATGAAGCTCCTTTGACTAGAGTTAGGCAGATTTAAACTAAGGCCCAACGAGACTAGGTTTCCAGGGTGGAAGGACTTAAGGAAATTTGGGGCCAAGGGTAGTATTGGAGGTGTAGATGAGGGTTTTATACGTCATTGCACCTCTAATCTAGCCTTTTAGTAGCTTCAAGCCAATGGCATTAAGTATCTCCAAGCTAGTTACTTAGATGTCACATGTTGGAGTAGAATAGTTGATAGATATGTAGGAAGATGGGTATCTAGCTAGTGATCCACTAATTGGATCCCAACGAGAAAATACCAAAAATAGATACATATAAGCCATTTCCCCATAAACTAAGTGTTTTCAAGCATAGAATGCAACGTAATCAATAGGAATGAGATATATGTAGACGATAATCATAGTAATTTGACACTAGTGTAGAAACCACCCCTGTCATCTATTATAATAGATCTCTAGCATCAGTTTTGTATTGGAACCTAAGTGGGTGACACTACAGTTAAGCGCCTACAACGTTGGCTTTTTGGGAAAGCGTCAACTGACGACACAGACCCAACCTCAATTGCTATGATTAAAAAAATGACACGGTTAAACGCAAGTATCATTGATTTTTGCTTAATGATTGATGTTGTATTGTCATACTATGTAACATTTTTAAGTGGCAACAATTCATGTGTCTTCGGTTTACAGCAAAGACCTACATTGAGTACTACTATGGTGTTAGTATAAATGTTGTAACTGATGATACAAACCACTTTGTCATCAATTTCACACCACAACTGATGCCGCAAGTCAATTGGTAGAATGAATGTGCTTCCCAGCACAGCCGTTTGAGAATATCCCTATATTGTTAGTTATATTATAGAAACCACGATTGATACATACAACATCAGTTTTGTTGTGACAGATGACAACACATTTATGTTTTGTCTTATTAGTAGGTTTCCAGACCTATTGTCCGGATGTTCAACAACATGTAGAACATAAAGTTTATTAGAACTACAGGTTTGATCATGTGTTCAACTTAACAATAGACCAACATACCTGCAAAACCTGCAATAACAAAAGAACACAATTAATCCACCTGCATACAAGTTCCATTCTCTAACTCTCTACTCATGACATGTACACATACAATCCTCATTGTATTCATTCATCTTCATACTCATTCAGACACATGTATATATACATCGTTTACATAAGCACCAATCCCATCCTCATGACAGGTACAAAGGCAATTCTCATTGTATTCATTTATCTTCACATTCATTCAAACACATGCATGTATTCGTCATTCACATATGGACCAATAGTTCACTCGCATCACATTTAAAGTTGTAAGAAGTGATAAGCACCACATATATATATAAATAATGACATCAAAGTTTACAAAACTAATATTTTATCCCAATCAAATTCAAAGTTCACTTCCTTAACAAAGGCATCTGCCCATATTCTCATATCTTATCAGTTCTTTTTCATATGGGGCTCTGTTGTCTCAAATAGCTGCAAAGAGAATGACATAATTAAATAATTTAATTTGATATTTTTATATTATCAAACCAGACTGTATACTTATGATGATCAACACTATATGTAGATTACAATTTATATGCAGCGGATGTCTAGTGCTGCATGTTTGACAAATATGTCCATACACCATACCACGTAGTATCTACATGCCCAATCATTGTCTTGTATAGGGCAATATAAATTTACCGCCATACAAAACATTAATAAAAAAGTAAGCATAGTGGGCATAAATATGCATTGGTGTCAGAAAACTACCTCAACATTCTTCTAACTTAACATTTTCTTTTCTTATCCACCTATCCTCCAACCTTTTTGAATTCTTTTATACACCTACAAGTTAATGTAACAAATTAAATTAAATTATTGACATGTGATTAAAGATGCAGAAATTAATATATGTTAAAGGATATTAAAATTTATTCACACGAATAATGCATTTTTTTCATTTTGTGTCCCCCATTATCTATTTTTTTACTCTTAGAATCTAGATAATACACAGTTAGCATCTCAGGTACAAGTACCAACAACACCAAATGATTCTGAAGTGAAAAAAAGATAAACAAAAGGAAAACTCAAAATACACAATGAATGGAATTTTTAAGTCCAAATTATAAGCAAAGTAATAGAAACATACTCAACATTGAAAGGATCTATAATCTCTCTTTCTCACGTTATCAAAATATTTTTATGTCATAGAGCAGTATTTAGTAACAAACATTGGGTCTTTATGCACATGGATAATAAATGATGGAACTAGAAACCCAACTTGGGGTACTGTGAACTGTTTACACACTTTATATAAATAATGACAAAACAATATCATATATGCATTAATATGTAATAAAATAGATCAACACATATAAAATGAGGTATTTAGCTATAATATCTCACCATATTCAAAGTTCTATAATAGTTGCATTCAATCAACCACAATTAAATAGCTCCACAACATCTTGAAAAAAACACTAGTATCATGAGCATGACCTATATCATCCTCCTTAATATGGACTATCATAGGCGACCTGACTTCAAAGTCACCTCACCATACTACCAATCTCCTACAATTAGGACCTAGCAAGTCGAATAGGTCTTTTGCAATCCAAGTAGGTAATTGAATATCTTGAGGAAGAAGTGGAGGATGAACTATAGGGGGTTTCTTAGGTGCTATGTCATGCATACATATATATACATATATACATATATATATATATATATATATATATATATATATATATATATATATATATATATATATATATATATATATATTCTCATATCAATTATATGCAACTACAAACTCAATGTAAATTTAGCATACATCCATATAGACAACTTCCTCTTTGGGCCATGCAACCATGTCTCTTTATGCATCACCTATTGTCTCATGGTTGGAGTGAGCATATGGCGTTGTAGTCTATTTCCATGTGTCTTAAACAAGTCTTGGCATCATTTGAATGACATTTGCAGGCATTAAAACACCATGAATCATGTCACCTAAAAGGTGTGGGTTAGGTGTGTCCAATGCAATTATATATCCTTCTAGTAAAAGACAACATGGCCTTAACCCTATATATTGTTTATGTATATATATACATATATATATGTATATATATTAGTATATACATACCTTATATATACACCTAAACAAAAATGTATCATATAAATCAATCTGAAAGACTACTATATCGTAAAAAAACATATAATGGGCGTACTAGTTGGAGGGTCTATGGGATTACTGCGAACCAACTCTATCACGGCGAGGTCCACCTTGTATGGAGAGAGGGGCACCACAAGTAATGTCTAAGAAGCTAAATGAGAAGCATGACACTATCTCAGTGCTTCCTCTATTCTCTTTGCATGCAATCATATCTTGTACCTTTTGTTCAAAGAATCATCCTTCTAGACGAATTTTTGATTATGCTCTGATGGTCCAAATAAGGATCTGATATCGACACCAGTACCAGCAGACCTAACATGTTGAGGATACTCTAGATTACCTAGTGCAACTATCAATTCATCCCTTATGCCCTTAGGGATGAACTTGCCTTCTTTTCTTTACTCTTATAGCTTCCTCTTATCATCACCGATAGTAATTGGTAAGTATAACATAAAAATAAAGGTCAAGGTAAAACATAACAATCATCAATAGCAATTGCTCTGAGAGTTGAATTTTACTAATAGCCGGGTCAGCAGTTGCAGGGGGTTTGTATTGTAGCTATCCACTCCCCGTGGTGAGGTAGAGATGCATCAGTAGTAGAGGACTCAACAGTCCCAGGAGTAGGCTACTGAGAAGAAGATGGCTTCCATCTCTATTGGTGAATCCTTGCGTAGCCACCTTGTCCCAACTCATGGTTGTGCACATTCTTTTCACGCCATTCTCTTTGAGCATCACTTAAATACTGGCTAATCCAAAGCATATGTCAAATACTTAATATAATGACTTCATGTGAATGCATTCTGAATGAGGAGGCTGAATACCTTGAATTTATTAGTTTTCTTGAAGCAACAAATACAACCCACACCTACGGGTCAAGATGGTTACATTGCTCAATGGGCTGACTTCTTCTTCTTCTCATTCAATATAAATTCTCTTGTCAAATTTGTCCTACAATTTCTTAGTACCCTCGCACAATGTTGCAACACCTTTTTACAATGTTGTTATTCATCAAGGCCAAATATACTCTGCAAACATTCACATACTTAATGGAATATACTTACAAATAGAATTGTAAATATCTTTAAAAGATCATAATATCTCACATGTAGGTCCTTCCATATTAAGTCTTTCGTGCCTTGATCAATTTAATGATAAGATTCTACTATTATATCTAATTTTTGTGAATAAGAATCCCTAGAAATTGCAAAAAAGGATTGTGATTCTTCCCAATGGGATTCCTGCATCATCAAACCCAATGACCAACTTTGGTCCTTCACCCCTTTGCTCTACTAACTTGTTCATCATGGTGATGCCTCTTGACACACTTTTTACGTGCGTCGAACGCAAGTGTACGCGTCAGTGTAGTAAGGGCCTTTATGAGGCCCGAGTCGAACTCAGGGATACTGAACTATCAGTAGACTACTACGAACTGTTCGGGATCAGCTAAGCCGGTCAAAATGGTTTGAGAGTTATTTAAAAATAAAAATAAAATAAAAGAAAACAAAGCAATTGATTAAAGGTATAATTTAATCAATTTAGGTGAAGATATTTAGGATTATGGTTTCACCATGGGTTATCATTGTATGGATTTTTATATAATAATTCAGGTTCATCTCTCAATTCTGGGTAGTGGCCTGTAGTCAGAATTTCCCAATGTCATGGTACAATTCACTACCTATGTCAAGGTCGGTTCCACCGTCGTAGTAACATATACCCTAAACTAGGTGCATTAAAAACGACCTTTGGGTTTCCTCCATCAATCTTACATCACCTTGTTCAAGGGATTTGTTAATTAATGGGATATTCGTCTCTTTTCAATTGTTAATTCTTCTTTCAAAGTAATTAAGGGCATTAGATTATTATTATGATGATCAAGCATAACAATATAATTGAGAAAATGAATTCATACCATGGATTAAAGAGATTAATGATGAATTACTATGATCAAATTGTCATACAATGCTTCCCCGAGCTACTCCCGGTCCTAAAGATAAAGGGGATTAGCCTCACATGTTTATCTCAGAGCAAAACATGGTAGAGAAAAGGGGAAACATGGAGAAAAACGTGAATAAGTTGTGAAACCCCTGAACGGAGAAGATCCAAGAATTCCGTGGCGTAGAATGCATGATCTCCGACCTTTCGGCAGTGGAAAACATCTTCTTCAGCGTCAGGAGTGGCTGGGGTGTGCTTCTGGGCTCCGTTCTTCTCTCCATACCTTCTCGGGACATGTGCAGCGGCTAATGACGTGATAGATTGCTCTTGGCCGCAGTCATTAGGTATAATCACCGAGTTAGGTCGCCAAAATATCATAGTCGTCGGATTTAGATCGATCTGAAGCAAACTTGTATCTGATGGTGTCGATACCATTGACACGGGTTGATGGTATCGACCTTGCGCGATATCAGCAATTCTTCTTTCTCTTCGTTGTTGCGCCTGATGCCAACTCGATACCATCGACGAGGGTCGATGGTATCGACATCCTAAGGCGTTGGTTTTTGTCGTTTTCCATCGTTGTAGCTCCACTTGTTGATAGTATCGACTTCTGGGTCGATAGTATCGACTATCTTATCGCCAGCAACCTGATGGTAAATGGATACCATCGACTCTCCTGTCAATAGTATCGACTCTATGCTGCTCCTTGCGGCTGGCAACCTGTGGTCGTGTCGATGGTATCGACATCAACAAATATTCGTTTTTCCTGAAATTGCAACACAAAACCACATAAGCCGAAATAAAACATATTATTGTAATCATTTATGCTCAAAATACTAAAATAAAGGAGATTTGACACTGAGAAAGATCATAGACCAAAGTAAATGAATTATGCAATATTAACCACCAAAATGACCAATAAATGCATAAAACACAAGTAAAACACGTCTATAAATGCGACTCAAAATCATCGCATCAAACTCCCCTAAGCTTGAACATTGCTCGCCCTCGAGCAACAAACCTTAGAATAGAATTGTGAGGGTCAACTAAAGAACAGATCATCACAACAAACATCACCATATGATCCTCACCGAACATTCACATTCCGGCCCTCACTAAACACGAAATAATAATTACCCTAAAGGTGACAATAATCATCCAGAAAAGGTATCTACCTCAAAATTGATGAACACTATCATATAAGGCAGTTAACA
Organism: Alisma plantago-aquatica; assembly: GCA_963693085.1. Lineage (NCBI taxonomy): Eukaryota > Viridiplantae > Streptophyta > Magnoliopsida > Alismatales > Alismataceae > Alisma > Alisma plantago-aquatica. The sequence continues at coordinate 1,710,190,289 of OY856409.1, read as the reverse complement.
TAATAAAATTCGCCGGTTCAGACTCGGTGCATCTTGTGATCTCCTATTCTACGTTGCTCGCCCTAACTACCATCTACATGGAAGCAACTCTCCTGATATTCACGAGTGAGGAGAAAATCACGGTGGCCTACCAATTTGAGCAATGGGTGGATGGAATGGGTGGCTCATGGAAGAAATGGAAGCATTATACGGTTTCAACATACATAAAGCAAACATGCCCTAAATGATGCATATGCAAATAAAAATGCCCTAATGCCTACATTTGGGTGGAATGATGCATGCACTAACTCCCCGTCTCAAGATGAGATAGAATATCTAAAGGAGCTACATCATGTACTTACTCATCTTAAATTGCAGGTGAGACTATAATGTTCCTTTCTCCCTCTCATTCTATTTATTCTTCATTCTTTTCTTTTTTTTTCAGATTTTTTTTCTTCAATTTTTTTAGGCCCTTGTATCCATGAATGATAATGAATTATTTGCTGGGCTCACTTCTTTCTGCATAACTTAAATATTTGAAGCATTCAGAAGGTATAGAACACGTTAATCACCCTTAATGCTTCAGAAGAAATAAGATACATGATGTATTGTATGCATAAAAAATATGAATGCAGTTAAATGACACGCACCTAAGGATAATGTGCATGTAAAACTACTCTTTTTTTTTATTTTCATGCAAAACATGTGGAAATACTTGCAATGCAATACCTATCTACATGGAATGCATTCAAAGAGATTAAAATCGTAATGTACTTCCAATTCTTATGGTGGATTATGAAAAACAATGAGGTGGATCGATCACAAGACTAATTGATTGAACCATTGAAAGTTATTATGTGTCCCTCCTTACTGACCTGTGTGGTAATTAAGAGGTTTCTCTCTCTTACTTCCAATTAAAGTCTCATTATCATTTGGTCAGTTTAGGCTCAAACAACCAATTCCGTCCACTTTTCATGAATTCTAGGCATGTACAGTTGTGATTTTCTATTTTAAAGTTGACAAACCCAATCATTTTCTTAAGTTATGTGCTAAAAGTTGAACAACACAAGCTTGCAAACACTAAAAAAAAATTATAAGTTTTCCCTTAATTCCCATGTAGAAGCAAATGAGATGACACATGACTTAAGACATCCACAAGTACACTAAATAGAGTGTGGATCCTACAAACAAACTAAATAAATGCAAGAACTAAATGACAAGAAACAAAACAATAAAAACTAAAAACTAAGAAAACTAAATGATAGAGTTGTTCCAACTCCCCCCCCTAAGCTTGAATTCGATTATGGCCTCATAGTCAAAAACAACCTTAAAGGGTGGAACAGAGATACCGATCACTCTTCCGGCGGAGGCGGGTACTGCGGGGTCGTGGGGTCCCACGATGGGTACTGCCCCTGAAAGCTCGAATCATACTGGGCCATGGGCGGAGGTTGTAGATACCCCCCAAAGTAGTTCTGGCTCCAGTAATGATCGTAGAAGGGCTGCTGCTGCATCTCCATCCTATGCAACCTGTCGTGGATGTGATGTTGGTTTTCGAGGAGGAGGCGCTCATTTTCAAAGATAGCCCTCTGGTTGTAAGGTAGCCGGTTCGTCGTCTCCTGAATACCGGCATATGTTGTTGTGTGGTGTTGTTGTGTCTGATGAATATCTTGCAGCATTGCATACATCCCTTGCATGGAGTAGACATCCTCTCCTTGCTGCGAGGGCTACGGTGGCGGAGGCTGGGAAGAAGAAGATGCACCCGGATGCATGCGAGGATGCTTCCTAGGTGCCACTCATGCACGAAGAGGAGTGAAAGCCTCCTCTTCCTCTTCAGCCTCGTCGCTATCATTGTCATTGTCATCGTTGCCGCTATCTTCATCCGAGCTCTCGATGACGATGACAGGCCATCAAAAATGCTGAGCACCCTCGATGACATGACACTCCTGATAAGCTTGGTTGACATGGCAGTGTGCATATGCCAAGCCATCTCGAAGAAGGATGAGGTTGGAGCGATGTAGATGTTGCAAGTTTACCTTGCTCCTGTTGGAGAGAGGAGTAAGTTGGGAGATATTTAACCCAAGATAGTGGGCCAGTGGTGTGATGAGTCCTCCAAAGTGAATTGGAGCCTTCCGCGTACTCCTCTTTACCGCCAACACGCATGTTAAGAAAAACGCACCCCAATTACACTCTTGGCGCTTCAATAGCTTGTGCAGGAAAAACAAATCTGTCTCTTGAAACTTGCTGAGAGACTGATCACCACGGGCAAACAAAGTGGTGCAAAGCATGTTGTGAAGAACCCGCGCGAACGGATGCTCGAAATCTGCCACCGCCGCATTGTGGTAGCTCACTGATTTGTCGGGCGGTGTAGTCACTAGCTCGGCGAAGATAACTTCATAATCCGTCCTGTTATATGGCCGCCGGTACTGGTCTCTCCCGTGATTCCAGTTGTATATTTCATTGAACTGCTTGAGGGTGAGAGTGTAGTCATTGTTGTACAGCCGGAAAGAAATGCGACCCTTGATCCACTCACGATCCGTGGCGATGATGTCGTTTGGCACGACGCATATGTCCAGCGACGCCATGAATTCTGCCACCAGCTCCTTGTATGTGGGCCAGTCACCAAAGAAAGGCTAGCCGTCGGCGTGGCATTCTATCTCATTGGGCGTCCTGCCCGTGTGTCTCGCCTGCCCTTTCAAGATGTAGGCGAGGTTGGTCTCAAACCCCAGATTACGAATCATGTCACGGTCGACGTAACGGGTCGGCTCAATCTTTCTTTTCATGATTTCCTCATAGACCTTTCGAACCTCCGCAAAGGATGAACGATCCACGGACACGGAATAGAAGCAGTTGGTGGAGGAACAAATTCTAGGATCTCCATTGGATTTTCCCGGGAAGAGGATACGCCGGCAACATGCACCATTGTCATGGAAGAAGAAGGATAAGAAGGTGGAGCTCGGAGTAGGTCGGAGAAGATTATCTCCGCTCGATGAAGGCTCGGTGAAGAACGCGCTCCGTGGATGCTTGTAGCCGGGCTCCAATTGCTCACAAAGACACACGGCACAAGTAGAGGAGGATTGCTCTGAAGGTGTGACGTCATATGACGACAATCCATCCCTTATATAACTGTGGCCGACACTGCTGTATACCCATCGATACCATCGACGCGAGTCGATGGTATCGACTCCTGTAGCATAATCCGTCCGCCGCTGGTATCGACGGTTGTCGATGGCTTGATGTGGGGGCCCGAATCGATGACGTGTCCATACTATCGACAGGTGTCGATGGTATCGACCCATCCCACAGATCGACTCTCTCGATGCAGCGATCGCTGTTGATCTCCTCTTGCGGATCGGTGACGTGTCACGTCGATACTATCAACGCAAGTCGATAGTATCGACTTCTGGTTAGGACAACACCCTTGCGAGGCCCGGCCGCCGCTTTCTGCCTGTAACTGGGTCGATACCATCGATAGGCCCGTCGATGGTATTGACTTCACTGAGACAATTTTGTCTGAAAATCTCCAGAGATCTCGCGAGTATCGACACCCATGTCAATACTATCGACCTCAACTTTGCGAACAACCTGTCGGTCTGTCAATACTATCGACGCGGCCGTCGATAGTATCGACACAGAGCGATTTTTGCAGACGCCAACCTGTACCCTACTCGATTCCATCGACATAAGGGTCGATGGTATCGACTCTGCCTCAGTCCTGCACATTTAGCAAATTATCATGGTATCCTTTTTTACACTAAAAACAAAGTCAAATAAAACCAAAGTACAAATGCGAAAGCAACTAAACTAAGCTTCCAATGGTTGGGTTGCCTCCCAACAAGCGCCCTTATTTAACGTCTTAGGCTAGACGACATGAAGCTTCATCAACTTGGAACTTTGGAGAGTGTGCCCATGGGATCATGCGGCAGTTTGAACTCAACTCGATCATGGCCAATCCCCAATGTCAAAGTACATCTCCCAATGGCAGTGACAACATCGGTCGTCGCTTGAAACCGCCTACCCAATAGCATCTCGCAACTTTTAAGCTGTGGCATGTCCATGACAATGAAATCTACCGGAAAGATAAACTTGTCTACTTTGACAAGTACATCCTTGCACACTCCGTATGGCTTCACAATAGACCCATCCGCCAATTCAATAGTTGTCGCTGATTTATTTATTTTCTTCAACTTTTGAAATGTGGACAGTGGCATAAGATTAATGCTGGCCCCTGAATCACACTGTGCTTGTGGAAAATGTTGACCGCCAATAGAACATGGAATGTAGAAGCCTCCTGGGTCTTTCCTCTTCTGTGGTAAACTCCCATGGATGATGGAGCTCACCATCTCATTCACCCGGCAAACATCTGTGTCTTTGATCCGCCTCTTCTTGGTGATGATTTCCTTGATAAGCCTCCCGTATGCTGGAATCTGCTCTATCATTTCCACTAACGGAATATTTATATTGAGTTTCTTGAACATCTCCAAGAACTTTCTGTAGTGTCGATGCTCTTTCTTCAACCTCGGGCTGTCCGGTAAAGACACAACTGCCTCATCTAAACGCTTATGAGGTGGTACATATGGGCTTTTCGGGGCCTCCTCCCCTAAGCTTGCTTCAACGTCACCTTCTAGCGTAGGCTTTGGCACCTCGTTTACAACTGATGTAACTTGTAACGGCTTCTCTCTCGCAGTGGATGTAACTTCACCTTGACGCATGGCCTTCACCTGCTCTTCTTGCCTAGGTGCAGGCGTGACCGTGATGGGCTCTTGGCGGGTTTTTCTGACTGGAAATTATCCGCCTGGTAGTCCATAATGGCTGCGAGGATACAGTATTTTCGGTGTAGCCTCTGTATCAAAATACATCTTGTCTTTCGCCTGGACCTCCACCACTGGGGGCTCTGCCTCAGTAATCATAGATATGTACTTTACTTGATGATGTGCTTGAACAGCCTCTGCATTCCCAGCCTGTCTTTGTTGATTGGCATGCTTCATGGCCGCCACTTCATTGGAAATCTGGGTCACAATCGTCTCTAATGCCCTCATCTGTGCTCCATGGCTTTGCAATGTTTGCCCAAACTTGGTCAAAATCTCACCTTGGGACTGCAACTGCTTACTAAATATGCTCATCATCACCTGATTTTGTTGCACCACTTGACTAAGCAACGCGGTGCTTTTATCTTCTGTCGTTGACTGCGGCTTTGCATCTGGATCTTGTAGGAAGTTGTTTGGGTCTTTCCATGAGAATTTCTTATCCTTCCTCTAAGCATAATCATTGTTCCTATAGCCCTGTTGTTACATAAATTTGTCATGGGCTTCCTCATCGGATTTTGCATCTTCTTTGGCAAGCAATTTCTTGGATAGAAGATCTAATTTATCATTCAGCTCCTTAATGGCCCTGGATTCACCTGCGGCTTTGACTTGTTCTGGTGCATCCCTATCACCCCAAGATTGCTTCTTTGCCATATTTTTTAGAATCTCCCAACACCTCGTGTCTGTGTGGTTCAAAAAGAATCCTGAACCTGCGGAATCTAGGTTACTTCTATCATGCTCAGAGAGAGCAAAATAGAAGATTTTTACTAGCGTCTCCTTGTCAAGCCCATGATGCGGGCACCTCCTAAGCATGATCTGAAACCTTTCCCAGGTCTCAGAGTAAGTCTCTCCTGCCTTCTGGGTGAAATTGTGGATTTTCCTGATCATGTCATTTGTCTTCTATGGCGGAAAGAACCTTTCAAAGAATACTTCGACCATGTGGTTCCATGATTGCACATATTCATCGTCAAGATTATTCAGCCATTCTCATGCGTTTCCCGCAAGAGAGCTCGGAAACAACTTTAGGTAGAGTGCATCCTGCGGGAACCTGTCAATTTTGACCATATCGCAGTTCTCCATGAATTGGCTTATATGAGCCACCGGGTCTTCGTTCTTTAGTCCATGGAATGCATTTGACTTGACCAAGTTGATCAATGCAGGATCAATCTTATAAGTCGAAATGTTGATCGCCTGCTTCTTGATTGGCCCCTTTGAAGCAGATGAAGAAGAAGCCTTTATCTTCTCCCATATCGTCTGTTCCTCTGCCATTTCTTCTTGTTCGGATTCGGAATCTATTTCTTTCAAGTGGTCTTGATTGTAATCCTCCTCGTCGTCAGGTCCCGGCAGTGGAACCTCTGGTGCCTATTACGTGTAGTCGGTGCTACGCGTCTGCACCATGCACAGTACCTATAAATTGAAAACTTGAGTTCAGTACCGTGCTAGACGATTACAAAAATTGGAAAGATAGAATATGAATTTTTAGAAATGATTTCAAAATAATAAAAATAAAAGGTGGCCTAGAAAGGGCACTTGCAACACTCGTAGTGTCGACAATTTTCGTGTCCCCGACAACGGCGCCAAAAAATTGACACGCTTTTTACGTGCATCAAATGCAAGTGTACACGTCAATGTAGTAAAGGCCTTTGTGAGGCCCGAGTCGAACTCAGGGACACTGAACTATCAGTAGACTACTACTAATTGTTCACGATCAGCTAAGCCAGCAAAAATGGTTTGAGAGTTGTTTAAAAAGAAAAATAAAAATAAAAGAAAACAAAGAAATCGATTAAAGGTTTAATTTAATCAGTTCAGGTGAAGATCTTTAGGATTATGGTTTCACCGCGGGTTATCATTGTATGAATTTTTATATAATAATTTAGGTTCATCTCTCAATTCCGGGTAGTGGCCTGTAGTCAGAATTGCCCACTGTCTTGGTACAATTCACTACCTATGTCTAGGTCGGTTCCACCGTCGTAGTAACCTATACCCTAAACTAGGTGCATTAAAAACGACCTCTGGGTTTCCACCATTAATCTTACATCACCTTGTTCAAGGGATTTGTTAATTAATGTGAAATTTGTCTCTTTTGAACCGTTAATTCTTTTTTCAAAGTAATTAAGGGCATTAGATTATTATTATGGTGATCAAGCATAACAATATAATTGAGAAAACGAATCCATACCACGGATTAAAGAGATTAATGATGAATTACTATGATCAAATTGTCATACAATGCTTCTCCGGGCTACTCGCGGTCCTAAAGATAAAGGGGATTAGCCCTGCATGTTCATCTCAGAACAAAACATGGTAGAGAAAAGGGGAAACATGGAGAAAAACGTGAATAAGTAGTGTAACCCCTGAACGGAGAAGATCCAAGCGTTCCTTGGCATAGAATGCGTGATCTCCGGCCTTTCGGCGGTGGAAAACATCTTCTTCGACGTCCGGAATGGCTGGGGCATGCTTCTAGGCTCCGTTCTTCTCTCCACACCTTCTCGGGACGTGTGCAGCGACTAATGACGTGATAGATTGCTCTTGGCCACCGTCATTAGGTATAATCACCGAGTTAGGTCCCCAAAATATCACAGCCGTCGGATTTAGATCGATCTAAAGCAAACTTGTATCTGACGGTGTTGATACCATCGACGTGGGTCGATGGTATCGACCTTGCGTGATATCGGCAATTCTTCTTTCTCTTCGTTGTTGCGCCTGATGCCAACTCGATACCATCGACGAGGGTCGATGGTATCGACATCCTAAGGCGTCGGTTTTTGTCTGTTTCTGTCATTGTAGCTCCACTTGTCGATAGTATTGACTTTTGGGTCGATAGTATCGACTATCTTCTCACCAGCAACCTAATGGTAAATTGATACCATCGACTCTCCTATCGATAGTATCGACTCTATGCTGCTCCTTGCGGGTGGCAACCTATGGTCGTGTCGATGGTATCGACCACTATCGATGGTATCGACAGCAACAAATATTCGTTTTTCCTGAAATTGCAACACAAAACCACATAAGCCGAAATAAAACATGTTATTGTAATCATTTATGCTCAAAATACTAAAATAAAGGAAATTTGACACTGAGAAGGATCATAGACCAAAGTAAATGAATTATGCAATATTAACCACCAAAATGGCCAATAAATGCATAAAACACAAGTAAAACACGTCTATAAATGTGACTCAAAATCATCGCATCACCTCTCTTTTAGGAATGCTCATAATGCTCCTAAGCAAACTCAACATGATCCTCAGGGTGCACATCGTCAAGATGTTAAAATTGACAAGAAACATATATAAGTCATAAAAATGTAACTTATAATTGAAATAGACAGTGTAAAATGCACATCTATGTAATAAAACTATACAAATTACACCAATTTCATCCTCATGGTGCACATTATCGTGGAACTCATCCTCATGTAATCATCATCATGGTCATCATATATCACAGTCATACGCCATCTAAAAAATGTCACGTAAAAATACTCAAACAATGAAATATAAGTGATAAATAATGTAAAATGCACATCTAACATTTATAAAAATAAAATTTTTTCCTCTAGTTATTTATTGGATCTTTGTTCAACTAACATTCCTTCTATGTGATCTATATAAGTTAGTGTTATCTTCAACAATTGGTGTTAGCAACCCAACTAAGAATCAACTTGAGTTATCATACTTGTCATAGTACTCTTCTTCATATATAGGATCTACAATGAACTACCTTTTACCATGAAGAATAACCAACAATTTTTCATTTGCAAGATCACCGATATAAAATACTTGCTTTTCTAGTAATTCAATTATGAATGGTTCACCCTTCTCACCAATCTTTTGAAATTCACTAATGTGAAACCAAATCTATCCACTACAAATACTTTGGTGATATCAATCCAATTAAACCTAAAGGCTAGAACTCTAAAATATGTGCATTCAAACTCTCATATGTCTTCAATGACACTGTAATATGACATTTTAGCTTCACATGGACTCTTATCCTTCTTACTATACAAATGTTATAAATGCACTTGAAGGGTGACCCCACTACTTTGGACGACACTCTTATCATCTTGACGTTTTGTGTAATATGAAAATCCATTTATGTCAAATGCCTCATAAGATATAACATTCATTTTTGGTTTAAAGGCCAACCATTTTATATTTTTAGAAACATTATTTGGTGTTTGAGATAGATGACGTAAGACATTATCTTCAAACCACCTAATAAATGTCTTATTATGCTCTCTAGCAAGACACATTGAATTGGATCAAGGATATTTTATCTTGATGATATTGGTATGTTCGGTGATATATATACTCACTTTTTTCATATTGTGTAAAATATACAAGTGTGCTTGTTCTCGTATCTCATGATTAATTACTTCCACTCATGATCCTAAAGTCCCTTTTCAAAAAAGAGATCAATATTCTTTTCATTTCCAAGAGCATCATTGAAACTCAAAAAATCATTGCAAAAGTCCATAACCTTCCTAGACACATAACCATCAATAATACTCCCTTCAGATTGATAACAGTTTCAAGCATCACCTTGAAAAACACTCATGTACCATTCCAAAGGATACATCCAACACAACAAAATTGGTCCCAACATTTTCACTTTCCCAGTCATATGGACGACAAGATGTACCATGATATCAAAGAATGAAGGAAGAAAATACATCTCAAGCTGGCACAGGGTAACGAATACTTATCCATGTAACTTATTAAAACTCTCAAGATCAATACCTTTCTTGCATAGAGTGTTGAAGAAGAAACAAATCCTGGTGATTGCAAACCTTACATGCTTTGGCAGTATAGATCAATTAGCCATAGGTAATATTTGTTGCATTATAGTGTGACAATCATGAGATTTAAAACCTATCAGCTTCATATCCTTAATTGATACCAATCTATATATATTGTAAGAGTATCCATGTGGTACCTTACCATTAAAAAAGCAATTGCAAACAGTTCTCTTCTCATTTCTAGACAATGTGACACACATAGGAGGTAAATATGTTTTTCAATCACTACTAAAGTCTAGTATTAATTATTCCTTATGTCCATTTCACGTACATCCATTCTAGATTTGATACCATCTTTAGTCTTACATTGTATATTCAACAGAGTACTAGTGATGCTATTACAGACATTTTTCTCAACATGCATGGCATCGATAGTGCCTAATTGCCAAAGAACTCTGATAAGGAAGATCCCAGGATATTGATCTCTTCTTGTATAAAGATTTGTCACTCTATTTTAGAATAGTACATTTTGATGTCTTACCAAATGCATTGACAAAGTCTTTTACTCTTTCATAAACAACCTTCCCTAATTTAGGTTTAGGGGTACTTTGCTCGTAACTCGATCGATTGAATTCTTTGTGCAATCTTTGATAAGGACAAACTTTTGGAAGAAACATTTGATGACCAAGATATATAGTCTTACCTCCATGTTTTCGTCATATTGAATAATTATTCTCCTCACATATAAGGCATGATTTGGATCCTTTTACGTTATATCTATAAAAATTCCCATATGTTGGAAAGTCATTAATAGTACAAAACAACATAGCATGCAAGCAAAATGTCTCTATGCGTGAAGCATCATATGCCATTACAACTTCTCCCAAGAGTTTCTTTAAGCCATCAATTAGAGTTTCATGATAAACATCAATATCATTTGTAGGTTGTTTAGGGCCTAATATAAACAACGATAGCATGATTTACTTATTTTTCATACACAACTAGGGAGAAAGATTGCAATAACAGTCACAACATGCCAATTGCTATGTTGGTTTCTCAATGTGTCATATGGATTGATCCCATCGATACAAAGTCCAAATCTTAGATCCCAAACTTCATCACCAAATTCAAGGTACAATAAACCAATCTTCTCCATTGTGGGGAATGAAACAAATGTTGTAGGATCTCATCATTATTTGCTTTATCTTTGCATGCCAAACTAAATTCTCTGCATCCATGGTATTGGCAAACAAGTGTTGAAACCATGGTATTATAGGTGGATACCGCGTCACCTTGGTAAGAGTGCCATTTTTGGACTTCCCCAAAGTCATCATTTTATACCTTGATGCCACACATATTGGACAATCTTTCTGATTCATATAATCCTTTTAGAATAACATACAGTCATTCGGGTATGAATTTATCTTTTTACCCTCCATTCCCATCAGTCACAATATTTTCTTTAATTTTTATTTTGAGATTGGAAGCTTACTTCCTTCAGGAAGAATTTCTTTCAACAAAGACAACAATGACGTGAAGCTTTTATCACTCCATCTATTGTTAACCTTTAGAGCATACAATCTCAACACAGTGTTCAACTTCATATTCTTAGTACAATCTAAGTATAATGGTTTCTGAACATCATCCACAATCTTTTTAAGTAAGTAAGGTGGATCGGTTCATTCTTCCCCATACCTATCTAGCATTTCATCAACCAGTCTATCGAAATTGGGTCATTCACATGTACATTATTGTCGACAATTTCTTCTTCAACACAAGTAATGTTGTCAACATCTACTGATCTCATAGTAGGAACCTCTCCATGCTAGTATTGTTATGTATAGCCCTGTACAATCCTGTAGCACATGGCATGACTTTTGATTTGGTCAACAATGTCAACTTTCAAGTTGTTACTACAATTTCTATATGGAAAATATAACCTATCTCGATGTCATTTCCTATGTTCCTCGGTAAATATCATTAACAGATCAATACAAGTAATAAATTTTAGTGTTTGGTGATTTAAAATGCACATCCATGATCTATCCATTCTATGATCAAAGAGAAAACAAGTATTGAGTGAGATGTTAATAATTTAGGGTCTAAGAATAAGGGTTTGTCATTTAGGGTTTATCATTTAGAGTTCATGATTTAAAATTTGAGTTTAGGGTTCAGTACTGGATGTGTGTACCATCTATCCCATTCTTAAACACATAATCTCACTAGTAAGTGTATAATGTGTATTTGGTTTTCTAGAAATCTTCGACAACATTTTCCCATAGTTCTCCAAGTACACTGATGTAGATGGTCAAATATCCACCTACATTTCTACTTAGAGAACAAATGGGGAAGCTAACAAAACAAATGGGAAGTGCTGACAAAATATCTTCAAAACTAAATACACATTATACACTTACATTGTAAGTGAGATTAAGTGTTCAAGAATAATCCCAAACTGTGGACTATCCAAAATGTACTCCTAATGAGTATATCTTGTATGGGTTTCTAGGCCAACAAAATATATGTATGTTCTCATTCTTATACCTATGATCCTACTTTCATCATTCATGTCATAGGTTTTTTATAACTAGATAGACAAAACATTTATCATTTATATGAAATATTCTAAACAAACTAAACAGACAACCATACATGCATTTTCCAAAGGAAGACATAAGGAAGTAGTAGTATGAAAGCACACTAATGGGAAGACATTAGAACTCTACATGGTATACTCTCAAATAAAACTATACATATAAACACTTTAGGTTAAGTACCTATGATTTTAGTCTAAATTAGGTTAATTTAGGAAAATTTTATTCATAAACATGCATGTACTTGAAAACCAAACAATCATCTAACATCATTTAATTCAATTCATTCTTCCATTTGGGTTAGTTCATTCATGCATATATATATATCAGTGATTAGGAATGTAATACTATATAAGATTAAAAAAGTAAAGAATAAAAAGTACTACAAATAAAGTTGTCATATTCATTTAAGAACAAAGCACCAATTCAATAGACATATAATAAAAAACCAAATAGAGAACATAAATGCACCTAAAGGGAGTAGGTCACGGAAGACCACAAGGGAGGACGAAGCAAAGCCAAGCTCCAACTTCCAAGTGTCCCAGCTCCAAGTTCAAAGCAGCAGCTAGCAATGTTGGAACGGCGTCAGTAGATGGCAGAGCAGCAGACAATTCTAGCAAAGGTAGAGAGTGGTTGCTCGAGTGATGATGACAACAATGATGGCAAGGGGGCTCGAGTGGCCATGATGGCGACTTTATCATGAGCATGACTAATAGAGTAGCAATCAAGACAAAATTTCCATTGCTAGGTATCAGTAAAGCAATGAAATGGAGATCGAAGGAAAGTCTATTTTGTGGGTGCTATCAAGTTACACATAGTCATTGGTTGTTGGCAAAAACTGATGAAAAAAATACATAGTCATCATTTGCATATCCAAAATCGATGATACAGTCTGTACTATGTCGTATGTTCTTGTTAAAGAACTTGATGACAATATACCTTGTCCCAACAAAAAAAGTTCCACCCACGTTAATGACTTAATGTTTAGTTTTTAAAGAAAAATAACACCCACATAAAGGACATAGTCATTAATTCCTGCTAAAGAAATCGACGGAAAAAGCCCTTACATAAAAAAAAGTGCCACCCTCGCTAAGGACTTAGTCATCATATTTGGAGAGGGAAACCAACAATATAGAGGGGGGATATTTTTTTAGGGACGTAGCACAAACCCTCTATAGTCATTTCTTACTAAAGAACCAGCCCCATAGGTAAAAAATTTAATAGTGGAAAAGACGTACAATGTTGGTTTCTCTATTACAAAACCGATGATAGAGGTATTTTGGAGGGAAAATTTATTACAAAAAGGGGTATGTCACCAGTTTTCAGCAACCGTAGCTAATCGAAATATTTTTTGGAGGCATTTTGCCCCCTAAAAATTGAGTTTCGTGGGTTATGTAGGATGTCTATTTCTCAAAGACATAACCTATGTTATAAATAAAGTGGTTCCCATGTTTTTTCTTAATCGGAAGGACTTGACTAATAGTGACAATTGTGCTTTACAACCGGCGTTGTAGGTGTCAGGGTTTCAGTTTTGCTTTGTAACAAATGTTACAAAGTGGAACGATGTTTGGGGAAATAATATGTAAACTTCATAATTTCCCTAAAATGGTATCAAAGTCACACTTTCAACCCCAAATAGCCCACCTAGGGATTTGTTACTCATGATACACAAAAGAGAGAAAGAAGAAGAAGTAGAAGAGTAGACAACAACAAATTCTTGGTGGAGACTCCTGCTTCTTCACCTTCTATTGTAGATGTACATATTCCTTGCTCCTTGATGAATGAATAGAATAGAGAGATGGATGGAAGTGGTCAAAACCCTAGAAAACTAGGGTTTTGAGATGGAAGAAGGTAAACATGGGCTTGAAATAGGTGGACATGAGCTGGACGAGAGTAGGTGGAACTGTGAATGCTTGGGATAGCTAACCTCCAACCACATTAAAATTTCAATAAAATTTGAAATTTTGACCACTACTAGACATCAAAATTAACATGCCAAATTGTCAAAAATTTTGATATGCAATTTTATTAAAAAGTTTGGAAAAAGGATTTAAAATTTTGCAACACCCCCATTAGTCGAATGAATCCAAAATCTAAGATATAATATGTTATTGCATAAGAATATATGTATACGTACATTTGATGGTCAAAATCCTAATTGAAATAGTGTTTATTTTCACTCAGAAATGTAGGATCCCCCATCCTATACCAACATATGATCTTATTATTAGGTGTATTTATATGTGTAGATCATCATGGTAAAATGTATGACTTGTTACTTTTATTTGGTTGTTGAAATCAAAAAAGTTTGCGTCAAAATTGTGTGTCAATGGGAGCATAAATATCATAATTTTAGTCAACTTTTTGTAAATTTCAATTTGTGGACCATTGGAAACAGAATTGAAATCAAACTTTTAAAATATGCCTCCATCCTCCAGCTACCACAAATGGCTATATAGTGGCTTGGGAAGCATAGAATAAAGTGGTGTGTATTAAGGCAAAATGATATCTTGGAAGCAGTAGGGTTTGAGTAGAAGCACAATCATTATGGGCATATCATCAATGGTGGTGAAGTGGTGGAATGGGCTTGCTAGGAAAGAATGTTCATGGTGGTTGAGGAAAAATGATAGTGAAAAATAGGATTTTGGAGACTGGTGGCATGCCCATGCTGGGTAGTAAGGCCATCATGTTGGATAGGTAGAACGGTTGCACTGGGTAGCACTACCATGGGGGGGAGTTGGGCGAGGGTCGTTCTCCTTGGCATGGGCTTGTTAAGTGCTTAGCTGATGCGTGCTTTTGAGCACATCTTTTTCTGCGAATTAATTAAACTTGGCACTTAGAATTCCTCCATATATCTCATGAAAGTTGCACAAATTGATATTTTCTCATTCTATCACAAAATTGACATTCATGTGCATTTTATTGCAGTTTCAGAACATGAGTCGATCGATTGGTAACTCAACCGATCGTTTCAAAGAATCAAACCGATCGTTTGACTGCATGAAACACTCGTTTCGCTCCAAAAGCATCGACCGTTGATCTCACCAAGCGACGACTGGGATCGCCCGACTCGAGCGAGTCGGCCGCCCCGCCTTGGAGCCGTCTGACTGGATCAAACGCCGTTCGTCTCGCCGACTGACGTCGTTGTTCCTCAGGCCCAGTTTGCAGCTCCTGGATTTCTTCCCTCAGCCGAACGACCGATTGGCAGGTTGCACCTGTTGTTCAGCCGCCCGTCTCAGCCTACGAGCCGATCGGCTCAGCCTCCCAGCCGAGCGTTTGGCAGTTCAAATGACCGTTTGGCCCCACCAGTAGTGATGTTCAGTCGTTTCCGCAAGGGCAAGGGCAAGGCTCCTGCATCCTCTTCTACCGAAGCTCCTCGTCGGTCCGTTTCGCAGCCCGGAATCCGATTCTGCACACCCTCTCCTACGGGCGAGTCTTCTCCCGAGCTAGCCGAAGAGATGCTTCGGGATATTGACGAGGCAGATGAGCTTCTCCGTGAGATGGAGGGCACTCAGAAGGAAGCAAATGATCTAGACACCACCGCTCCTCGTTCACCCCGGATAGCACCTATTCCGGGTAGCTATGACCAGTTCACCAGCGCTGACCACCGCCAGCGTTATGAGGAGATGTTCGTGATTGGGGTCTCTCTTCGTCGTTGGGCGTGCCGCACCACCCTTGATGCTTTGGGCATCCGTGACGCCGTCGACGACATCCTCCGCAAGAACCACATGCTGTTTTTTCCCTACCACGTCACTTTGATCTACTGTGATCTCACCCTCGAGTTCATGAGCACTTTCCGCCGGTTACACAATTCTTTTGGAAACTCGAGCTGCAAATACCGGATTTTTGGGGAGAATCTGGAGTCCTCTTCCAGGCAACTCACTTCGTTCATCCTCGACGGCAAGGAGGACTATTGGCTGGATCAGTGTATGGCGCGGTCTCACGACTCCTACCCGGACAGTTACGACAGAGACAAGTTCTGGGCAGAGATCACCGGGCTTCTTCTCCGTCTTCTTAGTGGGCCCAAGGCCTCGCAGATTCACCACCCGGTGTTCCGTTATCTTCACCGTATTTTGGCTTGCACCATTTTCAGTCGGGAAGGTACTCAAGGTGCAATTACCCAGGTAGAACTCTATGCTCTTTGGTGTCTTATTCATGAAGAACCTTTCAAATGGGGCAATGCTATCATTGAGCATTTTGGTACCCAAGCTAGTCGAGCCACTTCCTCTTCTTTCCGCATTGGCCATTATGTAACCCAACTCACCATCTTTTTGGGCTACACCCACATCGCCTTCCCTCCACTTGAGCTCAAAAATCACCTCATCAACACCCACTATTTGAAAAACAGTAGGTTTATCCATTTGGGCACCGAAGGCGTTTATTACCTTTTGTTCAAGGACACTCAGGTGGTTCTCCAGCTCCCGTTGCATTCGCGGTTTGCAGCAGCAAACTATGTTTACGATTTGACCGATTTACCAAGCCACATCCAGAGATTCTGCCTGGAGCATCCAGATCCAGACACCTTCCCCGAGCCTCAGCCTCACAGGAGGAGCCTCTCTCTAGAGGCACATGACGACGTCACTGGACCACCACCGCCACCTTTCAGACGACGCACCAGGCGGCGACCAGATGATGATTCCGATCCTTATGGCTTCTACGAGATCCAGACTCAGCTGGATGAGATACAGCAGGAGCAGCAGAGACAGGGCCACCAGCTCAATCACATGTACCTGATGCAGCGTTCACAGGAATCTTGGCATGTGGATTGCGGTCACTATGCCCCTAGTCGACCATCTTATGACGAGTATGGAGCATACCAGAGTTATCCAGGCCCTGATTCTTCTTATTGGGCAAATTACTACTCCCCCCACCAGCAGCACCCTCCACCGCAGTAAATCTTCCCTCCATCTCGCTCTTAGAGTTTGCTCGGGCCGAGCAAAATTCTAAGTACGGGGTGGGGGTGGGTGGTACGTGATCCACCCTTTTATCTTCCCTTTTCAAAAAAAATTTACTTTCTGCAATTTTATTTGTTTTGCTTTGTTTTTTTTTTTCAAACATAAGGCCTTTATCTAGCC
Source organism: Alisma plantago-aquatica (assembly GCA_963693085.1). Taxonomy (NCBI): domain Eukaryota; kingdom Viridiplantae; phylum Streptophyta; class Magnoliopsida; order Alismatales; family Alismataceae; genus Alisma; species Alisma plantago-aquatica. Next base: position 1,710,173,092 of record OY856409.1, on the reverse strand, counting down.
GGCCAAATGTTGTTCTTCATCTTCAAAAATCAATTGCATTATCATTTTTATTTCAATAAACTTTGCAATAACAAATTCCCTATGATCATGATAGCAATTTTTGGAAACGATGGCAAGCCTTAGAGTATCAAATAGAATCAAATGCAGAATTTCTTAATTTTAGCATTAGATTAACTTAATTGTTTTTTCTCTTATATAATGTAGCTACATGTCTTTTCTATCTTATGCACCGACATTCAAAAAAAGAAAAAAAAAGTTTTTGTTGCACGAAAAAAATAAATCGCACGCCAAACCCTAAGTCCGGGGTAGCATGCCATTCTTCCATACCCCACAATGGGGCGTACCATCAAAAGATGCCAAAAAGGGCACACAAAAAAAATTGTGGTCAATGTAATCACAAGTCCATGAAATAATATCCCAAGTCGAATAGAGGAGGGATTTCTTCCATCACACATCAAATTCTTTATCCCGTGCATTCAATCAAAAAAAAAATGAAATTGATGAATGTCGAATCGTAAGTTAGATCAAGGCTGTCTTTACAAAGTATAAGTCTAAAAATTTTAAGTTATGAAAAATGTTTTCTTGAGAAACATGGTGCTTGCAATTTTTGGTTCTAGGAGATGGGTCGCTTGGCCATGAAAAGGATAGAAAGATTGCTAATCAAGGGAGGATGAACTTGTTATTCCAAATTTCTTGGAATCTTTTTTATTTTTCAATTGCTTGAGGACAAGCACAACTTTAAGTCTGCGGTATTTTGATGCGTGCTTTTGAGCACATCTTTTTCTGCGAATTAATTAAACTTGTCACTTAGAATTCCTCCATATATCTCATGAAAGTTGCACAAATTGATATTTTCTCATTCTATCACAAAATTGACATTCATGTGCATTTTATTGCAGTTTCAGAACATGAGTCGATCGATTGGTAATTCAACCGATCGTTTCAAAGAATCAAACCGATTGTCTGACTGCATGAAACGCTCGTTTCGCTCCAAAAGCATCGACCGTTGATCTCACCAAGCGACGACTGGGATCACCCGACTCGAGCGACAGCCGCTCGGCTAATGCCCTTACCAAGCAGCAGTTGTTCTCTTACGCCGCCACCCTAACTAGGGTAAGCAGCCGATCGTGTGGCTGACTGTTGGATATTCCAGAACCTTCCAACCGATCGGTTGGCTGCCCAACCGGTCGGTTGGAGGCGTGCAGACTGTAGAAATTCCCAGCTGTCAGCACCCAATGAACCCTAAACCTAATGTACTTTCTCCCCCCTCCTTCTACTATAAAAGGAGGGGCACTTCTTCCTCTTAGAGGAGCTTGGTCTTCTTGTATTTTTTGGAATTCTGCAGCAAGTAATCATGTAATCGTTCTCTTATTATGCAATAAAATAGTTTTATTTCAAGTACGTTCTTCCAATCTTGTTCTTGTCTCCTCTTCTCATCCTTGTCTTAATCTACTTTTCTCCGCGCTTTATTTCTGGAGCAAGGAACAAAGGACTAAGCCATTTCATTGACTCTAGCATAAGGACTCATATCCTGATTTTTGGGCTAGACTATGGCTTTTGAACTTTCTTCCTCCGTCTCCTATTTCTCCATGTGTGAGTAGTTTCTTATCGGGGCAAGGGGAATAACCCCTTAGCCATGGTTTTAGCAACTTAATCTCGAACGATTAGATGGTAATCGATTTTACTTGATTGATCTTCGGATCGTATGTTAATCCGGATGGATATGACCATGGAAATCCGGATTTAGAACAATAAAATCGATTACCATCTAATCGTTCGAGATTAAGTTGCTAAAACCATGGCTAAGGGGTTATTCCCCTTGCCCCGATAAGAAATTACTCACACATGGAGAAATAGGAGACGGAGGAAGAAAGTTCAAAAGCCATAGTCTAGCGCAAAAATTAGGATATGAGTCCTTATGCTAGAGTCAATGAAATGGCTTAGTCCTTTGTTCCTTGCTCCAGAAATAAAGCGCGGAGAAAAGTAGATTAAGACAAGGACGAGAAGAGGAGACAAGAACAAGATTGGAAGAACATACTTGAAATAAAACTATTTTATTGCATAATAAGAGAACGATTACACGATTACTTGCTGCAGAATTCCAAAAAATACAAGAAGACCAAGCTCCTCTAAGAGGAGGAAGTGCCCCTCCTTTTATAGTAGAAGGAGGGGGGAGAAAGTACATTAGGTTTAGGGTTCATTGGGTGCTGACGGCTGGGAATTTCTGCAGTCTGTGCGCCTCCAACCGACCGGTTGGGCCGCCAGCCGATCGGTTGGAAGGTTCTGGAATATCCAACAGTCAGCCACACGATCGGCGTCTTACCCTAGTTAGGGTGGCGGCGTAAGAGAACAACTGCTGCTTGGTAAGGGCATTAGCCGAGCGGATGTCGCTCGAGTCGGGCGATCCCAGTCGTCGCTTGGTGAGATCAACGGTTGATGCTTTTGGAGCGAAACGAGCATTTCATGCAGTCAGACGATCAGTTTGATTCTTTGAAATGATCGGTTGAGTTACCAATCGATCGGCTCATGTTCTGAAACTGCAATAAAATGCACATGAATGTCAATTTTGTGATAGAATGAGAAAATATCAATTTGTGCAACTTTCATGAGATATATGGAGGAATTCTAAGTGACAAGTTTAATTAATTCGTAGAAAAAGATGTGCTCAAAAGCACGCATCAAAATAATTGTTTTAGCACTACCATGGGGGGGGGGAGTTGGGCGAGGGTCGTTCTCCTTGGCATGGGCTTGTTAAGTGCTTAGCAGCATAATTGTTTTAGATGCTAAGGTCATGCTGGGATCTTCATAACATAGTTGCATTAGCCAGCATGGTCGTACTATCGAGATTCCTTGGAGTTGCTGCATCATCCCCAAAATTTCTATAACAAGGATCTTATATGTTGTTTAAAATATGTACTACAAAGTAAAGTTAAGAACATGAAACCTTTAATGAAAAAATTAGTAAAAAATGTTAAGTGCTTAGCAGCATAATTGTTTTAGATGCTAAGGTCATGCTGGGATCTTCATAACATAGTTGCATTAGCCAGCATGGTCGTAATATCGAGATTCCTTGGAGTTACTGCATCATCCCCAAAATTTCTATAACAAGGATCTTATATGTTGTTTAAAATATGTACTACAAAGTTTACATATGGTTTAGACTAATTTTTATATGAGGAAAAATTAAACTGTCTTCTACAAGATTTCAAATATATTCTACAATTAGATGCAATAGAGAACTATTTAAAACAATGAGGATAATTAAGTATTCCCAGATTTGATGATATCTCTAAACATAGAAGTATATTTTGATCCCAACTTTGGAATCTTCTTTGATAATAAGGAGTAGTCTTGATTGCAAAATTTGGAAATAAAATGATCATCCTAAAATTTATTACATATTATTGAAATTCAAATGGAATTCATTATAATAAAGTTTTCTAATTCTCAAAGTAAAATATTTTTTTGGTAATGATCTAGACACAATATAGAATAATTTTTTTTGGTAATTATCTAGACACAATATTAATCTTATGGCTTAATTCTAATTGATTTTGAATAATCCTAGATATTTTAATGTATCTTAGGAAGAAAGGGGTTCTTTAACTAAAGATCAACAAAGATATGAAAATAATACAACGAATTTATCTAATTTTGGCTAATATGTACCTAAGTCAAGCTATCACCCATTACTGTCATGGGTGTTATTGTACTATGGTTTTTATCCGTCGCCAAATTTAAATCTAAGGGTTGATCCCTCATCTCCTACCTCCCGCAATGTGTTCGACTCTGCACAGTCTGGGTTTATCCAAATTCTTGTGACTTTTTCCTTCCCTAGTTTTAATCAAAGTAGGATGTTGATCCCAATTAACTCAGAATAGTGGTGCAAGCCTATATATGCTTCACTTGAACCCTAAATGTAGGTATCCACATTTCCCCTAAGTTTTCATCGTTATGCTTCTCCTTCTTGAGTTGTAGACTCAAGTTCCATCCTTGGTGTCCACATCCTAAGGGGCTCAAAGCTACTTCAGACCCCTTCAAACTCTCTGTAAAGAAGTGAAATCACCTCCTTACTAAAAATTTGATGAATAAAACCACCAGTCCAAACACAGCTAAAATATATGTTGGAGTGGGTGTAAAATTTTCAAATCTTATAGATGGTATTCAAAACAACCAAAGTATTGTAGTGGAATAAAATATTGACAATATTCAATTTCTCATAAGGTTACTAAACAAAATCATAACTTACATGTAGGGGTACATCATAAGGATCCAGGTAGAGGGAAATCTAAACCACATCAAGATTGTCTCCAAGATTTAACTCCTTAACCTAGGTCCAAAACTTTATGCCATGTCCACCATATCCTTCACCTTGGGTTGGAAGCATACCCCAGCAAGAAGAGAAAAATAGAAGACATCAGCAAAGGCTGGTATGTGCATACTAAAAAAAACTTTGAGCAATATAAGAAATAAGGACAACACATATAAATTCTTCCCACGCAAGAGGTAAGGACTACCCATAAGGGCATAAAAGATAGGAATAATCATCTCATAATAAAAGAAGATACTTGCCATAAATAAAACAATAAAGATTATGCAATACTGGAACATAAAGAAAGTAGGGCACACACCCTAAAATCATAACTTGCATGCATATGAGATAAGAATATCCCTAGAATAGTATAAACACAAAGGTGGCCAAGTCTCATAAACTTGAAACCTGTTAGAGAAAGGAATATTTCCAATCTCCCAAATATGTAAAATTGAGAATGGAATAGTGCCAAACTTGGGTACAGAAAATGTGATACTGCCACTCTCCACAATAAATAATAGGGGAATACCACCCAAAAACTAATGTAATTTACACTACTCTAGTGCTACTGAATCACATACCATGTAAAATGTAGAGGCAAGTAAAAAGTATAGTCGGAATTATAAAGTTTTGCCATCACACAATGGACAACACAAACATATGAACATCAACTTCAAAGTGGGAACATATCATTATATAAGACCAACACGCATCAAGGCATAAGAGAAGAGTCAAGAGAATATCTAAGATTACCACAAACAAGATAGTTCACAATAACCATGATATGAAAAGGTAGGAGCATTGTGTACAGGCTATTGTCCATAGGACCAAAAGAAAGAAAATTTAGGTTATTGCTCAATAAAGAATAATAGGAGATGCAACTTACCTCAACTTTAGAGTCTATACAAGTCCAAGATAGATCTAGATCCAAGTCTAGGTCTCCAAAGCACCTATTAATCATGTATGTGAAATTAGGTTAAATTTACATTGATTTTGTAAACCCTAAAAATTACCTTTTTATCAATCATGAATTAGGTTTCTAAAACCATACCACATTTTAGCCTATATTATTAGAAGTACAAAACATATTTTATTATTATTTTTTATTAAAGATATTTGGTTATGATTTTTATAAGATAATTCCTTTTTAATTTGATCCATAGAAATCACATGTTATTAAACATTGGATTTAGGAGATAAGACCAAAACCATTACATACAAAATCTTTTTTTGAATCCAACGACTATTTATTTGTAATTTTTGACCCAACAGATAATTAATTACGGTTTTTGTAAAACTGACCAATCAGAAAAATCCATAAAGCCACGTCCAAAGTGAAATTGTGAAAGAGAGAGAGGAAGAGAGTGGACCGGCCTATAGAGTTGGCCTAATCTTGGGTGGCTAACTCGATTAGTCCCACTACCCACGCATCGCATGACTTGGCACAAAAAAGGACAATAGTTGATGTCAAAAGACAAATATACCCTTGGCATAAAAATGAAAAATGAAGGGCGAGCGGGGGCATTTACAGAAATCAAGTACAACCCATCTTCAACCTTCTTCGCATGACATGTCTATTATGTGAGAAGCTACTCGACTGGGCATATTTGGGGAAAACTGATGGAGGGAGGAATTCTCGGTTTCAAGAGCTTGAACTCGAAGATAAAGGTTCAAAGAAACTTACTGCTCAAACTATTTGAACTACCGTGTTGCTTCGAGTTGGGTATATGTTCTATAAGGTTCAGCTCAGAAACCAAGTATGTGTTAGTGCAACATGCAACCACGAGTGAAATTAGCATGAGAGAAACATCATGCGAAGATGGAGGACGGTCGAGGCATGATTATATATAGGTAAGTAAGGGTCATGGGGCATATTGGTGTAGGAGCTTTGAGACGATTAGGGAGGAGGATTGGGCATTTCCTAAATGATGGAAATTAGGGCCTAAAACTTACCTTATTATGTGATGAATCTTCTCCCAAAACCAACACAACAAATAAATCAAAATATGCAATTAGATTTGCCTTTTGAGAACTTTTAATGTTTCAAATAAATCAATTACTATTTTCTCGTTCCTCCTTCATTAATGACATTAGGATTATCAAAATTTGATGAAACTTCACCCACAAGTCATATTTAATGTGTTGGATATGAGTCTACCATCAATTTCACATGTTGGAGTTGTTTGTACAATTATTTAATATTTTGAAGGTTCTACATACTTTCTCTCTCTTGGTTTCACCATTTAAGCAAACTTTCTCCAAATTGGATAAAAATTCACACAAAGGCTATATTTATTATGTAGATTATAGATCCAAGATTATTTTCCTCTTTTGAAGTCATTTAATATTTATTTGATATTTTGAGGAAAACACACATCTTCTTTTCCAATTTGAATTAAATTAATTATTATTATGTGAGTTATGTGAAACCTGACTCCTAAGGTAATTGGGACCCAAGGTAACATGATTATTAACTTAGATTTCACTTTTGGGATTTCATTTTATGAAATATGTCATATGACCCATTAGTGGCCCATTATCTTTATTATTCATCCAATTTGGTTCCTTATATACTTATTACCTTCAATTGAATTATGTGACATATTAGATTACATTTAAGTGATACATTCATGAATTAACTCATTGTGATTATACTAAACCTCATCTAGATCTATCCTCATTCTTGTTTGGCTTATCTTAAGAGATCAAACTTCGAGGGTAGGGTCTGAGATCTGGAATGTTACACTCTCCTCAACCATTAATTTCACTCGTATCGCCCTGAGATAACCCCATGATGGCAAGTGTCAAACAACAATTTTAGCCATTTTCTTCAAAATAAAGTTTCCATAATCTTCACAATGACTTGTACTTTCTTTCTGAAATGTTTGCCTATCGTGTGTTTTGCCTAGTGCTAAGTAAAAAAACATCGATAGTACCTCCAGTGATGGCAGGCTCATTGTGTCTTTCTGAGAGTGAGTTCTTTGTGAAATCACTATTTATGAATTCATTGAGTGCTTTGGATGTGAGTAAGCACTTGGTTTCTAAGTTTTTCTCTTTATTTAAATTTCCATTTATTTCCAACATGCCTGCCCTATTTGAGAAAAGTTGAGGGTAAGGATGTGGATCTCAAGTGCTCAAAAGATCTCTGCCAAAGGCTCATCCAGTTGAGTGTTTCCTGGAGTACCTCATGGACTGGTTAATGAGGAAAAATCTCCTTTGTTCTTTGAGATAGGTTTGAGCATGGAACTTCAGGAACGCATGGCATGTCATTGCTAAAGTTTTTAGATGTGAAGTTAAACATTTAAATACTTTCCCGCACATATCATTTAATGTGTCACACAGTACCTAGGCAATCTTGGAGTTCACATGTTTATTTAGTCAATAATCACATGTTGGTTTAAGATGAGTTTCGACCACTTATTACCATGTCACACATATGTTTGAAAAATGAATATGTGTATTGGTCCTTCTGTCCCTTTTATTAGTCAAATTTCATTTATGATTTTAATGATTTATCTCGATTGTAATTAGTTCAAATGTATCTGATCTTTAGAAATTCATAGTAAATGTTACGTTGCTTAGACTAGGAGTACTAATTTATGGATTTTTATATAATTTTTGAGATCTAGTCAATGGTCTAGGTCACAAGTCCTATTTTGGATTTGTTTTCAAGAAGTTACAGTTAGCATAATTTGGGTTCAGGAACCTAACTAAGAAACTTTGGGTGATTATCACTTGTTGATTGAGAGATAACATCAGTAATACTAGGAGTGTTTGTTCCTATTAAACTAGGTAAGTGGTTCATGCCCATGAGTATTAAATTATATCTATCCTTAGTATCTTTACATCTCCCATACTACTCAAAAGATGTTCATAATTTACTTGATATTATGATCTCAAGTATAGTAATGTAGTGAACATTACTCAGTCAAGATTAATATTCTTGTGATTTAGTTTCCAAGTAAAGAGATGTCATCATTATTTCTTAAGATGATTAAGATATAAGAATGAACTACATGATAAGTTCATATGATTTGATGCATTAAGTCATATCTAAGTTCTCATACTAAGATTTATGCATTAATATTCATGATTTGTGTTCATGATAAGAATATAAGAACATAATGCTTTAAGATCCATCTTAATATCAACTTCAATAAGATGACATTGTATCAATGAGTTAGACCAAAGGACCCAAGTGCATATCAAATCAAGCAATACATGACCCATGCCCTTTGTGAAAGAATGAGGCCTAGGGCTTAAGTGAAGGATGATTCAGATACATAACATAAGCCCATAGTGCAAGTTATGTGACCCATGCACCTTAGTGCATGTCAGAAACCCATGAAATAGAGTACAAGTCTCCAAAGAAAGATTAGTAAATGACACGAAAGTAAAAGAAAGAAGAATTGTTTATGTTTCAAATTTTATATAGATTTTAATGTTCGTTCCATGTGTATCATATTTAAGAATAATTTTAGTACCTTATTACTTCATTAGTGTATATTTTAGAATAACTCATGAAACTTACTTACTCATTTGCGTTATTTTTGAACTTATTCCTATGTATGGCTAAATTAATACAAGTATATGCATATTTACTCTAATTATCATGGACTCCAGTTGGGTACCAAAAATCTGTTATAGTAGGATTGGGTAGTTAATAGTAGATTCTCCAAACATATGACTGGAAACAAACATGCTTTCAAAACACTTCAAAAGTAAAAGAGAGGACCAGTCACATTTGGAGACAATGGCAAAGGAACCATCACTGGAATATGTAACATTAGAATTAATCTTACTATTAAAAATGTATTAGTAGTAGATGGATAGCACCATAACCTACTAAGTGTTAGTTAATTATGTGATAGTGGGAATGATGTGTTCTTTAACAAAACTTGTTGCAATTTTCTTGAAGAAGACACTAATAAGGTAGTATATGAAGGAAAAAGGATAGGAAATGTATATATTCTTAGACCTAACTCTATGAAATCTAACACTGGAAAATGTCTTATTGTAAATGATGATCAAAATCTATGGCATAGAAAATTAGGACATGCTAGCACTCATATTATTAAGAAACTAATTAAACATGATCTTGTTCGTGGTTTGCCTAAAATATCTTTTGAAACTTCTAAAAATTGTGAACCTTACACCTTAGGAAAACAAACTAAAACTTCCTTTAAAGACAAACAAATCCTTAGTACTTCCAGACCCCTTGAACTTATACATATGGATTTTTTTGGACCTATGAGAAGACAATCCATAGGTGGAAAGAAGTATTGCTTTGTTATTATTGATGACTACAGTAGATTTGCTTGGGTACATTTTCTTTCTGGTAAAAATGATACTATTGAAATATTCATCAAGTTCTTCTTAACATTTGAAAATCAAATTCAAAATCTACACCGTTAGGAGTGATCACGGGGGCAAATTTGAAAATCATGCTTTTGAAGAATTCTGCATATCTAAGAGATACACCCATGATTTCCCTGCTCCTCTCACTCCATAACAAAATGGTTTAGTTGAAAGGAAAAATTGTTCATTACATGAAATGACAAGAACTATGCTTTTATAACATTATACACCTAAGACCTTTTAAGTTGAAGGTGTTAATTATGCATGTTATGTTCAAAATAGAATATAAATCCATCCTCAACTTAAAAAGACTCCATATGAAATCATGTGTTCTAAGAAACCAATAGTAGATTATTTTCATATATTTGGAACACCTTGCTATATTTTTAAACACCAAAGAAGATAGAGACATATTTGACCCTAAATCACAAAAAGGATTTGTCTTAGGATACTTAAGCTTGAGTAAGATCTATAGAAACTATAATACAATCTATAAGAAAGTGGAAGAATCAATACATGTAACCTTTCATGAAAATCCAACTAGCAATGAAAATGATTCAATAGATAAGGATCTTCCTCCAGTATTGAAGATTTAACTATATCACCTAAAGGTGTAGAAAATGGTGAAAATGAGTCAAGTAAAGATCAAAATGAAGATACATGAAACTATTCCAAGAATAATCAAAGACCATCCACAAGATATTATTATTAGAAATCATTTTGATAAAATGAAAATTAGATCATCTTTTAAAGATATGGCTAACATCACTTTTGTATCCATGATTGAACCCAAAATGGTTGATGAAGCTACGAAAGATTATTATTGGATAATTGCCATGCAAGAAGAATTAAATCAATTCACTAAAAATGATGTATGGGATTTAGTTCCTATACCTAAAGAGAAATCAATTATTGGAACTTAAAGGCTTTTTTGTAATAAGTTAAATGAAGTCGGGGAAGTAGTAAGAAAAAAAGCTAGATTAGTTGTCTAAGGCGATAACCAACAAGAGGGAATTGTCTTTGATGAAACATATGCTTTTGTAGCTAGACTTGAATCAATTCAAATGCTATTATCTCTAGCCACACATAAAAACATTAAACTCTTTCAAATGGATGTTAAAAGTACATTTCTAAATGAAATAATTCACGAGGAAGTTTATGTTGTTCAACCTCCCAGTTTCTAGGATCCAACACATATTGATCATGTATACAAGTTAAAGAAAGCTTTATATGGTTTAAAACAAGCCCTTAGAAATTGGTATGATAGACATAAAAATTAACTATTTGATAATGACATTTCCATGGGCAAATAAGATCCTACTTTATTCATTAAAAGGTATGACTCAAATTTTGTTGTTGTTCAAATTTATGTCAATGACATCATTTTTGGTGCTTGCAATCAATATCTATGTACACAATTTAGTGATATTATGCAAAAGGAATTTGAAATGAGTCTCATGGGTGAGTTAATGTTTTTCATACGGATAATTTTAAGGGGGAGTATCATACTCAAGGGGAGTCATCTTCTCTTTTCTCGGTTTACCTTTTTGAGATGACAAAGGGAGAAAATATTTTCTACACAAAAATTGATATCTTTGAGCATGCCATTTGATCTTTCACATTTTTACCAAACACTCTGACATATATTAATTGTTGCAATTCACTATGAGAGTTGGGTGATATGTTCCATACTTATCAAATGTGAATATGCAAAAATTTTGAAATACTCAAGGAAAACTTCACTAAGGTATGGACATATCTTTTTGAGCTTTTTATTATAATTTGAAATTCTTGCCATCTTCAAAAATGGGGAGATTGTTGACTAAATTGGACATTATCTCATCTTCTCTTTGATGATGACAAACATTTCTTACTTGTGGATTTAAATTGCTACTTTAAGTATTTCAAAAACTCTTGGAAAACTCAAGACTAGAATATCAAGTTCTTTGAATAAAACATTTACATGTGCTTATTTGTATTTCTTGCTTAGAACTCATGTAAAATCAAGCTTTGGACCAAGTCCACCTATCCCAAAACCATTCACATATCAATTTCAAATGTCTTGGATAGGTAAGCCACACTAGATAAATCATTAGATAAGTGCTCCCAAATAATTATCCATCTATTACAGCCTTTTGAAGCCTCAAGTCAGTCAAAGACTTTGTCAACTGAGACAATGATTGGCTGAGGACTCAAGAAATCAAAATTGCAAATTTATTACAAGTCAAGCTAAGCCAAAAATTAGAACCGTTGTTATACCCTTGACCAAGTTATCTTTGAATGACTTTTAGTTGTTAAAATATGGCATGTCCAGCCTTGGCTTGGTCAAGAAAAACTTCAACCGAGTTGCCATCTGGTAGAGAAATTGGTCGATCAAGGAAGGTTCTGGAACAGATCTTTTAATTCATTCTAACTAGCCATTGTATCTAAATTAACTGTGTTCAAACGGCTATTTGACCCTCTAGAACCCTCTAGACTCTCCCAAAGATGCCCTAGCTTCCTATACTTCATTCCTATAAATAGTAGTGGTCTAGAGGCATCTCAACAGACACTTGCATACTTGCATACATTACATCTATATCAATAAGAGTTGTATCTATCCTTTTTGCAATTCATTCACAACAACATCACTTTGTGTCCTAGACATTAGCTTAACCTACCACCTTTACTACAACCTTGATACATCCTTAAGTGGTTTGGTTCATAAGCTTGTTTCATAAATACAATACATAACTTATTTGGTGTATTTCTTCTTCCTTTCTTATTTGTGTTATTTGTGATTGCGGTTGTTCTACTTCTCCAAGTTGTAGTTCTCTTTCTCAAACCTTGGTGAATCTGTAAAAGAAGAGGTGTGGCGATTCTCTTCCTTGGCCCTCATTTCATCTGTAAAAGAAGAGGTGTGTTGGTTCTCTTGCTTGACCCTTGGTGACTCTGTAAAAGAAGAGGTGTGGTGGTGCTCTTCCTCTTCTGTCGGGGCATCTGTAAAAGAAACGGTTCAATGGTTCTCTTCTGTGGACAGTAAATAAGAGGAATTTATTTGCAACAATCATTTGCAATTTTTCCTCACTGATAAATTTATAAGTGTTTGTTACATATCCTAGTTGGAAACAACTAGATAGTGGTATGACATTGTAGACGGAACCACTCTAAATCCCATCTCTTCTTTTGGTTGCCTCTTTTATTTGCATTGCACTTAAAATTTGTTTAAATATTTTATAAACTTTATTCACCCCCTCTAGATTTTTTATTTGGTATCAGAGTTTGGTCTTCAAGGAGCCGTCACTGGTCTTGAAGAACCATGGGTCCTTTTCCAACGCAACCATCATATCCGTCACATTAGCAAATCTCACCTAGAATAAGCCATCATTTAGAGTGAATAACTAGAGTTCCCCTTTCAAATTCCAGTTCGTCAACATCCATCCAAAGAGATTTTCATAAATGCATCTCTACCCCAAAACTTGTACAATGACAGTGAGCTTATGGTAATTGTCCATCTCATTGACCATCGGGTCTGAGAACTTGATCCAGGTTTTGAAGTATGCCTCCTTGTAGCATGTGCATTTGGGGTCCTCTTCCACTTCACACGGCTTCCCGTTCCTGGAAAACAATGGTTCACCCTACACCGTGTCCACTCAAGATTGGGCCCTGGTCACATCTGCTCTGGGGTCTGACCATGGAAAATCTGACCTAGAGAGACTAGGGGAGGAAAAAGGGGGGTTGGGGTAGTGTTGTTAATTTTGAATTAAGTCGTTACATGCAACAACGACATGTGCAATTAAGTTAATAGTTTAGGCCAATCTAGATAAAAAAAAACGTAGAATAATCTAATGCAAGAGAACAAAGTAAATAAAGTTAGGATCAAACCAGGTCGTTCGTTGATAAAAGAACATGGTATACTTAATGAAATCAGCACCTTGTAACCCTTTTGGATAGGTGTCATTCTCCCAGTCGACCTGGTATCAACCTGAAGAGGAACGTCATGTTCGTGTTGATGATGAATGTTGCAGATGAAGCAACACACCACCAATGTAGGTAGGCAACCACAGGAACCACTGCCTGACAGGTTGTGCCTTGGAAGGAAAGGAAACTACTTCGTCTAGGAGAGGGTCTCCACAAAGCACCACGGAAGAAATGGCGGTAGCATAGAGAGACTCCAGATTTAGGGTTTCCAAACATGCTCGAACGACTGACGGTTGTGTGTTCAAAAGATGTTGTGTTCAACCATAATGACCAGAGGTCTATTTATAGCCTTACACGCCCCAGTAATCCTATTCTTGTTAAGACACAACCACTCAGTTGCTCTTGTACATATTGTGGAAAAATCTACAAAAGAGACACTTTCCAGTTAGGATTAATAAATCCAAATAGGAAAGAAATAATTAATTAAATGAGTAATTAATTATGTAGTTGTATCCTAGTGCAAATAGAAGACAGAAGACGGAAACAAGCCCGAGCCCGTACCTGGCCCGGCCAGGCGAGGCGTGGTGTGATGTGTGCACATGTGCGTGCATGTGTGTTGTGGTCACCCCACCCACCAAGGAGGTGAGCATACCTGTAACGTCCCCAGATTTTCACCTTCTCAAAACCCCATGGAGATGAGAAGACAAAATCCGAAAAAGTTAGCAATTATATCAGAGAGCGATGTGGAAGCATAATACGCATACATGAACATACAACCATAACATTTCTCAACATTCAACATGTATATTTATACAACATGCATTATTACACAATGATTTACAATTACATATTGAATGAAGATTCTACATTCTATGAACATGTATGCTAACATGATCTTAGACAATAGGTACAACCTATACAACTTTCTCACATCCTATTCTTATATCCCATGCTAGCTGTGAACCTAGAAAATATGAGAAACAAAACATCAATAAAAGTTGGTACGTGGAATTAAAAGCTATACTATGCTGGCATATAAAATACTCGGAATTGAAGAAAGAGAAAGGAAATGTTATTTAAGGGTAGAAAATCAGGTCATCCCAAGTTATTAGCAACATTTAGAATGAATACTATGGTGGACTTAGCACAAACATAAATATTGGGCCCTATCCCTGCGTACCTTGTACCATTAGGGATCTCCCTGTGTACCTTGTACCATTTGGGAGGTGCTAGTCAACATTAATACTTTCCCTCTCTAATAGGGAGATTAATGAGCACCACTAGTAACTACATTTCATGTTCTTGCTCATTTATATTCTTAAATGTTTAAGGCAGAAATTGTCAATATACATACATCTACATCCAACAATGTACTTCAAATACATATAAGCAAGTACATATATTTAACATCCAGCAAAATCTAGTCATATAATTATATCCATGTACCTGAGTTCAGATATTCTTCACATATCCATGATCATATAGATAATCTGGTCAACACCTGATTTAAAGAAATTAATCATCATTAATACAAGGTTTACCATTATTAATGGTAATTAAGTTCTGTTCAGGATTTTGGTCAAACCTAGGTTCAAGGACCTAAAACATGTCTCTGATATTTTTTGTATACTAATCTAGAGGTCATTATTTAGGTCTAGTTTTGTTTTCATAATTTTCTGACGAATGGTCTATTTTCTGGAATTAAAATGAGTTTATAACATCTAATTGGTCATTAATGAGGAAATACCTAATAATGAGCAATAAAGGCTAGATCAGGATCTAAATCAGGTTCCAATAATCATTAAGGATCTAGAAGAATTTTTGGAGAATTAATATCAACTGGATATCATTTATTTCATTTAACGAATTTCAAAAAGGGACACTATACTCTAAATTATTATCATTATTATTTTTTCTTTAAAAGCCTGGTCTAAGGGTCTAGCAATGTAGAGGATATTTTAATGTGTGTAGGGGTATTTTGTGGGAATTTATTGGCTAAGGGATCTATTTATAACCAATTGTGCAAGATTAAGTCTATTTTTGTGAATGAAAGGTCATTTACCTTTTTAGAAATTACTGGGCCATCAGATCTGCTAGCACGTGATGTTCACTAGGTGTGACTCCCATTTCCATCTGCTCCGCGTTGCTTCGCGATCTCGCACTCCGACGAGAAATCGTGCATAGCATAGCGCCTTTCATCCTCCTCTTATGGTGTGGATGGACCTAATATGTATGGTTGCGGATTGAAGAGAAGTCTCAGCACCCAGTGAGGGATCTAAGGCTCAACGAGGACTCCATCTTGAAGCAGTGGTAGGGAGATATGACGAGGAAAGGAGGTGTCTTAGTAATGGAGGTGTTGGTGAGTATCAAAGCTTTGACCTTGCCTGAGATATCATTGGGGTGGGTGACTCAGTCATCGTTAGTTTTACTGGACTGGGAGACACCCATCTCCCTCACCCTCACGTTCTCTGACCCCGGCGTGCATGAGCATCGTCGCCCAGGTAGCACTATGGTGTGGCCATGGGCCTGTTTCACTGCTTTTTGCTCCTCCCAAAATGCCTCCGCAGTGATGAGAGCAATGTAGAGGATGAGAGGAGCACAGGGGGATGGTCTTCTAGGAACTCGAAGCTCTACAACTCTTCCATGAAGCCGCCATGTCGTGCTCCTTCGGCGAGCACTAGGCACCGTTCTATCCTCACTCCACTGAGCGTCGCCATCCTTGAAGAATCGTGATGCGTCACTGACATCTAGGGATCCATCTACCTGCTCCTGCTCGTAAGCTATCTCCAAGGCTGCAGCATTGTGCCCGCCATGTGCATCGCAGATCTCAGTGTCGGTGCCACTTGGCCCAGTGGATGACTTGGTCCCCACTTCCATCTCCTCATCTATTTCTTAGGCGGGAAGTAGCCTCTACTTGTCTTCCTCTCTCGCAACTCTGCTGTGTGCGCCCCCATCTTGGGATGGGGCTTCTTCCTTGTCCACCTAGTTGTTGATGTGTGCGACAAAGGGAGATATGAAACTATCTAATCTCACCACGTTAGCCTTACTACGAGGAGTCACTAGGTACTTCCGAGTATTGTGGATCTGATCCAGCATTCAAGGTTTATCTTATGCTCTACATATGCTCACGTTCTAAGGCAGCAGCTCGATCAGGCTTGGCTCCATTTTTGCTCGAAGTTGCAGATGAGAACCAGTCGTCCAATCCAGCTGGTGGAGGGCTTAGATCATGCCACCAATCTAGTCTTTGAGCCACACCCACGCAAACGCATAATAAACCAGCGTGACTTCAATTTCACGGGCATGGATTAATATATTTAGTAACCATAATCTTATACTTATTCCCCTATTTGTTCATTTTATCAAAGCTCGACATCATTATAATCATTAGTCTCCTCAGTTTTAATCGACTATATTTTATTGTAAGGACCTCCAACCATCGTGAGATTGTATATGCAGGATCATGATATCTTACATTTAGCTTCTTTCCAAGAAAAACAAATTCAAGGGTATAAACCTTGACTATAAGTCAACTAACCATCACACTCAAGGCTCATCATTAAATCATTTGAGTCCATTTATGCTTCAATTGACACTTCACTTCATGAATACTCAACATTAACTAATAATACATGCTAAGCATCTACATGTCCATAGAAGTCCCTAACAAAAGTATGTATTCTATAATGGAATTATGGTCATATATGTGGGTCAAAGGTACCCATCTATGCATACATGTCACCTCAACTTGGAATTTACCAATTAAGAAAAGTCATGAGCTTCAATTACTATATTGGATACAAAACCCTAAAATTAAGGTCATCACATTCACCCCACCTTATATGGAATTTCTTCCTTGAAATTCAACTAATCTCATCCTTAAGAGGCTATTTAGGAGTTCAACTTCATATACATCATCATTGCTTAGGTTCTAAGACCACCATAATTGCATGCACTCTAAGTTGTCAGCTTAGGGTCCAGAGATTCTTGGGTGTGTCCACCCCACCTTATATATATATATATATATATATATATATATATATATATATATATATATATATATATATATATATATATATATATATATATATATATATATATATATATATATATATATATATATATATATATATATATATATATATATATGGAAACATCACTTAATGTCTTAGCCATAACATGACCTTATGATGTCTTAGGGTTACATCACCCCTAAGGGTACATGTTTTGTTCATACATTTAAAGTTCAAGAGGAATTTGTTTATATGCCATGGTATTCAGATCATTAAAATCTAACATCATTAACATCTTACAATGATTTCAGCATTAGAGGAGATTTATCTTCATCCTTGATATTATGATTTTTCTACATAAGAAGGGCTTACGTAACATGCTTGACCATTAGGGTTTCACCCTATGGTGTGATATTCATACTCAACTTAGAAGCATACATTGAGAAGGATCAATGTTACGAACTATATCTCTGATCACATATCCTATGATCCAAAAATATCTTTATATAAAGTTCATGAGTTCAACTTTTTATGTCTTACATGTATTATGTGAAGGGAAAAAGAGAATATACTAAGTTTATCCCATGATCTCAGCATCATATCTTTTATGTTTCATATGAAGGGGAAGAGAATATTTTAAGGTCAAACTTATCACGATTTCAATCTTGGGTGCTACATGTATGATATAGGGGGACAAATATAGAATAGGTCAAGCCTATACAAGTGACTCCTTATATATAAATCATCTATATAGCTCAAGTGAGGTTTCTATCATCGTATATTAAGAAGGAGAAGAAGAAGGGAGAACATGTATATTGAGTATCTTTTGCACAAAGAATCATACTCTCATAACTAGAGTTCATATATTACCTCACTTGCAACTAATGATGAGATTCACAAAATATGTCACTCCAGCTAGGACCTAACTCAGCCAAAGGATTGACTTTATCATATGGGTCATCTACCCATCCTTTTATTTTACCCAATTCTCACATATAGATTTGAATCATGCATAAGGACTCAACTCAACACTCAAGAGTTATCTAGTGTAGGACACATTTTTTTAACATATATCTCATATATTGGAGGCTAGGTCCTATGACCTTCTCCATGTGGGTCTTACTCTCTCTAGAGTTCACCACATATCTCATCCTACCACTAGATATCCTCCTTGTATAAGGGCTTGAGTCTCATGCACACTGATCTCTATCTTAACATGGCTTATCTTAAGTAGGAAAAGGGAATGTACTTTCATCATCACGACTTAGCATAGATCATGTAAGAGTGGATTCAGCTCATATACAACTCAAATCTTAATAAGGAAACTTATACCATCATGGATTAAAGTTAGATAAGATTCTATATGCTTATTTCCTTCATCTTTCTTTTGTCTATCTATGTGTCACATAACCTTATGAGGCTCTAGACGTCTAATCTTGATCTATTCTCTCTTCTAGACTGATGTCACTCCCTTTCACTTAGATTGCATGAACAGTAACTACTCTACAGTGTGAGGGACACATTTTTATATTTACATATAGGTAATAAATATTATATAGTTTTTCTCCGAGAAGGCACACGTCAGAGAAAACTGTCGAGGTGCGAGCCGATTGGGAAACAAAACCAAACCAGCAAACTCGAGTGTCCCACACACAGTAGATAGTCTAGTTCCATGTCACCTAGTGAAATGGTGAGAACAAGGTGTAGACTAGTGTAGCTACCCAATACATATGAGCTCTATATGGAAAGGGTCTCACACACTTCTCTAAACCTAGTTCTCGAACATCTAGGTTCTAACCTAGAGGCTAAGTCAAACCTTATTCGTATAGAACAACTTACTAAGTTTCTAGGGTTTTAAGTGAAAGGTGAAATTATGTTTTATGTTTCATGGTGAGCAATTGTTAGGCGTAGCTATTGTTCATGCTTTGATACAAACTGTAACGTCCCCGGATTTTCACCTTCTCAAAACCCCATGGAGATGAGAAGACAAAATCCGAAAATGTTAGCAATTATATCAGAGAGCGATGTGGAAGCATAATACGCATACATGAACATACAACCATAACATTACTCAACATTCAACATGTATATTTATAGAACATGCATTATTACACAATGATTTACAATTACATATTGAATGAAGATTCTACATTCTATGAACATGTATGCTAATAGGATCTTAGACAATAGGTACAACATGTACAACTTGCTCACATCCTATTCTTTTATCCCATGCTAGCTGTGAACCTAGAAAATATGAGAAACAAAACATCAACAAAAGTTGGTACGTGGAATTAAAATCTATACTATGCTGGCATATAAAATACTCAAAATTGAAGAAAGAGAAAGGAAATGTTATTTAAGGGTAGAAAATCAGGTAATCCCAAGTTATTAGCCACATTTAGAATGAATATGCATTACTATGGTTGACTTAGCACAAACATAAATATTGGGCCCTATCCCTACGTACCTTGTACCATTAGGGATCTCCCTGTGTACCTTGTACCATTAGGGAGGTTCTAGTCAACATTAATACTTTCCCTCTCTAATAGGAAGATTAATGAGCACCACCAGTAACTACATTTCATGTTCTTGCTCATTTATATTCTTAAATGTTTAAGGCGGAAATTGTCAATATACATACATCTACATCCAACAATGTACTTCAAATACATACAAGCAAGTACATATATTTAACATCTAGCAAAATCTAGTCATATAATTATATCCACATACCTGAGTTCAAATATTCTTCACATATCCATGATCATCTAGATAATCTGGTCAACACCTCATCATTAATACAAGGTTTACCATTATTAATGGTAATTAAGTTCTGTTCAGGATTTTGGTCAAACATAGGTTCAAACGGACCTGAAACATGTCTCTGATATTTTTTTATACTAATCTAGAGGTCATTATTTAGGTCTAGTTTAGTTTTCATAATTTTCTGACGATTGGTCTATTTTCTGGAATTAAAATGAGTTTATAACATCTAATTGGTCATTAATGAGGAAAGACCTAATAATGAGCAATAAAGGATAGATCAGGGTCTAAATCAGGTTCCAATAATCATTAAGGATCTAGAAGAATTTTAGGAGAATTAATATCAACTGGATATAATTTATTTCATTTAACAAATTGCAAAAAGGGACACTATACTATAAATTATTATCATCATTATTTTTTCTTTAAAAGCCTGGTCTAAGGGTCTAGCAATGTAGAGGATATTTTAGTGTGTGTAGGGGTATTTTGTGGGAATTTATTGGCTAAGGGATCTATTTATAACCAATTGTGCAAGATTAAGTCTATTTCTGCGAATTAAAGGTCATTTACCTTTTTAGAAATTATTGGGCCATCAGATCTGCTAGCACGTGATGTTCACCAGGTGCGACTCCCGTTTCTGTCTACTCTGTGTCGCTTTGCGATCTCGCACTCCGATGAGAAATCGTGCATAGCATAGTGCCTTTCATGATCCTCTTATGGTGTGGATGGAGCTAATATGTATGGTTGCGGATTGAAGCGAAGTCTCAGCACCTAGTGAGGGATCTAAGGCTCAACGAGGACTCCATCTTGAAGCTGTGACAGGGAGATATGACAAGGAAAGGAGGTGTCTTAGTGATGGAGGTGCTGGTGAGTATCGAAGCTTTGACCTTGCCTGAGATATCATTGGGGCGGGTGAGTCAGCCATCGTCGGGTTTAGTGGACTGGGAGACACCCCTCTCCCTCACCCTCACGTTCTCTGACCCCGGCGTGCGTGAGCGCCATCGCCCAGGTAGGACTACGGTGTGGCCATGGGCCTATTTCGCTGCTTTTTGCTCCTCCCAAAACTCCTCCGCAGTGATGAGAGCAATGTAGAGGATGAGAGGCGCACAGGGGGATGGTCTTCTAGGAACTTGAAGCTCTACAACTCTTCCATGAAGCCGCCATGTCGTGCTCCTCCGGTGAGCACTAGGCACCGTTCTATCCTCACTCCACTGAGCGTCTCTGTCCCTGAAGAATCCTGATGCGTCACTAACGTCTAGGGATCCATCTACCTGCTCCCGCTCGTAAGCTATCTCTAAGGCTGTAGCATTGCGCCCTCCGTGTGCATCGTAGATCTCAGCGTCGGCGCCACTTGGCCCAGCAGAGGACTTGGTCGCCGCTTCCATCTCCTCATCTATTTCTTAGGCGAGAAGTAGCCTCTTCTTCTCTTCCTCCCTCGCAACTCTGTTGTGTGTGCCCCCAGCCTAGGATGGGGCTTCTTCCTTGTCCACCTGGTTGTTGCTGTGTGCGATAAAGGGAGATATGAAACTATCTAATCTCACCACGTTGGCCTTACTACGAGGAGT
The DNA here is from genome assembly GCA_963693085.1 of Alisma plantago-aquatica. Classification (NCBI taxonomy): domain Eukaryota; kingdom Viridiplantae; phylum Streptophyta; class Magnoliopsida; order Alismatales; family Alismataceae; genus Alisma; species Alisma plantago-aquatica. The sequence goes on along the minus strand of OY856409.1, from coordinate 1,710,151,181 downwards.
CACTAGGTAGTTTCAAGTATTGTGGATCTAATCCAGCATTCAAGGTTTATCTTATGCTCTACATATGCTCATGTTCTAAGGCAGCGGCTCAGTCAGGCTTGGCTCCATTTTTGCTGGAAGTTGCATATGAGAACCAGTCGTCTGATCCAGTTGGTTGAGGGCTTAGATCATGCCACCAATCTAGGCTTTGAGCCACACCTACACAAAAGCATAATAAACCAACGTCATTTCAATTTCACAGGCATGGATTAATATATTTAGTAACCATAATCTTCTACTTAGTCCCCTATTCGTTCATTTTATCAAAGCTCAACATCGTTATAATCATTAGTCTCAGTTTTAATCGACTATATTTTATTGTAAGGACCTCCAACCATCGTGAGATTGTATATGTAGGATCGTGATATCTTACATTTAGCTTCTTTCCAAGAAAAACAAATTCAAGGGTATAAACCTTGACTATAAGTCAACTAACCATCACACTCAAGGCTCATCATAAAATCATTTGAGTGCATTTATGCTTCAATTGACACTTCACTTCATGAATACTCAACATTAACTCATAATACATGCTAAGCATCTACATGTCCATAGAAGTCCCTAACAAAAGTATGTATTCTATACTAGAATTGTGGTCATATATGTGGGTCAAAGGTACCCATCTATGCATAAATGTCACCTCAACTTGGAATTTACCAATTAAGAAAAGGCATGAGCTTCAATTACTATATTGGATACAAAACCCTAAAATCAAGGTCATCACAATACCCTCCTCCTAGGACCCCTTCAACACTAGTGCCCCATGTGATCCTACACATAAGGACAATAAAAGTTCTAGGAGTGAGCAACATGGGATAAAACTTCTTTGCCATTTGTACTAGAGACTAAACTACTTTTCCCACATGTACTAGCTGCAACACTACGTTGGATTTAACCCATACTATATACATGGATGTAGCAGCCATATATCTAACAATCCACCATAAAAATCCAATGTGTAGTGTGCTCGACCATTCAATCCTCCATATTGTGCTTTCAGCAGATACCTTTTGATTTGAATCTACCTGAGTTATCCAACTGTGACTCCCGTAGGAACTAGATGAATAAAAGTTTGAACCTAAACCTTGGGTACAAGATGATAGGTTGGTAACAACACAATAAAGACATAGTAGAAAAGAAAAAAATGCATTAAGGCCATGCATACAAAATTTTATGTCATGATTGATAATAGAGAACAACGTAATTCTCCTGTTGCAGCCTACACAACATCAATCATTTAGTTGGAGTCTCCAAGGTTGTACTGCTAAAATCCTATCCTAAGACTTGACACTATTTTGAGACTAATATCTTACTAACTTACAGTCATGATACTAATAGGTTTCCCAGGGGATAGACACAGAGATGCATGAAGCATCAAAGTAAATTACATAGTGTCATCTAATTCACCCGACAGCTTGTTATTACCACATTGAACCCAATTTGTGGGATCTCCACTCTATTAGGTTGGGTTGCTACTGTCTACGAATAATGAGGGGTTTCAGTCTCATCCCCAACCTGGATTTTTCTACAAAAGCTAAGGTAAGACCTTTAGTGAAAGGATCATCGGTATTTACTTTGGTACCGACATAGTCTACAGCCACGACCCCATTGGACACTAACTCGCTTACAGACTTGAGTCTAACTTGGATGTGTCTACACTATTTTTTATTGTACTTGTGACTTTTTATCTTGGAAATAGTTGTAGTGTTGTCACAGTGAACTAAAATTGCAGGAAGCGACTTCTTTACCATAGGTAAACTGGACATAAGTCCATGTAGCCATTATGCTTCCAATCTAGTTTCATCTAAGGCACACAACTCTTCCTCTAAAGTAGACCGAGACAATATGGTCTAGTACTTAGACCTCCAGGAAATAGTTCATCCTCCCAATAGGAATACATATCATGAGACACCATTACTCTAAGAGTTGACAGTAATCCAACCTGCATCACTATATCCTTTGACTACAGAAGGATATTTTCCATAATGCAACCCAAGGAAATAAGTTCCCTTGATATACCTCAAAACTCAGTCAAGAGCTTCCCAATGGGTCTTGTTGGCACAATTGGTGTATCTACTTAACTTACTCACGACAAACGCAATGTATGGACGTGTACAGTTCATAAGATACATCAAACTTTTGATAATCTGAGAGTATCGTAATTGATACACTAGAACCTCAGTCTCATTCTTGAACAAGGACTTGAATGAATAATAAGGAGTCTTAATAGGTTTATGTGATGTGTACTCAAACCTCTCCAGTATCTTCTCAACATTGTAAGACTGAGAGAGAGTTATACCACCAGTAGACCTTATGATTGTAATCCCTAACATTACACCAGTGACACCCATATCTTTCATCTCAAACTTGCTACACAAGAATGTCTTTGTCTCATTTACTACTTCCATATCGGAACCAAAAAGCAGGATATCATCGACATATAAGCATAATAAAATGAATCCATCATTGACGATTTTACAGTAGAGACATTATCAAATTCATTAGAAATAAAGCCAAACGATGATATCACAGAATCAAACTTCTCCTTCCATTGCTTGGGGGCTTGTTCCAAGCCATATGATGACTTAACAAGTTTACACACTTTGGACTCATTCCCACAACCTACAAATCCCTTAGGTTTTTCCATATATATCTCTTCCTAAAGATCACCATGTAAGAACGCGGTCTTCACATCCATCTTATGGATATAGAGATTATAAATGGAAGCCAATGCTATAAGCACTCTTATTGTGGTCATATGGGAAATAGGAGAATAGGTATCAAAATAATCTATTCCTTCCCTCTATGTGTAAACCTTAGCAACTAACCTAGCCTTATACTTATTGATTGTCCCGTCTGCATTAAGTTTCTCCATTAAAATCCATTTGCAACCAACTATAGAACAAACAGGAGGAAAATCCACCAATTCCCAAGTTCCATTCGAGAGAGTTGATTGGATTTCATCATTAACAGCTTCCTTGCAAAACTTAGCTTCTGGAGATTCCATTGCTTGTTTGAAAGTTACATGATCATCCTCAACATTGTAAGCGAGAAACTCACTTCCAAAGTCCTTGGATGTCCTAAACCGTTTATTTCTCCTTGGTTCAACAATTTCTTCAGAATCATCAAATTTAGAAATAGCTTGTTCTGATTCTCCCCCCCCCCCTCATTTGTCATCCTTTCTATGTGATCGAGAATGGAAACTTTGGTGAATGAATCCCCTTGAGATACTTCATTGGGCACACCATATTTCAACGGAAACACATCCTCAAAGAACACAATTGTATTGACCTCAATGCCTGAGATATCACATTTTACAATCAAGAATCTATAGGCATAACTTGTCTCTACATACCCCAAGAATATGGCATCAACCATTTTCGGTCCCAATTTCTTCTTTTTGTGTTCAGGGACAAGTACCTTAGCAAGGTACCCCCACACTCGAAGGTATTTGAGACTCAGCTTTCTTCCTCTCCATAACTCAAATGGACTACTCTTAATATGTTTGTGGGGAACTCTATTCAGAATATGGCAAGCCGTATTCAATGCTTCCCCCCACATGAAGTTGGGTAGACCTGAGGTTTGGAGTAAATAATTTACCATATCTATAAGGGTTTGATTTTTACGTTCAATTCTCCCATTAGATTGTGGTGAATATGGGGAAGTAACCTCATGAAATATACCATGTAATTGGGAAAATTCCAAAAACAAATTCGAAGTATACACTCCTCCCCTATTAGACCTTAATCGTTTAAGTACTTTGCCAGTTTGAGTTTCAACTTCTTTCTTAAAAAATTTAAATTTATCCAATGCATCATCTTTACTTCTAAGCAAAAACACATAACTAAATCTATTAGCATCGTCAATAAAAGTTATAAAGTAACATTTTTATCCCTTGTAGCAATACCATTAAATTCCCAGATATTCTTACGTACTAAATCCAATATTTCTGAATTCCTATTCACAGAATGAAAAGGTTTCCTAGGTAATTTAGCTTGCACACAGTTTTCATATTTATTATTGCTAATTTCAGATTTAGGTATTAAATTTAGATTCATCATGCTTTTCATTGAGCCAACATTCACATATCCCAAACGTGCATGCCAAACATCAGGTGGTATAAGATTCAAGAATAAATAACCATTGTCATTCAAATTTAAAACAGAATTTGAAACAAGTTCTACAAGAATATTAAACAAGTTCTCCATATCACAAAGATACCCCTTGCCAAAAAATAAAGAATCTTGAAGGTGAGTAATAATAGCTTTATTACATTTGCAATCTATTATAAAACCATCACTAATTGAAATTGCGCCACTAAGAATATTGTGTCGTATTGATGGAACATGTCTGACTGTATGAAGTATCAGAACCTTTCCGAAAGGAAACTTCAAGTCCACCCGTCATTCTACTTTGACTTCTACAACACTTAAATCGTCCAAAGTCACAAATCGACCTTTAGAGGCATGATAAGACGCAAACAGGGACTTGTCAATACACACATGCACATTAGCCCCAGTGTCTATAATACAATATAGTGGTTCAAAAATAGAAAGAACTCCAGGTTTTATAGAAACATACCCATCATTGAGGTTCAAGGATGCAGTCATCATGTTGACCATAGCCTCCTCAGTTGCAGATGTTGCAACTTTATTAGCCTTCTTTGAAGGACAATCCTTGTTCCAGTGGCCAACCTATCCACAAGTCCAACAAGGTTTGTTCTTTGATTTCTTTTGGATCTTAGCCTTAGGTTTAAGTGAATTCTTAGATTTCAGATCCTTGCTCTTAGCAGTAGTAAAATTAACAGTCGCATTAACATCAGTTGGTACTTTGATAGTCTTCTCTTTCATATGCTCTTCCTGAATGTTAATATCCATCATGAGATTGTTCATTGACATGTCTCTATTGCTGTTCTTAAGAGTCATGCCAAACGACTCCCAAGATTTTGTGAACTTCTCAAATATAGACCTAGCAAACAAAATTTTAGGAAGTACCATGCCTGCATCAGTGAGCTCTTACACCAAGAGTTGAAAATTATGTGCTTGATCAGATAAAGATTTACCCTCAGACATATGGAACTTAAGAAAATTTAAAACATAATATTTTTCAGTTCCCTAATTCTTAGTATTGTATTTCTTTTCTAATATTTTCCACAAAACTTTAGATGTAGTAATAGGCGGCTTAGAGTATGAGTCATACAGTTTGTTATTTAATGCAAACATAATCAACCCTCGACACATCTTGTCACCCTTCTTCTAAGTTACATATATATTAGCATTATCAGGAACAATTTCATCTACTTGGGGTTTGTCTTCTTCTAAATATTGATTAAATCCTACCATGTTAATCCAGATTTACATCCTACTTTGCCAACGAGCAAAATAAGTTCCAGTAATTTTTTTAGGAATATTAGACATATACATTTTCATGCCAGAATCATCCATAGTTAACTAATGACATGTATTGATTTCTTTAAGACTGTTGTTAATTTTGAATTAAGTCATTACATGCAACAATGACAGGTGCAATCAAGTTAACAGTTTAGGCCAATCCGGATAAGAAGACATAGAATAAACCAATGCAGGAGAACAAAGTAAATAAAGTTAGAATCAAAGCAGGTCATTTGTTGAGAAACAAATGTGATATACTTAAAGAAATCAATGTCTTGCAACCCTTTTGGATAGGTGTCGTTCTCCCGGTTGACCTAGTATGAACCTGAAGAAGAACATCATATTCATGTTGATGACGAACTTTGCAGACGAAGCAATACACCACCAGTGCAGCTCAGCAACCGCAAGAACCACCGCCTGATAGGTTGCACCTTGGAAGGAAAGAAAACTACGTCTAGGATAGGGTCTCCACAAAGCACCACGGAAGCGACGACGGCAGTCGTGAGAGACTCTGACTTTCGGATTTGCAAACATACTCGAACAACTGATGGTTTTGTGTTCGAAAGATGTTGTGTTTAACCCTAATGACTGAAGGTCTATTTATAGACTTACATGTCCCAGTAATCATATTCTTGTTAAGACACGGCCACTCGGATGATCTTGTACATATTGTAGAAAAATCCACAAAAGAGACACATTCCAATTAAGATTAATAAATATGAATAGGAAAGAAACAATTAACTAAATGAGTAATTAATTATGTATTTGTATCCTAGTGCAAAAATAAGATGAAAGATGGAAACAAGCCCAAGCCTGTGCCAGGCCCGGACCGGCCCGACCAGGCAAGACGAGGTGTGGCATGGTGTGGACACAGACGTGCGTGCGTCTGTGCATGTGTGTTGTGGTCACTCCACACACCAAGGAAGTGAGCATACCCTCCTCCTAGGACTCCTTGGACACTAGTGCCCCATGTGATCCTACATATAAGAACCACAAAATAGGAGTGAGAAATATGGGTTAAAACTTCTTTGTCATTTACACCAGAGACAAAACTACTTTTCTCACATGTACTAGTTGCACTACATTGGGTTTAACCCATGCTATATATGTGGTTGTAGCAGCCATATATCTAATAGGTAGGCTGAGATGAGGTATTAGGGGTAGTAACTGTGGAGGAAGCCACATTACTGTGGTGGATGCCAACCCCACTCGCCATGGCAAGGTGGCGGCGGCTGGGTGATAAGGGTTCTAGAGATGGACGGAGAGACACTCCTAGAGAGAGAGGCCAATGTAAAAATGTGTCATTCAGAATACATTCTTTTGAATTAATTGTATTATACATTTAACATATGTTTTGGACTAACCATAATTTAAGCGATGCTCAAAGAGAAAGGTGTTAAAAGAATGTGCACATCACACGTTGAGTTTAGGTGGCTATGCAAGGCTTCGCCAATAGAGACTGCATGCATCTTCTTCTCAACAACCTACTCCTAGGACTGTTAAGTCCTATACTTCTCTTCAACCTCTACTTTTTCACAAGGAGTGCATATCAATGAGGCAAACCAAAGATGGAGAAATACCCAACCCCACAACCGCTAAGGGTGGCTACAAAAATGGTAAATTTTGACTCTCAAAGAAATTACTATTTACAGCCGTTATGTTTTACCTTGACCTTTATTGTTATATTTTACTTACCAATTATTATTGATGATGATTAGTGGGAGATCTATAAGAAAATAAAATAAGGCAAGTTCATCCCTGAGGGCACAAGGGATGAATTGACAGTTGTTCTAGATAACCTAGAGCATCCTGGGCGTGTTAGGTTGTTGGTACTAGTGTCGGTATAAGAGCCTTCTTTAGGCCATCAGAGCATAACCAAAAATTTATTAGAAAGGAGGAATCTCATAAGAAAAGGTATAAGATATGATTTCAAAGGGAATAGAAGAAGCAATGAGAAAGTATCATGTTTCTCATTCAGCTCCTCAGACAGTACATGCAGCACCCCACTCTTTATACGAGGTAGACCCCCTATGATAGAGGTGATTAGGAAAAATCATGTGGACCCGCCAGCTAGCACGTCCTATGTAGGGTTTTTGGGATAGAGTAGTCTTTCATAATGATTTATATATTATGCTTGTGTTTTGGTATATGTATAATACTATATACAAATGTGTAGTGTTTGAGGCCATGACTTCTTTGATTAGAAGGACATTTCATTGCACTTGGTGTGGCTTACCCACACCTTGCAGGTGATATGATTCATAGTGTTCCAATGCCCTCCAATGCGGTTCACGTGATGCCAAGGCTTGTCTACAACTCTTGGAAGCAAACTACACTACAATATGGCTACACTGACCAAGAGATAATAGGTGATGCAAACGGTGGTGTGGTTGTGTGTCCCAAAGTGGGAGTCGTCTATACCAATGTATGCTAAATTTGTATTGTATTTGTATCTATATATAACTCATAATTGATATGAGTAAACACACACACACACACACACACACACATATATATATATACATATACATATATATATATATATATATATATATATATATATATATATATATATATATATATATATATATATATATATTATATATATATATATATATATATATATCGACACACAAACACACAGGACATAACACCTAAGAAACCCCCTACAACTCATCCTTCACCTCCTCCTCCAGATATTTGATTGCCTGCTTGGCTTGCAAATGACCTATTTGTCTCGCTAGATCCTAATTGCAGGGGGTCGGCAGTGTGGATAGACAACTTTGAAGAAGGGTCGCCTATGACGGTCCATATTAAGGAGGACATTTGTAACATCCCTGACCTGGGTTATAACCTAACCCTAGAAGTTTTGCCTAAACATGTAATTATATACTTGCGAATACTCCCTGGCATGTAATTAAGTTCCCCAGGAACATATACTTTCAATTTTTGCTCCTTTATAAACAAAGTTGTAGCATTATTTTGTAATGCAGGGACCTATGTGCAAATTACCCAGTTAAAGGGGTTAACTTGCAATGTTCACAGGTTAAGATGTTCTTTTGATAATAAGACATCATATGAGTGAATATGATGAGGTATGATGGATTTCCCAAGCTTGGGCATCAAGATGCAGCTTGTGGAATGATCCTTGTGCTTAAAAACCCCTAATTTGGAGTAAAGTGCAATTTACCCAAATTGAGGGGTGAAACTTGTAAAATACACCATCTAGAACATCTTTTATGACTCTTGTCATCATTTAGAGTAGAAATGGTGAAAGGGACACATCAATGAATAATCATATAAGAAAGATGATCCTTGTGGTAAAAATCACCTAATATGGGTATGGAGACCTTTCATGTATGTACCCTAGTTGTAGATTGGTTTTCTTCACCCTTAGATCTTGATATTTCATGAGATTTGCATAAGTTTAGATGAGCTTGGACGTGCCCTTGAATAAGGAGGGACTTGGATGAGAATTTCAAGTTCTAGAGGTCCTTATGGTGTAAAATAGCCTAAAGTATATAAGCTAGAATCCTTGCAAACCAACCAAACGTATCACTTCTTCTCTTCATTTCTCTTCTTTCTCAAAATGGCTAAGGAAAAGCTCTAGAGCTCAGGGAGACGACCAAGTAGTTCCAAGGTGAGTAGGAACCATCTTCTAGCTCGAATTCATGGAGGAATTCTTCTTAAAAGGTTGGTTCTATGGTTAACTCACTTAGGTTCTTTGTTCTAGCCGACCATCTCCATCTTTTCCTTGGAGAATCACCTCTGGCCGAGTTTTGGAGCTCAAGAAACCATTAGAGGCTTGAATCTTGGAAGCTTGGAGCTCTAGGAACAACGTTCTAAGGTGGGTTTTATAATTCTAAACTCTTTGCTATATATGCATGCTTTTGTTCTTGCAATTTCAAGATTTAGTTCTTCTTCTACCTCCCTTCTTCCTTGCACTTTTGCAAGCAAAACGGTGGAATAACCGACCTTGACAGAGGTTGAAGATGATGGGTGTGGATTCCTAGGTTACTTTATCAAATGACCTTGGACCCTTTTGGTCCAAACGGTTGCAAACCGTTTAAGGTCAAACGGTTTCAAACCGTTTGATCTCAAACGACCTTGCAAGACCATTTGGATTGAAACGGTCTCAAGACCATTTGATAGGGTTGACCAAGGGACGACCGTTTGAGGGTCTGTTGGTAATATAGTGAATTTCATTCCTGAAAAGAATCAAAGTTTTATTCTTAACCAATTGAGAGTTGAAGGTACTTCAACATCCTAACCCTAATCGGGTTGAAATTGCTGTTTTTAAGTATAGATCTTGTTGAGTTTTGGGTTGAAGGACCCAAACGGTCTCAAGACCATTTGGGGATTCATCCAAACGGTCTTAAGACCATTTGGTGACAACCTAAGACCATTTTAAGGTCTAGGGTTGAGCTAATTTGATGGATTGAGGGTCCAATTGCAATAAGTTGATGAATTGATAAAATTGCTGATTTTAGACCTAATTAGGGTTCAACCCTTATCCAACCGACTTGGTTTTTGGTCAAACTTTGGGAAAACGGTTTCAAGACCGTTTGGAGGTCATCCAAACGACCTCAAGACCGTTTGGGCCAAGTTTGAGCCCAATTGGAGGTCAATTGATAGGTTCAACCTTGATTTGATTCACCTTGTTGAACATTGATGATTATCCGATTGAAACCCTAATTGAGATGGACTTAACCCTAATTGACTTTCAATTGCGGGTTAATTTGGTGTCCAATTGATTGAGGCTCATCCTAATTGAATCAATTTATAAGTGGCTAACATGGCTTTGGCCAATTGAGGACTTCAACATACATCACCATAATCGATTGTAACTTTTGAACCAGGTTGGAGGTCCAAACGGTTTGAGCCCATTTGGACCAAACGGTCTCAAGACCGGTTGGCTCCAAATGGTATCAAGACCATTTGAGGCCAAACGGTCTCAAGACCGTTTGGGGCCAAATGATCTCAAGACCGTTTGGGCTCAAACGATCTCAAGGTCGTTTGGACCAATCGATCTCAAGACAATTTGATCAAACGGTTTCAAATCGCATCAGCCCAAACGGTTTGGAAGTCAAACTTTCCAAACGGTCAACGCACCCAAACGGTTTGGGCAAATGACCTTGAGGTCATGCGGTCTTGGAGTCAAACTTAGCAAACGGTCAACGCACCCAAACGGTTTCAAACCGTTTGGTGGTTGAAGGTTGAAACCGTTTGGAGGTTTTCAATGTTGTTTATACTTAATCACTTGAAGATGTAATTTGTTCAATAATGGTTTGATCTAAACCCTAATGGTAACCTAGGACATTAAGGGACTAAGTAACTAATGAATTGACCCATGATGGTGATCAATAGCATAATTTACCAAAATACCCTTGAGGGGTTCAATTGAGTAATACCTTGTTCTAATCAAACCCTAATCACTGGATAGTGATGTTTTGGCTTATGCTAGTCAATGAGGACTTAGCCCAACCTAATCTAGAGTGGTGTAATCACCATCTATTAGTAATAGGAGAGAGAAAGTATCATAAGAGAGAGAAAGTACCCTTTTATGGTGGAAACTCAAGTAAAGTACCTTCAATACACATGAATGTGCATGATTAGGGTATGATCCACCTGTGTGAGATCATGGAAACCCTAATTATGATAATTGATGAATCTTAATCTTATCTGAGGGATTTAAATGATGATGTTTCTCATACATGATGATGTTATGAGTTCAATTCACCATGAGGTGAATAGTAAACCCTAATTCCAAGGTGATGACATGTAATGTGAATAGTAAACCCTAATTGATGAAAATTGGGGAACTTGACTCTTCTAAGAGCTTGTAAGTATAACTTCTAGAATGAATTGTTTACTGTTATCAGTTAAATTAACCATGCAGGTTGTCATGAGATGATGATCATATCCAGGTATGGATTATGATACTATATTCATTGAAAGCATGCCTTAGCTTTATGAATAGTAAAATATCCTGATGCCTTGTTAGTGGCATCTAATGAGATTTATGGGATGTGAGAGCCATGAGTATCAACAAGGTCATGCTTAACAGATGACTTGTGATGTGATGATTGAGATATGATAATTGATGTGAGTTAGACTTGTTACATTTAGTATTTTGTTTTCATAGCTGCCATGCTAGTGATTAAATGTTTGAGAACATGTATGATGTTAAACGAATACTGAAATGTACCTAACTAATCAAGTATAATCATACCATGCAAAGCCCAGATCATAGATCCATCATTGTCAGAAAGCAATATGATGATGAAATGGGTTTTCCCAAGGGAACTCCTGGATCACATACTTTTGAGTATGTGGGGGAAATGGATGTGTAAATCCTTACATCCTAGTATAGGAATTGATGTAGATGTTTCTTAATCCATCAACCCTTCACTACATGTTGTAACATCCGAGGAAACAGAAACACCGCATCGATCAGAGGTAAATAAGAAACCTCTAGATCACGAAGAGAGTACATAACGCCACTGTAACTCTAAAAATAGCGAAGTACCAGATTACCCTGGTAAGCTATAGTAGCAGAGACACAGAATGTCCTACAAGTTATCCTCACTCTGACTGAGGAAGATGAGGTTATAAGAATCCGGCTCTTTTGATGACCTAGGTATGATATCAATGCGACTTAACAAAGTGATCGATTGGAGTATGTGCGGTATACCTCATCTCGGCAGGGCATAATAATGTTTGAAAAACATAATCAACAACGTAGTATATCTGTTAGGATTAACTACGAGTTACTTGATTGATGTTACACTGTGTAGTACACATATTCTTATTATTTCTTAAATGATGAACCTCTGTTTATTATCAAACTGTTGTTGAATACTTTGAAAGCTTTTACTGCTTAAGTTATTCTTTGAATTGTTATATAAAGCTTCTAGTGGAGAGTTATAACTCTCACTGGGACAATTATTTAAAATTGTCTCACCCCGTAGACTTCAACTTTGTAGGTGGTCATTGAAGACGAAGAAACCAGCCTATAGGTGACCAATCCCAACAGCAGCAGCACCAGGAGCAGCAGTGAATCTCAGGTGGAGATACTGACTGCTGAGTCATGTTGTTAGATAGTCCTATGCCATCTCTGTACTCTCAGGTCCTAGAAGATATTGGTCTGAGATTTTGTTTTAACTCTTGAGATTTTGTATCATGATGTGTATAATTACTCAAGAAGTAATTATCAGAGATGTAAACAGTTTAAATCCTTTTTCTATGGAAGAGGTTTGTGGTTTCAAGCTCTTATCTCAAAAATTTTTAATTTCCCGTGATTTTTGTCTTCCGCTGTTAAATCGAATGCTTCCGCTAAGTTTAACTCATGTTTATATCGTGGTTTGGAGATCGGAGCCCACAATTAAGTGGTATCAGAGCTCTAGGTTCGCCGAATCTACAGAGACATAGGACTTAGGATGTCGAGTCTATCTTTAGTGTTCCTTCCTTATCTAATAGAATCTTCTGCTCCTTAGGAGAAGAAGATATATAAGGATGTCTGAGCCACATGAAGAGCACATGGCAGAGAGTAGCGTAGCTGCACCACAAGGCGGTGCAAGAATACCAGAGATAGAGCAACCCATACCTGAGCAACCCGGGGGGCCACCTCTATTTGACCCAGCCGACATGGGTAACCCAGCTGTGCAAATGATGTTCGGGCAGTTTATCACTGCCATGACGCACATTACCGAAAGGATGCCTGTGCCTGCACCCAGGGCACCTATCCAGCCAGAAGGTCAAGGTATCGGGAAGACGTTCGAGCGACTTCGTCGTGTCGGAGCTACCGAGTACTTTGGGACTGCTGACCCCGCAGATGCTGATCTGTGGTTAATAGAGTTGGAGAAGGCTTTTAGGATTCTCCACATCCCTGCAGTTGAGAAGGTCAGACACGCTGTCTATCTTCTCAAAGGAAGCGTTGGTCACTGGTAGACAATGGAAGAGCACAAGAGACCTGGAATGGATATCTCGTGGGAAGACTTTCGGCGGGAATTTGTTCATAGATATTTTCCAAAGACCTTCCTAGACGAGAAGATCTCTCAGTTTGAGAAACTTGAGGCAGGGCATGATGAACATTAGCGAGTATGAAGCTAAGTTCATGGAGTTGTTGCGGTTCTATCCGCACATGGCTGCCACAGAAGAAGAAAGGATTAGAAGGTTCGAGAAGGGTTTGAATGCTGACATGACTACCCCTGTGTTTGCCTTAGAAAACCGAGAGAGATTCTCTACCTTCGTTGAGTCAGTCTGAAGGATAGAGATATCTGTGGTTGAGAAGAGGCAAACTCAGAAAAGATATCCACAGTTCCAGGGTTCTTCATCTAGGGACTTTAAGAAGCCTAGATTCTCTGCACCTAATCCTCCACCACCAAGATCTAGTTCTCAGACTCAATGGTCTCCAAGTAGAGGTAGAGGACGAGGACAACCACCTCAGGAGACTCAGAATTCTGCATCAATGTCAGTTACTGGACCACCAAGACCACAACAACTGGAGAGAAGTTGCTACAACTATGGTAAGGTGGGGCATTTGATGAAGTACTGCCGATCTAAGCCTGTCAGTGTGACACAGCCTCCGAGACAAGGTCAACAGGGATCACAGAGAAGGCAATCTCAAGGAGCAGCTCGAGGACGTGGGCAAGTGTCTCAAGCTAGATCATCAGCACCACCTCAACACCAGGCGACAGTGAGGTTCTATGCTATGAACCCACCAGAAGCAGTGGTCGATCCACGGGTAGTGGCAGGTCAGATGGAACTTTTATTTTCTGATATGTCTAAATCCTGTGTAGTATCTGTTCAGATTGACCCGGGTGCTACACACTTTTTCATCACTCGAAGAGTGATTCGCAACTGCAATATGACTGTCAGTCATAGGGCAGATAGTTTGTTGTTGGAGACTCCGTTGAGTGGGTCTGCCGTTTTCAGGAGGTATGCTCTCCCTGCATCCTCTTCTTTTCTGATCACTGCATTCAAGTGGATCTTTTACCACTTGACATGCAAGGATTTGATATAATCCTCGGGAAGGATACCTTGGAAAGGTATCGAGTTGTCTTGGATTGTGAGTCCAAGTTGGCTGTGTTTGCTAATGAAAACAACACATGGATCTTTCAAGGAGAAAGAAAGATTCTGCCCACCTGTCTTGTATCAGCTATGGTTGCTGATAAGCTGATGAGGCAAGGATGTTATGCATTCGTGGCCCATGTGGTAGATATTACCAAAGAGAGCCCCAACCCTGCTGAAGTTCCTATAGTTAGGGAATTCGAGGATGTGTTTCCTGATGAACTTCCTGGTATACCACCACCTCGGGAGATTAATTTTGAAATCAATTTGGTCCCAGATACAAAACCTATAGCCCAGACTCCTTATAGGATGGCGCCTGCCGAGATGGCAGAACTCAAAAAACAGCTTCAGGAGCTACTTGAGAAAGGTTTTATCCAACCGAGTACTTCACCTTGGGGTGCTCCGGTTTTGTTTGTTAAAAAGAAAGATGGGTCGATGTGGTTGTGCATTGACTACAGACAACTCAATAAAGTAACAATAAAGAATAAGTAACCTTTGCCGAGGATTGATGATCTTTTTGACCAGTTGCATGGTGCAACAGTCTTCTCAAAGATAGACTTAAGGTATGGATATCATCAACTCCGCATTAAGGACAGTGACATATCCAAGTCTGCCTTTAGGACAAGATATGGTCACTATGAGTTCAGGGTTATGTCGTTTGGACTAACCAATGCACCTGCTGCATTCATGGAACTCATGAATAGAGTCTTTCGACCCTTCCTTGATCAGTGTGTTGTCGTCTTCATAGATGACATTCTGATTTATAGTAAGGATGCTCAGCAGCATGAGCAGCATCTTCGCCAAGCTTTAACCTTGCTAAGAGAACATAAGCTTTACGCTAAGTTTAGCAAGTGTGAGTTCTGGTTACCTGAAGTGTCTTTTCTTGGACATGTGGTATCTGCCTCGGGAATTCGAGTTGACCCTAAAAAGGTAGAATCTGTTCTACAATGGGAACAACTGAAGACACCGACGGAGATTAGAAGTTTCTTGGGATTAGCTGGTTATTACCGAAGGTTTATTAAGAATTTCAGTTCTATAGCCTTACCTTTGACCAAGTTAACCCGGAAAGATGTTCCTTTTGCCTGGAGTGATAAGTTTCAACAGTCTTTTCAGCTGTTGAAGGAGAGGTTGACAAGTGCACCTGTGCTTGTGCTACCTGAGCAAGGAAAAGGATATGTAGTCTTTTGTGATGCCTCCAAGAATGGACTTGGATGTGTGTTGATGCAGGATAAACAAGTGATTTCTTTTGCTTCCCGACAGCTTAAGAAACACGAGGAGAATTATCCGACACACGATCTGGAATTAGCTGCTGTGGTTCATGCCTTGAAAATCTAGAGACATTATCTTTACGGAGAAACCTTCCAGATTTTCACAGACCATAAGAACCTTAAGTATATCTTCTCTCAGCATGAGCTTAACATGAGGCAACGTCGCTGGATGGAGTTAATCAAGGACTACGACTGTACAATTGATTACCATTCGGGCAAGGCCAATGTGGTTGCAGATGCCTTGAGTAGGAAATCAGCAACATCAACCATGGATAGAGCACAACTAAGTTCCTTAGTATGCTCTAGGAGAGATATGCTTATCTCTTTAAGGCAAGACAATGTGTAGTTGAAGGTGTCATTGTTAGCCGGTTTGTTAGCTGAGATGCACATCAAACCTACCCTAAGAGAGCAGATAAAGGAGGCACAACAAGTGGATGCTGCAGTTCAACAAATCAGATATGAGTTTGGTAATGAGAAGTGAGAAGGTTTTCATGATTCAGATGACCAAGTGGCATGTTATCATGGGAGAATGATAGTGCCTGATGTGGATAACCTGAGAAAGCTAGTTCTGGAGGAAGCTCATTCTTCGATGTATGCTATGCATCCAGGGAGAACCAAGATGTATCGAAACTTGAAAGATATGTATTGGTGGCCCGGGATGAAGAAGGATGAGCTGAGTTTGTTCTGAGGTGTCCTGTGTGTCAGCAGGTTAAGGCTGAGTACCAGAAACCTGCAGGAACAATGCAACCCTTACCCATACCACAGTGGAAGTGGGACCATGTGACCATGGACTTTGTTGTTGGCCTACCCAGGACAAGCAAAGGACATTATTCCATTTGGGTAGTGGTTGATAGGTTGACAAAGACAACACATTTCTTACCTGTCAAGACAACCTATTCTGCTGAAAGGTTATCACAGTTGTATGTTCAAGAGATAGTGCGTTTGCACAGAGTTCCTGTCACTATAGTTTCTGACAGAGGTCCCCAGTTTACAAGTCATTTTTGGGAGCAGTTACACAGAGCCTTAGGCACCAAGTTAAGGTTTAGTACAACCTTTCACCCACAGACTGATGGACAGTCAGAAAGGACTATACAGACCTTGGAAGACCTGTTGAGAGCATGTGTTCTCCAGTTTACAGGAAGTTGGGATTTACACCTGAGCTTGATAGAGTTTTCCTATAACAATAGCTATCAGCATAGTATTGATATGGAACCATATGAAGCCTTGTATGGTAGACGTTGTAGATCACCCTTGTGTTGGTATGAGACTGGTGAACATCAATTGTTAGGTCCTGATCTTGTGCAGCAGACTACAGAGAAGATCAAAGTCATACAACAACAACTTAAGACTGCAAAGGATAGCAAGAAGTCTTATGCCGACAGACGTCGTAGACCCTTAGAGTTCCAGGTTGGAGACAGAGTGTATCTCAAGGTCTCACCTTGGAAAGGAGTCCTTCGTTTTGGAAGGAAAGGGAAGTTAGCTCCTAGATTTATGGGGCCTTATCCAATCTTAGAGCGAGTTGGAAAGGTAGCCTATAGACTAGAGTTACCTCAGGAGTTGCAGAAGTTACACCCTGTGTTTCACATTTCTATGTTGAGGAAATGTCACCCAGACACCGAGTCAGTTCTACAACCTATGGAAGTAGAATTGAATGAAGATATAACTTATGAGGAAGGACCAGTGTCAATCCTTGATAATAGAATTAAAAAGTTAAAGAAGAAAGATATAAGCCTTGTGAAAGTCCTCTGGAACCACCGTGGTATTGAAGAAGCCACTTGGGAGCTAGAGGATGAGATGAGAAGGAAATACCCTGCTCTTTTCTCTTAATATGTTTGATCGATTTCGGGGACGAAATCCTTGTAAGGGGTGGATAATTTGTAACATCCCTGACCTGGGTTATAACCTAACCCTAGAAGTTTTTCCTAAACATGTAATTATATACTTGTGAATACTCCATGGCATGTAATTAAGTTCCCCAAGAACATATACTTTCAATTTTTGCTCCTTTATAAACAAAGTTGTAGCATTGTTTTGTAATGCAGGGACCTATGTGCAAATTACCCAGTTAAAGGGGTTAACTTGCAATGATCACAGGTTAAGATGTTCTTTTGATAATAAGACATCATATGAGTGAATATGATGAGGTATGATGGATTTCCCAAGCTTGGGCATCAAGATGCAGCTTGTGGAATGATCCTTGTGCTTAAAAACCCTAATTTGGAGTAAAGTGCAATTTACCCAAATTGAGGGGTGCAACTTGTAAAATACACCATCTAGAACATCGTTTATGACTCTTGTCATCATTTAGAGTAGAAATGGTGAAAGGGACACATCAATGAATAATCAGATAAGAAAGATGATCCTTGTGGTAAAAATCACCGAATATGGGTATGGAGACGTTTCATGTATGTACCCTAGTTGTAGATTGGCTTTCTTCACCCTTAGATCTTGAGACTTCATGAGCTTTGCATAATTTTAGATGAGCTTGGACGTGCCCTTGAATAAGGAGGGACTTGGATGAGAATTTCAAGTTCTAGAGGTCCTTATGGTGTAAAATAGCCTAAAGTATATAAGCTAGAATCCTTCGCATACCAACCAAACGTATCACTTCTTCTCTTCATTTCTCTTCTTTCTCAAAATGGCTAAGGCAAAGCTCTGGAGCTCAGGGAGACGACCAAGTAGTTCCAAGGTGAGTAGGAACCATCTTCTAGCTCGAATTCATGGAGGAATTCTTCTTAAAAGGTTGGTTCTATGGTTAACTCACTTAGGTTCTTTGTTCTAGCCGACCATCTCCATCTTTTCCTTGGAGAATCACCTCTGGCCGAGTTTTGGAGCTTAAGACACCATTAGAGGCTTGAATCTTGGAAGCTTGGAGCTCTAGGAACAACGTTCTAAGGTGGGTTTTATAATTCTAAACTCTTTGCTTTATATGCATGCTTTTGTTCTTGCAATTTCAAGTTTTAGTTCTTCTTCTACCTCCCTTCTTCCTTGCACTTTTGCAAGCAAAACGGTGGAATAACCGACCTTGACAGAGGTTGAAGATGATGGGCATGGATTCCTAGGTTACTTTATCAAACGACCTTGGACCCTTTTGGTCCAAACGGTTGCAAACCGTTTAAGGTCAAACGGTTTCAAACCGTTTGATCTCAAACGCCCTTGCAAGACCGTTTGGATTGAAATGGTCTCAAGACCGTTTGATAGGGTTGACCAAGGGATGACCATTTGAGGGTCTGTTGGTAATATAGTGAATTTCATTCCTGCAAAGAATCAAAGTTTAATTCTTAACCAATTGAGAGTTGAAGGTACTTCAACATCCTAACCCTAATCGGGTTGAAATTGATGTTTTTAAGTATAGATCTTGTTGAGTTTTGGGTTAAAGGACCCAAACGGTCTCAAGACCATTTGGGGATTCATCCAAACGGTCTTAAGACCGTTTGGTGACAACCCAAGACCGTTTTAAGGTCTAGGGTTGAGCTAATTTGATGGATTGAGGGTCCAATTGCAATAAGTTGATGAATTGATAAAATTGCTGATTTTAGACCTAATTAGGGTTCAACCCTTATCCAACCGACTTGGTTTTTGGTCAAACTTTGGGAAAACGGTCTCAACACCGTTTGGAGGTCATCCAAATGATCTCAAGACCGTTTGGGCCAAGTTTGAGCCCAATTGGAGGTCAATTGATAGGTTCAACCTTGATTTGATTCACCTTGTTGAACATTGATGATTATCCGATTGAAACCCTAATTGAGATGGACTTAACCCTAATTGACTTTCAATTGGGGGTTAATTTGGTGTCCAATTGATTGAGGCTCATCCTAATTGACTCAATTTATAAGTGGCTAACATGTCTTTGGCCAATTGAGGACTTCAACATACATCACCATAATCGATAGTAACTTTTGAACAAGGTTGGAGGTCCAAACGGTTTGAGCCCATTTAGACCAAACGGTCTCAAGACCATTTGAGGGCAAACAGTCTCAAGACCGTTTGGGGCCAAACGGTCTCAAGACCGTTTGGGCTCAAACGATCTCAAGGTCATTTGGACCAATCGATCTCAAGACAATTTGATCAAACGGTTTCAAACCGCATAAGCCCAAACGGTTTGGAAGTCAAACTTTCCAAACGGTCAACGCACCCAAACGGTTTGGGCAAACAACCTTGAGGTCATGTTGTCTTGGAGTCAAACTTAGCAAACGGTCAACGCACCCAAACGGTTTCAAACCGTTTGGTGGTTGAAGGTTGAAACTGTTTGGAGGTTTTCAATGTTGTTTATACTTAATCACTTGAAGATGTAATTGGTTCAATAATGGTTTGATCTAAACCCTAATGGTAACCTAGGACATTAAGGGACTAAGTAACTAATTAATTGACCCATGATGGTGATCAATAGGGTAATTTACCAAAATACCCTTGAGGGGTTCAATTGAGTAATACCTTGTTCTAATCAAACCCTAATCACTTGATAGTGATGTTTTGGCTTATACTAGTCAATGAGGACTTAGACCAACCTAATCTAGAGTGGTGTAATCACCATCTATTAGTAAGAGGAGAGAGAAAGTATCATAAGAGAGAGAAAGTACCCTTTTATGGTGGAAACTCAAGTAAAGTACCTTCAATAGACATGAATGTGCATGATTAGGGTATGATCCACCTGTGTGAGATCATGGAAACCCTAATTATGATAATTGATAAATTTTAATCTTATCTAAGGGCTTTAAATGATGATGTTTCTCATACATTATGATGTTATGAGTTCAATTCACCATGAGGTGAATAGTAAACCCTAATTCCAGGGTGATGAAATGTAATGTGAATAGTAAACCCTAATTGATGAAAATTGGGGAACTTGACTCTTCTAAGAGCTTGAAAGTATAACTTCTAGAATGAATTGTTTACTGTTATCAGTTAAATTAACCATGCAGGTTGTCATGAGATGATGATCATATCCAGGTATGGATTATGATACTATATTCATTGAAAGCATGCCTTAGATTTATGAATAGTAAAATATCCTGATGCCTTGTTAGTGGCATCTAATGAGATTTATGGGCTGTGAGAGCCATGAGTATCATCAAGGTCATGCTTAACATATGACTTGTGATGTGATGATTGAGATATGATAATTGATGTGAGTTAGACTTGTTACATTTAGTATTCTGTTTTCATAGCTGCCATGCTAGTGATTAAATGTTTGAGAACATGTATGATGTTAAAAGAATACTAAAATCTACCTAACTAATCAAGTATAATCATACGATGCAAAGCCCTGATCATAGATCCATCATTGTCAGAAAGCAATATGATGGTGAAACGAGTTTTCCCAAGGGAACTCCTGGATCACATACTTTTGAGTATGTGGGGGAAATGGATGCGTAAATCCTTACACCCTAGTGTAGGAATTGATGTAGATGTTTCTTAATCCATCAACCCTTCACTACATGCTATAACATCCGAGGAAACACAAACACTGCATCGATCAGAGGTAAATAAGAAACCTCTCGATGACGATGAGAGTACAAAATGCCATTGTAACTCTAAAAATAGCGAAGTACCAGATTACCCTAGTAAGCTATAGTAGCAGAGACACAGAATGTCCTGCAAGTTATCCTCACTCTGACTCAGGAAGATGAGGTCATAAGAATTCGGCTCTTTTGATGACCTAGGTATGATATCGATGCGACTTAACAAAGTGATCGATTGGAGTATGAGCGGTATACCTCATCTTCGCAGGGCATAATAATGTTTGAAAAACATAATCAACAGCGTAGTATATCTGTTAGGATTAACTACGAGTTACTTGATTGATGTTACACTGTGTAGTACACATATTCTTATTATTTCTTAAATGATGAACCTCTGTTTATTATCAAACTGTTGTGGAATACTTTGAAAGCTTTTACTGCTTAAGTTATTCTTTGAATTGTTATATAAAGCTTCTAGTGGAGAGTTATAACTCTCACTGGGACAATTATTTAAAATTGTCTCACCCCGTAGACTTCAACTTTTTAGGTGGTCGTCGAAGACGAAGAAACCAGCCTACAGGTGACCAATCCCAACAACAGCAGCACCAGGAGTAGCAGTGAATCTCAGGTGGAGATACTGACTGCTGAGTCATGTTGTTAGATAGTACTATGTCGTCTCTATACTCTCAGGTCCTAGAAGATATTGGTCTGAGATTTTGTTTTAACTCTTGAGATTTTGTATCATGATGTGTATAATTACTCAAGAAGTAATTATCAGAGATGTAAACAGTTTAAATCCTTTTTCTATGGAAGAGGTTTGTGGTTTCAAGCTCTTATCTCAAAAAATTTTAATTTCCCGTGATTTTTGTCTTCCGCTGTTAAATCGAATGCTTCTGCTAAGTTTAACTCGTGTTTATATCGTGGTTTGGAGATCGGAGCCCACAATTAAGTGGTATCAGAGCTCTAGGTTCGCCGAATCTACAGAGACATAGGACTTAGGATGTCGAGTCTATCTTTAGTGTTCCTTCCTTATCTAATAGAATCTTCTGCTCCTTAGGAGAAGAAGATATATAAGGATGTCTGAGCCACATGAAGAGCACATGGCAGAGAGTAGCGTAGCTGCACCACAAGGCGGTGCAAGAATACCAGAGATAGAGCAACCCATACCTGAGCAACCCGGGGGGCCACCTCTATTTGACCCAGCCGACATGGGTAACCCAGCTGTGCAAACGATGTTCGGGCAGTTTATGACTGCCATGACGCACATTACCGAAAGGATGCCTGTGCCTGCACCTAGGGCACCTATCCAGCCAGAAGGTCAAGGTATCGGGAAGACGTTCGAGCGACTTCGTCGTGTCGGAGCTACCGAGTACTTTGGGACTGCCGACCCCGCAGATGCTGATCTGTGGTTAATAGAGTTGGAGAAGGCTTTTAGGATTCTCCACATCCCTGAAGTTGAGAAGGTCAGACACGTTGTCTATCTTCTCAAAGGAAGCGCTGGTCACTGGTGGACAATGGAAGAGCACAAGAGACCTGGAATGGAGATCTCGTGGGAAGACTTTCGGCGGGAATTTGTTCATAGATATTTTCCAAAGACCTTCCTAGACGAGAAGATCTCTCAGTTTGAGAAACTTGAGGCAGGGCATGATGAACATTACCGAGTATGAAGCTAAGTTCATGGTGTTGTTGCGGTTCTGTCCGCACATGGCTGCCACAGAAGAAGAAAGGATTAGAAGGTTCGAGAAGGGTTTGAATGCTGACATGACTACCCCTGTGTCTGCCTTAGAAAACCGAGAGAGATTCTCTACCTTCGTTGAGTCAGTCTGAAGGATAGAGAGATCTGTGGTTGAGAAGAGGCAAACTCAGAAAAGATATCCACAGTTCCAGGGTTCTTCATCTAAGGACTTTAAGAAGCCTAGATTCTCTGCACCTAATCCTCCACCACCTAGATCTAGTTCTCAGACTCAATGGTCTCCAAGTAGAGGTAGAGGATGAGGACAACCACCTCAGGAGACTCAGAGTTCTGCATCAATGTCAGTTACTGGACCACCAAGACCACAACAACTGGAGAGAAGTTGCTACAACTGTGGTAAGGTGGGGCATTTGATGAAGGACTGCCGATCTAAGCATGTCAGTGTGACACAGCCTCCGAGACAAGGTCAACAGGAATCACAGAGAAGGCAATCTCAAGGAGCAGCTCGAGGACGTGGGCAAGTGTCTCAAGCTAGATCATCAGCACCACCTCAACACCAGGCGACAGTGAGGTTCTATGCTATGAACCCACTAGAAGCAGTGGTCGATCCACGGGTAGTGGCAGGTCAGATGGAACTTTTATTTTCTGATATGTCTAAATCATGTGTAGTATCTGTTCTGATTGACCCGGGTGCTACACACTTTTTCATCACTCGAAGAGTGATTCGCAACTGCAATATGACTGTCAGTCATAGGGCAGATAGTTTGTTGTTGGAGACTCCGTTGAGTGGGTCTGCCGTTTTCAGGAGGTATGCTCTCCCTGCATCCTCTTCTTTTCTGATCACCGCATTCAAGTGGATCTTTTACCACTTGACATGCAAGGATTTGATATAATCCTCGGGAAGGATACCTTGGAAAGGTATCGAGTTGTCTTGGATTGTGAGTCCAAGTTGGCTGTGTTTGCTAATGAAAACAACACATGGATCTTTCAAGGAGAAAGAAAGATTCTGCCCACATGTCTTGTATCAGCTATGGTTGCTGATAAGCTGATGAGGCAAGGATGTTATGCATTCGTGGCCCATGTGGTAGATATTACCAAAGAGAGCGCCAACCCTGCTGAAGTTCCTATAGTTAGGGAATTCGAGGATGTGTTTCCTGATGAACTTCTTGGTATACCACCACCTCGGGAGATTGATTTTGAAATCAATTTGGTCCCAGATACAAAACCTATAGCCCAGACTGCTTATAGGATGGCGCCTGTCGAGATGGCAGAACTCAAGAAACAGCTTCAGGAGCTACTTGATAAAGGTTTTATCCAACCGAGTACTTCACCTTGGGGTGCTCCGGTTTTGTTTGTTAAAAAGAAAGATGGATCGATGTGGTTGTGCATTAACTACAGACAACTCAATAAAGTAACAATAAAGAATAAGTAACCTTTGCCGAGGATTGATGATCTTTTTGACCAGTTGCATGGTGCAACAGTCTTCTCAAAGATAGACTTAAGGTCTGGATATCATCAACTCCGCATTAAGGACAGTGACATATCCAAGTCTGCCTTTAGGACAAGATATGGTCACTATGAGTTCACGGTTATGTCGTTTGGACTAACCAATGCACCTGCTGCATTCATGGAACTCATGAATAGAGTCTTTCGACCCTTCCTTGATCAGTGTGTTGTCGTCTTCATAGATGACATTCTGATTTATAGTAAGGATGCTCAGCAGCATGAGCAACATCTTCACCAAGCTTTAACCTTGCTAAGAGAACATAAGCTTTACGCTAAGTTTAGCAAGTGTGAGTTCTGGTTACCTGAAGTGTCTTTTCTTGGACATGTGGTATCTGCCTCGGGAATTCGAGTTGACCCTAAAAAGGTAGAATCTGTTCTACAATGGGAACAACCGAAGACACCGACGGAGATTAGAAGTTTCTTGGGATTAGCTGGTTATTACCGAAGGTTTATTAAGAATTTTAGTTCTATAGCCTTACCTTTGACCAAGTTAACCCGGAAAGATGTTCCTTTTGCCTGGAGTGATAAGTGTCAACAGTCTTTTCAGTTGTTGAAGGAGAGGTTGACAAGTGCACATGTGCTTGTGCTACCTGAGCAAGGAAAAGGATATGTAGTCTTTTGTGATGCCTCCAAGAATGGACTTGGATGTGTGTTGATGCAGGATAAACAAGTGATTTATTTTGCTTCCCGACAGCTTAAGAAACACGAGGAGAATTATCCGACACACGATCTGGAATTAGCTGCTGTGGTTCATGCCTTGAAAATCTAGAGACATTATCTTTACGGAGAAACCTTCCAGATTTTCACAGACCATAAGAACCTTAAGTATATCTTCTCTCAGCATGAGCTTAACATGAGGCAACGTCGCTGGATGGAGTTAATCAAGGACTACGACTGTACAATTGATTACCATTCGGGCAAGGCCAATGTGGTTGCAGATGCCTTGAGTAGGAAATCAGCAACATCAACCATGGATAGAGCACAACTAAGTTCCTTAGTATGCTCTAGGAGAGATATGCTTATCTCTTTAAGGCAAGACAATGTGTAGTTGAAGGTGTCATTGTTAGCCGGTTTGTTAGCTGAGATGCACATCAAACCTACCCTAAGAGAGCAGATAAAGGAGGCACAACAAGTGGATGCTGCAGTTCAACAGATCAGATCTGAGTTTGGTAATGAGAAGTGAGAAGGTTTTCATGATTCAGATGACCAAGTGGCATACTATCATGGGAGAATGATAGTGCCTGATGTGGATAACCTGAGAAAGCTAGTTCTGGAGGAAGCTCATTCTTCGATGTATGCTATGCATCCAGGGAGAACCAATATGTATCGAAACTTGAAAGATATGTATTGGTGGCCCGGGATGAAGAAGGATGAGCTGAGTTTGTTCTGAGGTGTCCTGTGTGTCAGCAGGTTAAGGCTGAGCACCAGAAACCTGCAGGAACAATGCAACCCTTACCCATACCACAGTGGAAGTGGGACCATGTGACCATGGACTTTGTTGTTGGCCTACCCAGGACAAGCAAAGGACATGATTCCATTTGGGTAGTGGTTGATAGGTTGACAAAGACAGCGCATTTCTTACCTGTCAAGACAACATATTCTGCTGAAAGGTTATCACAGTTGTATGTTCAAGAGATAGTGCGTTTGCACAGAGTTCCTGTCACTATAGTTTCTGACAGAGGTCCCCAGTTTACAAGTCATTTTTGGGAGCAGTTACACAGAGCCTTAGGCACCAAGTTAAGGTTTAGTACAACCTTTCACCCACAGACTTATGGACAGTCAGAAAGGACTATACAGACCTTGGAAGACCTGTTGAGAGCATGTGTTCTCCAGTTTACAGGAAGTTGGGATCTACACCTGAGCTTGATAGAGTTTGCCTATAACAATAGCTATCAGCATAGTATTGATATGGAACCATATGAAGCCTTGTATGGTAGACGTTGTAGATCACCCTTGTGTTGGTATGAGACTGGTGAACATCAATTGTTAGGTCCTGATCTTGTGCAACAGACTACAGAGAAGATCAAAGTCATACAACAACAACTTAAGACTGCACAGGATAGGAAGAAGTCTTATGCCGACAGACGTCGTAGACCCTTAGAGTTCCAGGTTGGAGACAGAGTGTATCTCAAGGTCTCACCTTGGAAAGGAGTCCTTCATTTTGGAAGGAAAGGGAAGTTAGCTACTAGATTTATGGGGCCTTATCCAATCTTAGAGTGAGTTGGAAAGGTAGCCTATAGACTAGAGTTACCTCAGGAGTTGCAGAAGTTACACCCTGTGTTTCACATTTCTATGTTGAGGAAATGTCACCCAGACACCGAGTCAGTTCTACAACCTATGGAAGTAGAATTGAATGAAGATATAACTTATGAGGAAGGACCAGTGTCAATACTTGATAATAGAATTAAAAAGTTAAAGAAGAAAGATATAAGCCTTGTGAAAGTCCTCTGGAACCACCGTGGTATTGAAGAAGCCACTTGGGAGCTAGAGGATGAGATGAGAAGGAAATACCCTGCTCTTTTCTCTTAATATGTTTGATCGATTTCGGGGACGAAATCCTTGTAAGGGGTGGATAATTTGTAACATCCCTGACCTGGGTTATAACCTAACCCTAGAAGTTTTTCCTAAACATGTAATTATATACTTGTGAATACTCCATGGCATGTAATTAAGTTCCCCAAGAACATATACTTTCAATTTTTGCTCCTTTATAAACAAAGTTGTAGCATTGTTTTGTAATGCAGGGACCTATGTGCAAATTACCCAGTTAAAGGGGTTAACTTGCAATGTTCACAGGTTAAGATGTTCTTTTGATAATAAGACATCATATGAGTGAATATGATGAGGTATGATGGATTTCCCAAGCTTGGGCATCAAGATGCAGCTTGTGGAATGATCCTTGTGCTTAAAAACCCTAATTTGGAGTAAAGTGCAATTTACCCAAATTGAGGGGTGCAACTTGTAAAATACACAATCTAGAACATCGTTTATGACTCTTGTCATCATTTAGAGTAGAAATGGTGAAAGGGACACATCAATGAATAATCAGATAAGAAAGATGATCCTTGTGGTAAAAATCACCTAATATGGGTATGGAGACCTTTCATGTATGTACCCTAGTTGTAGATTGGCTTTCTTCACCCTTAGATCTTGAGACTTCATGAGCTTTGCATAAGTTTAGATGAGCTTGGACGTGCCCTTGAATAAGGAGGGACTTGGATGAGAATTTCAAGTTCTAGAGGTCCTTATGGTGTAAAATAGCCTAAAGTATATAAGCTAGAATCCTTCGCATACCAACCAAACGTATCACTTCTTCTCTTCATTTCTCTTCTTTCTCAAAATGGCTAAGGCAAAGCTCTGGAGCTCAGGGAGACGACCAAGTAGTTCCAAGGTGAGTAGGAACCATCTTCTAGCTCGAATTCATGGAGGAATTCTTCTTAAAAGGTTGGTTCTATGGTTAACTCACTTAGGTTCTTTGTTCTAGCCGACCATCTCCATCTTTTCCTTGGAGAATCACCTCTGGCCGAGTTTTGGAGCTCAAGACACCATTAGAGGCTTGAATCTTGGAAGCTTGGAGCTCTAGGAACAACGTTCTAAGGTGGGTTTTATAATTCTAAACTCTTTGATTTATATGCATGCTTTTGTTTTTGCAATTTCAAGTTTTAGTTCTTCTTCTACCTCCCTTCTTCCTTGCACTTTTGCAAGCAAAACGGTGGAATAACCGACCTTGACAGAGGTTGAAGATGATGGGCATGGATTCCTAGGTTACTTTATCAAACGACCTTGGACCCTTTTGGTCCAAACGGTTGCAAACCGTTTAAGGTCAAACGGTTTCAAACCGTTTGATCTCAAACGCCCTTGCAAGACCGTTTGGATTGAAATGGTCTCAAGACCATTTGATAGGGTTGACCAAGGGACGACCGTTTGAGGGTCTGTTGGTAATATAGTGAATTTCATTCCTGCAAAGAATCAAAGTTTAATTCTTAACCAATTGAGAGTTGAAGGTACTTCAACATCCTAACCCTAATCGGGTTGAAATTGATGTTTTTAAGTATAGATCTTGTTGAGTTTTGGGTTAAAGGACCCAAACGGTCTCAAGACCATTTGGGGATTCATCCAAACGGTCTTAAGACCGTTTGGTGACAACCCAAGACCGTTTTAAGGTCTAGGGTTGAGCTAATTTTGATGGATTGAGGGTCCAATTGCAATAAGTTGATGAATTGATAAAATTGCTGATTTTAGACCTAATTAGGGTTCAACCCTTATCTAACCGACTTGGTTTTTGGTCAAACTTTGGGAAAACGGTCTCAACACCGTTTGGAGGTCATCCAAATGACCTCAAGACCGTTTGGGCCAAGTTTGAGCCCAATTGGAGGTCAATTGATAGGTTCAACCTTGATTTGATTCACCTTGTTGAACATTGATGATTATCCGATTGAAACCCTAATTGAGATGGACTTAACCCTAATTGACTTTCAATTGGGGGTTAATTTGGTGTCCAATTGATTGAGGCTCATCCTAATTGAATCAATTTATAAGTGGCTAACATGTCTTTGGCCAATTGAGGACTTCAACATACATCACCATAATCGATAGTAACTTTTGAACAAGATTGGAGGTCCAAACGGTTTGAGCCCATTTAGACCAAACGGTCTCAAGACCGTTTGAGGCCAAACAGTCTCAAGACCGTTTGGGGCCAAACGGTCTCAAGACCGTTTGGGCTCAAACGATCTCAAGGTCATTTGGACCAATCGATCTCAAGACAATTTGATCAAACGGTTTCAAACCGCATAAGCCCAAACGGTTTGGAAGTCAAACTTTCCAAACGGTCAACGCACCCAAACGGTTTGGGCAAACAACCTTGAGGTCATGTTGTCTTGGAGTCAAACTTAGCAAATGGTCAACGCACCCAAACGGTTTCAAACCGTTTGGTGGTTGAAGGTTGAAACTGTTTGGAGGTTTTCAATGTTGTTTATACTTAATCACTTGAAGATGTAATTGGTTCAATAATGGTTTGATCTAAACCCTAATGGTAACCTAGGACATTAAGGGACTAAGTAACTAATTAATTGACCCATGATGGTGATCAATAGGGTAATTTACCAAAATACCCTTGAGGGGTTCAATTGAGTAATACCTTGTTCTAATCAAACCCTAATCACTTGATAGTGATGTTTTGGCTTATACTAGTCAATGAGGACTTAGATCAACCTAATCCAGAGTGGTTTAATCACCATCTATTAGTAAGAGGAGAGAAAAAGTATCATAAGAGAGAGAAAGTACCCTTTTATGGTGGAAACTCAAGTAAAGTACCTTCAATACACATGAATGTGCATGATTAGGGTATGATCCACCTGTGTGAGATCATGGAAACCCTAATTATGATAATTGATAAATTTTAATCTTATCTGAGGGCTTTAAATGATGATGTTTCTCATACATGATGATGTTATGAGTTCAATTCACCATGAGGTGAATAGTAAACCCTAATTCCAGGGTGATGAAATGTAATGTGAATAGTAAACCCTAATTGATGAAAATTGGGGAACTTGACTCTTCTAAGAGCTTGAAAGTATAACTTCTAGAATGAATTGTTTACTGTTATCAGTTAAATTAACCATGCATGTTTTCATGAGATGATGATCATATCCAGGTATGGATTATGATACTATATTCATTGAAAGCATGCCTTAGTTTTATGAATAGTAAAATATCCTGATGCCTTGTTAGTGGCATCTAATGAGATTTATGGGCTGTGAGAGCCATGAGTATCATCAAGGTCATGCTTAACATATGACTTGTGATGTGATGATTGAGATATGATAATTGATGTGAGTTAGACTTGTTACATTTAGTATTCTATTTTCATAGTTGCCATGCTAGTGATTAAATGTTTGAGAACATGTATGATGTTAAAAGAATACTAAAATGTACCTAACTAATCAAGTATAATCATACCATGCAAAGCCCTGATCATAGATCCATCATTGTCAGAAAGCAATATGATGGTGAAACGAGTTTTCCCAAGGGAACTCCTGGATCACATACTTTTGAGTATGTGGGGGAAATGGATGCGTAAATCCTTACACCCTAGTGTAGGAATTGATGTAGATGTTTCTTAATCCATCAACCCTTCACTACATGCTATAACATCCGAGGAAACACAAACACCGCATCGATCAGAGGTAAATAAGAAACCTCTCGATGACGATGAGAGTACAAAACGCCACTGTAACTCTAAATATAGCGAAGTACCAGATTACCCTAGTAAGCTATAGTAGCAGAGACACAGAATGTCCTGCAAGTTATCCTCACTCTGACTCAGGAAGATGAGGTCATAAGAATCCGGCTCTTTTGATGACCTAGGTATGATATCGATGCGACTTAACAAAGTGATCGATTGGAGTATGAGCGGTATACCTCATCTTCGCAGGGCATAATAATGTTTGAAAAACATAATCAACATCATAGTATATCTGTTAGGATTAACTACGAGTTACTTGATTGATGTTACACTGTGTAGTACACATATTCTTATTATTTCTTAAATGATGAACCTCTGTTTATTATCAAACTGTTGTGGAATACTTTGAAAGCTTTTACTGCTTAAGTTATTCTTTGAATTGTTATATAAAGCTTCTAGTGGAGAGTTATAACTCTCACTGGGACAATTATTTAAAATTGTCTCACCCCGTAGACTTCAACTTTTTAGGTGGTCGTCGAAGACGAAGAAACCAGCCTACAGGTGACCAATCCCAACAACAACAGCACCAGGAGTAGCAGTGAATCTCAGGTGGAGATACTGACTGCTGAGTCATGTTGTTAGATAGTCCTATGTCGTCTTTGTACTCTCAGGTCCTAGAAGATATTGGTCTGAGATTTTGTTTTAACTCTTGAGATTTTGTATCATGATGTGTATAATTACTCAAGAAGTAATTATCAGAGATGTAAACAGTTTAAATCCTTTTTATATGGAAGAGGTTTGTGGTTTCAAGCTCTTATCTCAAAAAAGTTTTAATTTCCCGTGATTTTTGTCTTCCGCTGTAAAATCGAATGCTTCCTCTAAGTTTAACTCGTGTTTATATCGTGGTTTGGAGATCAGAGCCCACAACATTGTATGCCATCATCATGAATTTGTATATTTTTGCAAGATGTTATGGAGGTGTTTACTTATGCTTGGTTGAATACATTTGTGATAAAAATTTAGATATAGTAAGATCTTATGGCTAAATATCTCACTTTATATATGTCGATATGTCTTCTTAGATATGAAGGCATACATGATATACATTTCACAGTTGCTTACATAGGTGTGTACAGAGTTCACACAATCCCATGTGACATTTCTAGTTCCATCATTGATTAGTTCGTCACATGAAGACCCTATATTTGTTATTGAATACTGCTCCACCGCATTTAAATATTTTGATAATGTGGGAAAGAGCGTGATTATAAATCCTGTCAATATGTGTAAGTTTCAGTTATGTTGCTTATAATTTTGACTTATGAATTATATTTTATTGTAGATTTTGAGTTTTCTTTTGTTTGCCTTCTTTTCACTCAGGAATAATCATTGGGTGTTATTGGTGATTGTTCCTGAGATGATAATTATGCTAGATCCTAAGTGTGACAAAATAGAAAGTGTGGGGTACGAAATGAAAAATGTATTATTCACGTGAGTAAATGTGTAATATTTGTTAACAAATAATAATACATCTCAATATGTTACATAAACCTATAGGGGTATAAAAGAATTCAAAAAGGTGGGAGGAAAGGTGGATAAGAAAAAGTAAGTGTTAAGTTGTAAGAATATTGAGGTAGTTGTTCTCACTCTAATGTCTATTTATGCCAACTATGCTTGCTTTTATTTATTAATGTCTTGTATGATGGTAAATTTATAGTGTCCCATACAAGACAATGGTTGGGCATACAGATACAACATGATGTGATATATGAACATGATTATCAGACAGGGGGCACTAGACATCCACTACATACAAAATATATTCTATATAGTCTTGATCATCATAAGTAAATAGTCTCATTTGATAATATGAAAATATCAAATCAAACTCTTTAATTATGTTGCTTTCTTTACCGTTGTTTGACACGACAAATCCCTATATGACACAAAAGCAAGATGAGATACAAGAACAATGGAAAAAAGTCTTCATTAAGGAAGTAAATTTTGAATTTTATTTGTATAAAATATGAGTTTCTATACTTTGATGTTATTAATTTTATATACATGTGGTGCTTATGACTTCTTGTAACTTTAAAATTGATGCGAGTAAATTATTAGTGCATATGCGAATGATGAATATATACATCTACGTAAATGAATGTGAAGATGAATGAATACAATGAGAATTGTGTTTCTACATGTCATGAAACATAATAGGTGCATATGTTAAATAATGTATATATACATGTGTGTGAATGAATATGAAGATAAACGGATACAATGAGAATTGTATTTATAAATGCCATGATAATAAAATTAGAGAATGAATTTTATATGTGGGTGGATTGAGTGTTTGTTATAGCAGTTTTTGCAAGTTTGTTATTCTATTTTTAAGATGAACACATGATTGAACTGTAGGTTTAGAATCCTATTGAAAAGTCAGATAGTAAGTCTGCAGACCTGCTATTAAAAAAATTATAACTGTGTCGTCGATTGTTATAAAAACCCAGACATTGTATTACTTAATCATCAGTTTTGATAAAAACACCTACGACATAGGCTATCCTAATAGGAATGTTGGGCAGTATAGTCGTACTACCTACTGGTGTGTGTGGTGTTGGTTTGCTTGCTCAAACCAATGACTTAGTTAGACTCTAACGTCAGTTACAATATTTTTATCAAAGAAACAACTCTAAACTCATTTTTCTGTAAATCAACGTCACATAAGCCTTTATTAGTTAAATATGATTACCTGGTATGACAATACAACGTCTGTTTCCTGTACTAAAATGATATTATGGGGTTATCCTAAAATGACTATGTTGGGGTCGTGTTGGTCAGTAAGGTCGTGCCACCAACTGTATTTCGGCGTCAGTTTAGAGTAGAAATCAACGACATATGTCTTCTGTATCTTCAGTTTTGACATAGAGATCGACGACATAAAGACCTTTATCTATTAAAAATGTGACCTGATATGAAAGTACAACGTCAGTTATTGAATCTAAACTGATGACAAAGATGTTTAAATGTGCCGGTTTGCAACCAAGATTGGATCTCTATCGCCAGTTTACACGTCCATAAAAAACTGACATTGTAGATGGTCGACTCTAGTGTTGTCCATTTAGTTGTCAGCACAAAACTGATGTAGGAGTGCTATTTTAACCAACGAAAGGGGTGGTATCTGTACTAATGACTTATTTTGTACTGCATATTTTTCAAAATTAACCTATATCGGAGGAGTGTATACTCAACTATCTGTAAAGAAGTATTGTGAGACCATATCATGTGAAACCAAATTATAATTGTTGTTTACAAGTTTGGTGTATGTGAATTTATTCTATATGAATGTTCTCCTATTTATCCAGTTCTGACATATCATTTTGTATTTCAAATGATCTTTCATTAACTTCAATCAATGAGAACTACTTGCTCTTTTAATTAGTGTTCTTGGATTTTGGAAGTTCATCTTCAAGTTTATTACAGTCTGCTCGGCTCCCGTCAGGCCTGAAGTCGTTGTAAATCTGATATATCGTTTGTAATATGGGGCGACGATAATATCTTTGGGGCTACCCAAATTTTGGAAAGAATAAGGAAATACAGAGGAAGTTATGAAAAATTCTAACTAAAATTGGCCATCCACCCGCTCCCCACCCACTTTGGGAACTGCTGCTAGCCTTCTCACTTTCCCTAAAAACAATAACTCCCTTTCTACAAAAACAAAGAGGAGAGAAGTAAAGGAAATAATAGGAAAGAGAAATTATTTTGCTCTCAACTCAATCCACAATAATATTTTTCCCAAAATAAAAATTAATAAATTTCTTGTGAAAAAATACTTTCTAACAAGACTAATATTGATAGACTTAAAAAAATTAATATAAGATATATTACACATTTCTCATAGACATGTATTGTATATATTTATTTCTAACGCAACACTTATGTGTAATTTTCTCTTCTCTATGTCCCACTTCTTTCCCTCTCTTGTACCACACGTCTCATAAAAATTGTACATGTTAATTTCTCTTACAATATTAATGTGTATTTCTCTTTTTTCTGTCATATTTCCTTCCTCTCTTGTATGGTACGTCTCTCTTCTCTATGTCCTATTTCTATTACTCCCTCATATTGGATATCTCTTACTATATGTATTTGTTTGTCATACAATACTAATGTATACCTCTGTCATCTCTATCTCATATTTTTTTTAAAGTATATTGACATTAGTTTTGTTTGAAAGTATTTTTTTATAAGAAATTTAATATGATATTCATGTAGTGTACTAAAATATTAGTATGTAGTTAAAAATATAAGATTTGTTCCTCAAAATACGAGTATGAACCCAATTATTTATGTACATAAGTACAATACTAACGATTTTGGTATGGTACGAATGTTTACTTTTTTTTCTCTTTCTTTCTTTCTCACCTAGTACTATATCAAAAAATATTCATACAATACTAGAAAAGAAGATGGAGGTATTAAAAAACAGTTATAAAGAAAGAAAAAATAATTAAACATTCGTACTGTATTAAAAATGTACGAGAGAAGTGGACGTTAATACTGTATAAAAATATATTCGAGAGAAGTGGACGTTAATACTGTACAAAAATATATTCATACAGTATGTGAAAAGAAAGAAATATACATCTCTGATTTTTTCAAAATACGTCAATATTACTTTTGTTGAAAAGTATTTTTTATAGAGAATGTAATAATTTTTATTTTGGAAAAAAGTTCATAAAGATCTGAAAGTTATGACTTAAACAATTTTCTCCTTTTTTCATATTTAGTGATTGTATTTCTCTCTCTTACAATATATAGTCGAGTTAATGGGACTGACTCCATCATCTTCTCTACAACAATCAAGATTCTCTCTTTTTTATATACTTTTTTCTCTCTACTCATAACCACTCTCATTAATATAAGAAAAGTGGGTTGTTTGCACAGCAAACAACGAATCTTCATAACCGGGTGAGTCTCTGTAGCGTGATTCTTATATTGAGGAGGGAAGTGCGGATGGAGAAGATGTTGATATTGATTATTGAGGGAGAGTTCGGGAAGGAGAGACAAGTGAAGCATTGAGAAATGCATATATGTTTTAGTTAGGGAAACGATTGATTTGCATGGGAAACAATATTTTAGAAATGCAATTAGTAGAGTCTATAATATTTTAGCAATGCAATTTTTTTTTGCCCCAAATCCTTACATATACTAAAATCTACACAGACAATACCTGACATACGACTCCATGAGAACAGCAAACTACCAAAGGCTCCGCTTTAGTTTATATTTACTCAAAAGCCGAGGAAAACAAGACGCCCAAAAGTGAAGACCCCTCACTCCTCACTTCCCCTGCAGGGCGAGCACCTCGGCCCAGGAGGGCCTAGCCAGAAGCTGGGAAGCCCATTTGGCGACATGCAGCCTTTCCTCGAAAAGTTTCTTAGCAGGGGACCCCATAAGGTAATGGGCCACAGGGTGTGGTGGACGTCGGCGAGTACATAAGGCGTCGCCGCTGATGAAGCTGTGCTTGGCGAGGCGGGACTCGTAGACGTCGAGCACCTTGGCGAGCTTCCCATTGAGTTCCGAGAGGGCGGCAAGGTCGGTGGTCATCCGGAACATGGGCTTGTAGACATGCTCCCATGCCAGCCGGGACGCGCCCCGGTCGAACTTCTGGGACTCGACTTCCGACCAGACAGCCAGGGTCGACGTCTTGCGGTGGTCGCCGTAGAAGATCAGGTCGGTGCCGGATGTCGGGTAGGGGTGGGCGATGTGCTGCGTGATCGGGCGGGACTCAAATAAGACGAGATCGTCCTCCTTGAACACAGGCATGCACTTGGCCGAACGGGTTTTTAGCTAGGAAATTCTCCGACTTGTGCTCCCCGGACTTCATGCGTATGGTGACGAACTCCAAGTCGAGGCCCTTCCGTAGAGGCATGCAAGGACCCCCATCGTCACGGTGGACCGCCATGGCAGCTTACAATACACACTCCGTTTAGCAATGCAATTTCGCGGTTTTCATGGAAGATAAAAAACCTGTTTCTTTTTTAAAAGGAAAGTATGTAAATAGTAGTATTATTATTTACAGGATAATATGGCTATTGACATTATTGACGATAGGAAGACGTGGGCAGTTTTTCACTCGGAAATTCGGAATATGTGTGTAGTGGTCGTTGACTGGAAAATTTATCTAGCATTTTGGAATCCGACCTAGAAAAGGAATCGGAGAATTAGTTACGGTCGGAATCCTTATAATTAATGGATCGAAAGGCCAAAATAGTTCCAATTTTGGCAATCCTGTATGGAGGAGGAGAGTTGTGCACTTTCCTGTTACAAGCGTCTCGAAAGCTGCTTATCTTATAAAGCCAGCCGAATAGCAAAATCTAACGTATCAGCCTTCTGTGTTTTGTAGTCGTCTTTGCTTTGCTACTGAAGATCGTCAGAACAGATCTAACTCAGAGTTACATCATCGTCATCTAATTAGAGTTACATTATCGTCAATGATTGAATTCAAAGAGGAGTCAACGGGCGATACAGTCGTCCGCGGCAAATTCTTTTCTGCCACGGCTGTCTCACAAAATATCCAATTATCAGGGAGCACAAATATTTGCTTGTTCTCTTGCAAAATCTGCTTCAAATTGGCCATGGAACCCGTTGTCAATGTCATCTGCAACCACTTATTTTGCTGGAGATGCATATATTTACTACTGTCATCATCATCATCGATGAAAGGCTCCCGGCATGGTTGCCCGTTTTGCAATTCACACATAGACATTTCTTCAACCATGTCGACGTTAAGACCTCTGTGCAGTGGCCCTGAACCCGGCGTTGACTTTATAACGTCAAAGACATCTGATCCAGATGAGGAGAAGATAGCGGAAGAAAGTCATAAAGAATTACTTCAGAAGGAAGGAAAACCGTGTTATGTCCCTCGACGTCCCCTATGGTTTGGTAATGCCAGGTACGTCTCAAAGGATCGAGTCATAGTAGCATTGGTATATGAATTTCGTCTGAAAAGAGCGTACTGGAATAGGTATTGGCAAAGGAGTGGTGGTGACGTTACGCCTACTGCTTTCAGTATATCCCGCGCACATGAATCAATGGACAAATGGATCCAAGTTTTTAAAGATGTTTGGTTCTGGTTAACAGGAGAGAAATATCAAAAACAGCAAAGTGACTTCAAAACAGTAATTGATTCAACAGAAAAAATTGATTCTGAATTACGTGGTATTCTTGCCCCAACTGAGGCAGACTTTCCTGGTGTATCAACCTTTTCATGCAAAAAATGCAAGAACATAGCTTATGAACCTATTCTGACTCCATGCGGTCATCTATTTTGCTGGACCTGCCTTTGGCATTCTGGTAAGGGTTCTTACGTGTGTTGCCGTACTATATTCTTCCATGCTAGCCGTGCTGAAATCAATTCCATATATTATGCAACCAATGAGTCTAGCAAAGAGGATGACTTCCTAAAATCTAATCGGGAAAATTTTATTAAGGAAGACATACAAGCACCTCGCAGACCTGATCAAACTGCGGTTGTTCCTTTTCTTCGGTACATGATTGATCGGAGCACTGAGTGCGCAAATATAACTTTGAAGGTATTACATGACCTATATGCTGACGTAAGTCATGAACACATCGAGGAAATCATTTCAGTAGGTAAACACATTTGGGATAAAGCGTATGTGGAAATCGTGAAAAAGTGGCGTGTAGATTCCGGCGAGTATTTGCCTGAAAGAGAAATTGTACCAAGCTTTCTGGACAAAGAATATTTTTGGACAAGCGGAGATGACGAGGTTTATGCATACACGTTGCACTGCCGCATGATTGACCTCTTCGGCGATGCACCTTGATGTGTAAGTTTTCTCCTATTTTCCAATATTTTTTTAGTGATGACTTTGTATATAAAATATCATCAACTTAATCTAATATCATCGAGACTATCAGTTGAAACTGTTGTTAATTTTAAATTTACGTCGTTATATGCAACAACAAACAAGTACAATTAAGTTAATATTTCATGCCAATCTAGATAAAAAAATATAGAATAAATCAATGCGGGTGAACAAAAACAAATAAGATCAGGAAGCAAACATGTACTTTGTTGAAAAACAAATGTGATTTACTTAAAGAAATCAACGTCTTGTAATCCTTTTGGATAGATGTTGTTCTCCTAGTCGATCCAGTCACGAGCCTGAAAAAGAGATCGTCTTATTCGTTTTGGCAACGAACGATGCAGGCGAATCAGTTGCACTACCATTGCAGCTCAACGTACGCAGGAACCACCGCCTGACAGGTTGCACCTTGGAATGAAGATGATGAACGAACTTGCTACGTCTATGAGAAGATCTCCACGTAACACCACAGAAACAACGAAGGCTCTGGCTTTAGGGTTTGCCAAACTCAAACTCGAATGCTGACGGCTATTTGTTCAAAAGATGTTTTTAATCTTAATGACCGGAGGCATATTTATAGCCTTACACGCCCCGTAATTCTATTCCCGTTAAGACATGACCACTCAGTCACTCTTATACACATTGTAGAAAAATCCGTAAAGAGACACTTTTCAGTTAGGATTAATAAATCCAATTAGAAAAGAAATAATTAATTAAATTAATAACTAATTACGTAGTTGTGTCCTAGTGCAAAACAAAGATGAAAGACATTCTCCACAATCTACAATCCCGAGCCCCTGCCCGGCCGACAATGTCAGGCTAAGCGAGGCGTAATGTGGTATGCGCGCACACCCATACGTGGGTGTGTGTTGTGATCACCATACCTACCACGGAGGTGAGCATACCCTCCTCCTAGGACCCTCAGATACCAGTGTCACATGTGATCCTATATATAAGGACCACAAAAGTTTTAGGGGTGTGTAAGGTGGGATAAAACTTCTTTCCCATTTTCACTAGACACAAAGCTACCTTTCTCACATGTACTAGTTGTACTACATTGGGTTAACCCATACTATATACATGGATGTAGCAGCCATATATCTAACAATCCCCTAAAAAGTCCAATGTATAGTGTAATCTACCATTCAATCCTCCATATTGTGCTCTCAGTAGATACCTTTCGGTTTGAATCGACTTGAGTTATCTAATTGTGATCCCCATAGGAATTAGGTGAATAAAAGTCTTGAACCTGAATCTTAGGTGCTAGAGTATAGGTTGGTAACAAAACAATAAAGACATGATAGAAAAGAAAATAATGTATTAAGGCCATACATACAAATTTTTATGTCATGATTGATATCTGAGAACAACTCAATTCTCCTGTTGTGGCCTACACAACATCAATCATTTAGTTGGAGTCTCCAAGGATGTAATTGTTGGTATGTATGCCCTGAGAGCCAATCATAGGATGATTGGTGGGATACATTAAGATTGATTTGATAAACATCAAAAGCAAGCTTCCAATTCTTTCTGGTTCAGTCATATGAGATAGTGATAGAACAGATTGAATGTCTAGAGAATGACAGTACTCAATGACGTATGCCTTCAGGTTCAGGACCTGAACGATGAGATCATACGGATGCTAAGAGTTTGCACATTCTTGTTATGTCCCTAGTCGGATGTCATTGTGGAAGGTAGATAGACAGCAATGACACACAAGACTAGATTGTGGTGTTGGTTGATGACAGAATCTCATTAGTCATGATATAGAGATATCAAACCAAACACATAGGTACTTGTTAGAGAACAAGTATACCGGACAGACCCACCGTGAGTTTGACACATGGAACCATGACATGGTAGTCACAGTCAGTACTCACAGTGATGGTGGTG
This sequence comes from Alisma plantago-aquatica, assembly GCA_963693085.1. NCBI lineage: Eukaryota > Viridiplantae > Streptophyta > Magnoliopsida > Alismatales > Alismataceae > Alisma > Alisma plantago-aquatica. The sequence goes on along the minus strand of OY856409.1, from coordinate 1,710,110,779 downwards.
AGTGTGATTATTTGACCTAAAATCACTACACTCAACACATGTCGTTGGGCACACTTTGACATCATCAAACGCAGTCCTGAAACATGGGTTGTTATAAAGGTGATGATTGGGTGGCTTTGACACATGGGGCTTTTGAGGGGTGAGTGATAGATATGGGATTTGTCCCTCCTGAGGGAGTTTGATATCCAAGGCCACTTGATGAGTAGGATTGAAATAGGCGTGCACACGCATGTGTGAATAAGTATGTGATATTGATGTCATACATATCTCTTCCAATCTACTCTGAGATCAAGAAAGTGAATGAACGTTGACAGGATGACTGTTCCATGCCTCGAGTTCATTCGGGATATCAGTGACAAAGGAATTATACATTCACTGTAACACCATTCACAGATTGTAGGATTGAAAGTTGTTCTCCAACTTTCTACTTTCACTTGGGTAGCAGTGATGTGTGACTAGGCACCGCTCTTTGCTTGTGAAGTCATAAGTGTTATGGACTTTCACTGCCAACGTGAAATGGACCTGCAGGGTCACACACATAGGATTTAACCTGGAAGAGGAGTTTTGTCCACAAACAATGTTTAGATTGATTACTAAAGGAGTTTAGTAGTTCAATTAAACACTCAATCAATTGATAGCTCAATGTCATAATGTTCAAGGTGTTGGACACATTGATTGGAGTATCGGATTGATTGAAATCGCAATTGACTGATTCTGCACAATCTGCACTCCCAACCGATCGGCTCATGTGATGAACCGATCGGCTGAGCTTGGTGAACCGGTCGGCTCAAGTGTTGAGTCGATCGGCTCATGGTCAGGGTGAAACAATTGCTTCAAGTGTTGAAACGATCGATTCAACTGGTGCAACCGAGCAAGTTGGGAAAGTAGGATTGGTGAGAATTTTCCTTTCGTTTCATTTGCCCAATTTGATTGGGAAATAGGATTGGTATTCGATACCAATTAGAAACAAAAGTAAGGAAAGTCAATCGAGAACTAGTCAGGACCACGAACCGATCGGTTCAGAAATGAACCGACCGGATCATGGGTCCCAACCGATCGGTTGAGGTGTCAACCGACCGGTTCAAGTCCCCAACCGACCGTTTCAGTTGTGAAACGATCGGTTCAGGTTGCGAGTTGGTTGCTTTTGTGGAAAATCTCGAACCCTTATACTCCTGCTTTTGGTCCCACATTGCCCGGGATAGAGAACCCTGTCCCATGACCCTCCTATATATAGGGGTATTGGGGGCTTCTCAAAGTACAACTCAGTGCAACCAATTGCTCTGTAAAGTTGTCGTTCTCTCTGGTTTTGGTAACCGATAGATCCCGAGCAAGTACTACCCGAAAAGGGAGGCACGGCAAGGGAAAGACAACTGCAGTTGCAACTGGCAGCAGGAGAGTGTATTGGCGACTAGTACACTGACAGGAGGGTGCGACTCCTTCCAATTCCTTGTGGGACAAGGAGATTGGAGTTCCAGGTGGTCCATGTGGATTACTTCAGAGGCGGGAGGTTTCTGCCGCTTGGAGGATAGCTGTCAATCCTGAGAGTCCCGGTGAGACCAGGAGTCGTCAGTCCCGGTGCGACCAGGAGCTGCACAGACACCATCCAAGACCGGAGGTGAAGACCGTGCAAGCCGCAAGGTATTGTCTCCGAGCAAGCCTCGGGACAAGGTATGATTCCACAAACCATCCCTTTCCTATTATATAGACGTTGACGCGTTTCCTTGTTCCGGTTTTGGGGGAGAAAATTTTTATTTACCGCTGCCTTCTCTGCCTCCCCTAAAACCCAACAGTAATGCTAACATCCCGTCCTAAGACTTGACAGCATTCAAAGACTAATCTCTTACTTACTTGCACTCATGATACTAACATGTTTCCCAGGAGATAGACACAGATGCATGAAGCATCAAAGTAATTATATAGTGTCATCCACTTCACCCAACAAATTGTTATTACCACATTGAACCCAATTTGTGGGATCTCCACTTTGTTGGGTTGGGTTGCTACTTCCTGCAAATAATGAGGGGTTTCGGTCCCATACCCAACCTGGACTTTTCTACTAAGGCTAGAGTAAGACCTTTAGTGAAAGGATCAACTGTACTTTCTTGGGTACTGACGTAGTCCACAACCATGACCCCAATAGACACTAACTCCCTTACAGACTTGAGTCAGAGTTGGATGTGTCTACGTTGTTTTTTATTGTACTTGTGACTCTTTATCTTAGCAACAGTTGTAGTTATATCACAGTGAACTGAAATTGCAGGAAGTGACTTCTTTATCATAGGTAAACTGGACTTAAGTCCATGTAGCTATTCAACTTCCAATCTAGTTTCATTTTAAGAACATAACTCTGCCTCAAAAGTAGACTGAGACAATATGGTCTGTTTCTTAGACCTATAGGAAAAAACTCCTTCCAATAGGAATACATATCCTAAGACACCATTACTCCTAGAGTTGATGGCAATCCAGCTTGCATCACTATATCCTTCGACTACAAAAGGATATTTTCCATAATGCAGTCCAAGGGAAAAAGTTCCCTTGATATACCTCAAAACTCTATCATGAGCTTCCCAATGGGTCTTTTCGGGACAACTGATGTATCTACTAAACTTGTTCACGACAAAGACAATGTCTGGACATGTGTAGTTTATAAGATACATCAAACTTCCAATAATCTGAGAGTATCATAATTGAGACACTAGAACCCCAGTCTCATTCTTGAATAAGGTCTTGGGTGAATCATATGGAGTCTTAATAGGTTTACATGATGTGTACTCAAACCTCTCCAGTATCTTCTCAACATAGTGAGACTGAGAGAGAGAGTTATACCATCCGTAGACCTTATGATTTTAAGCCCTAAAATCACATCAATGAATCCCATATCTTTCATCTCAAACTTGCTACAGAAGAATGCCTTTGTCTCATTTGCTACTTTCATATCGGAACCAAAAAGTAAGATATCGTCGACATATAAGCATAGAAAAATGAATTCATCATTGATGATTTTATAGTAGAGACACTTATCAAATTCATTAGAAACAAAGCCAAACGATGATATCATAGAACTAAACTTCTCATGCCATTGCTTAGGGGCTTGTTTCAAGTAATATGATGACTTAACAAGTTTACACACTTTGGACTCATTCTCATGACCCACAAATCCCTCAGGTTGTTCTATATATATCTCTTCCTGAGGATCACCATGTAAGAATGCGGTCTTCACATCCATATGATGGATACAGAGGTTATAAATGGAAGCAAATGCTATAAGCACTCAAATTGTGGTCATATGGGAAATAGGGGAATAGGTATCAAAATAATTTATCCCTTCCCTCGGTGTAACCCTTAGCAACTAAAGTAGCCTTATACTTATTGATTGTCCCATCTACATTACGTTTGTTCTTAAAGATCCATTTACATCCAACTATAGAACAAGCAGGAGGAAAATCCACCAATTCCCAAGTTCGATTCGAGATAATTGATTAGATTTCATCATTGACGCCTTCTTTCTAAAACTTAGCTTCTAGAGATTCCATAACTTGTTTGAAAGTTACACAATCATCCCCAACATTGTAAGTGAGAAACTCACTTTGAAAGTCCTTGGATGTCCTAGACCATTTACTTCTCCTTGGTTCAATTATTTCTTTAGAATTCTCAGATTTAGAAATAACTTGTTCTGACTCATCCCCTACATTTGTCATCCATTCCACATGATCAGGAATAGAACCTATGGTGAATGAATCCTCTTGAGATACTTCATTGGACACACCATATTTCATGGGAAATACATCCTCAAAGAATGTAGCATCACGAAATTTCCACAATTGTATTGGCCTCAATACCTGAGATATGAGATTTTACAATCAAGAATTTGTATGCATAACTTGTCTCTACATATCCCAAGAATATGGCATCAACTATTTTCGGTCCTAAGTTCTTCCTTTTGTATTCACGGGCAAGTACCTTAGCAAGGCACCCCCACACAAAGATATTTGAGACCCAATTTTGTTCCTCTCAATAACTCAAACAGACTACTCTCTATATGTTTATGGGTAGCTCTATTCAAAATATGGAAAGCTATATTCAAAGCTTCCCCCCACATGAATTTAAGTAGACCTAAGGTTTGGAGTAAAGAATTTACCATATCTATAAGGGTTCAGTTTTTACACTCAGCTATCCCATTAGATTGTGGTGAATACGGCAGTAACTTCATGAACTATACCATATAATTGGCAAAACTCCAAAAGAGGTATATTCTGCTCCACTATCAGACCTTAATTGCTTAAGTACTTTGTCGGTTTGAGTTTCAACTTCTTTCTTATAAATTTTAAATTTATTCAATGCCTCATCTTTACTTCTATGTAAAAAGACATAACAATATCTTCTAGCATCGTCAATCAAATATATATAATAGCGGTTTTGATCCCTTGTAGCATTCCATTAAATTCACAGATATTCATATGTACTAAATCTAATATTTCCAAATTCCTATTCACAGAATGAAAAGGGTTCCTAGGTAATTTAGCTTGTACACATATTTTACATTTATTATTGCTAATTTCAGATTTAGGAATTAAATTTAGATTAATCATATGTTTCATCAGCCAACATTCACATGTCCCAAACATGCATGTCAAACATCAGACGATACAAGATTCATGGATAAACAACTATTATCATTCAAATTTGAAATAGGTTCTACAAGAGTCTTAAACAAGTTCATCATATCACAAAGACACCCCTTGCCAAAAAATAAAGAATCTCGAAGGTGAGTAATAATAACCTTATTACACTTGCAATCTATTCTAAAACCATCTCTGACTAAAATTGTTCATTATTAATGTTGCATCATATTGATGGAACATTTCTGACTCTATGAAGCGAAAGAACCTTTCCTAAAGGAAACTTCAAGTCCACCCGTCCTTTGCCTTTGACTTCTATCACGTTGGAATCGTCTAAAGTTACAGATTGACCTTTAGAGGCCAGATAAGACACAAATAGAGACTTGTTAGTACAAACATGCACATTAGCCCCATTGTCTATAATCTAATATAGTTGTTCAAAAATGGAAAGAACTTTAGGTTTTATAGATACGTACCCATCATTGATGTTCAAGGATGCAGTCATCATGTTGACAAAAACCTCCTCAGTTGCAGATGCGGTAGCTTTCATGGCCTTCTTTGAAGGACAATCCTTGTTCCACTGACTAACCTATCCATAAGTCCAACAAGGTTTGTTTTTCGATTTCTTCTGGATCTTGGCCTTAGGTTTAAGTGAATTATTAGATTTCTTATCCTTGTTCTTAGCAGTAGTAAAATTAACAGTCGCATTAACATCAGTGGGTACTTTGATGGACGTCTCTTTCAAATGATCTTCCTAAATATTGATGTCCATTATGAGATCATTCATTGACATGTCTCCTTTGAGAATGATTCCTAAGATTTTGGGAATTTCTCAATGATTGATATTGTAACAAACTTTTCAGGAAGTGTCATGCCCACATCGGTGAGATCTTGAACCAAGAGTTGAAAATTGTGTGTTTAATCAGAAACAAATTTACCCTCATACATATGAAACTTAAAAAATTTTGAGACACAATATTTTTCAATTCCCTGATTCTAGGTATTGTATTTCTTTTCTAATGCTTTCAACAGAGCCTTAGATGTAGTAGAAGGTGACTTTGAGTATGATTCATATAGTTTGTTGTTTAATGCAAACAGATCAACTCTAGACATGTCTTATTAACCTTCTTCTAGGTTGCAATTATATTAGCATTATCAGGATCAGTTTCATCAATTATGGGTTCATCTTCTTCTAAATATTGATCATACCTTCCATGTTAAGCCAGATTTGCATCCTACTTTTCCAACGAGCAAAATAAGTTCCAGTAAATTTTTCAGGCATACTAGATGTATCAATTTTCATACCAGACCCTTAAGCAGCCATAGTCAACTAATGACAGATAATGATATCTTTAAGGTTGTTGTTAATTTTGAATGTATGTCATTACATACAACAACGACAAGTGTAATAAAGTTGATAGTTCAGGCCAATTTTTAGATAAGAAAATGTAGAATAAACCAATGCAGGAGAACAAAAATAAATAAGATCAGGAACCAAACCAGGTCATTTGTTGTAAAATGAACGTGATATACTTAAAGAAATCAACACCTTGCAACCCTTTTGGATAGGCGTCTTTCTCCTAGTCGACCAATAATGAACCTAGAGAAGAGATTGTCTCACTCGTTACAACAACGAATGAACAAGTTGCACTACCAGTGCAGCTCAGCGTTTGCAGGAACTACCGCTTGATAGGTTGTGTCTTGGAAGGGAGAGGATGAACGAACTTGCTATGTCTACAAGAAGATCTCCACATAACACCATGGATGTGACAATGACAGAAGACTCTAGCTTCAGGGTTTGCCAAACACTAACTCGAACGTTGATGGTTGTTTGTTCGAAAGATGTTTTTAGCCCTTATGACCAGAGACATATTTATAGCCTTACATGCCCCGTAATCCTATTCACATTAAGAGCTCTTGTACGATTAGGAAAGAAACAATTAATTAAATTAATTGTTAATTACATAGTTGTATCCTAGTACAAAAAAAGACAGAAGACATTCTCCGCGATTCACAAGCCTGAGTCTATGTCTGACCAGGCCAGGCTAGGTGAGACGTGGCATGGCCTGGCATATGCATGCATGTGTGTGTGTGTGTTGTGGTCACCATACCCACCAAGGAGGTGAGCATACCCTCCTTGTGATGATCCGACATCAAATCAAGCCATCACCAGTAAATAATTGTAGAATAACCATAATCAGTGGATTAACAAAATCACTAAAAATTAAAACCATTTTGCAAAGAGATCCTCTTCCAGGAAACTCTTACCGAAAGATACAAAACTTTATATACATCAGGGTTCACATTGTACATACATTGCACCATCTCATCTCAAGGATAACATGTAACGGTTGCTTTGTCTAAACATATATTGAAGCAACATAAAACCTCGAGGCATACAAGCCAAAATATCAGATCATTCATAAAACCATTACATACTAACTCCAAGGACCTGAGAGTATAGAGACGACACATAGGACTTCTATTTACAAGACACGGCAGACTGTACACTCAACCTGAGCTGTTACTGCTGCCCCAACTATTGTTGTTCTCCCTCTAAAGTATGGTCTCTACCCCCTCGTGCACATTCACCTAAAAAAATGTGGATCCCACAAGGTGAGACAATTGCCCCAGCGAGAGATATAACTCTCCGCCAATAATATTATTATTACAAGTAAGCAGTATAAAATTGATTAGAGGTTCTTTTATATAACTAAGCAAGATTAATCATTGTTTATAAGCAGAACAGAGCAATCTTATCTCTTATGGTCATGCAACTATCTATGATAGAGCAGTAGATTATTTATTCACTTTATAGGGAATATAAAGAAACATGTATCACATCTATCAAATTAAGATGTATAAAAGAAGTATACATCCACCAATGTTTTCCGTATTCAATCCTTAAGCATATACGCTACACGGCTGATTACATATTACAATCACACTTATGCCCTGAGGAGATGAAGTATACCGTTCATGCTCCAACTAACCACAAACTTCTCAGAAGTCGGTACCATACAAGGTCAATGACAGAGCCGACTTCCAAGACCTCTCCCGCCTCAATCAGTACGAGACAACTAGTAGTGACATCTCGTGTCAAACTACAAAAAGAGCATGCCAGTGTATAGTGGCATCTTTTCTCCGAGCTACAGCCATAGCATGCACTCTCTTAGGGGAAAACAGACCAACAACCTTCCCCAGTTATAAAGTTATTAAGTCATGGCATATAGCCATACTCTGAGCCATGGGCTAGTTCACCGTGCTCATTACTGAGTCTACGACTGCAGTCACACTTGTGCCAGGATATGACATATAGCCAATCCCCAAGATTGTGGACGTAAGGGGATCCGTCAACATATGGCTGTCCAATCTCACACCCTCACATATTCAAACATATGCGCTCTAGGTAATCCCGTGGGAAAAACCCATTTCACCATTTTAGCAAATTCTGGCACTGATGGATCTATGGTCAGGGCGACTACATTTTATGGTTCCTAATATATATTAAGTGCATTATAGTATTCTTTTAGCATCAAACAAGTTATAAGCATCAATCATAAACAAATGCTACAAAGAAAGGTGTAATACATATATTAAGTACTTTTCTAATCTGTAAAACACATTTAGATACATAACACTCGGGATCTCAGTCCCTTATCACATTATTGAGAATTCTTATCCCTTAATCATCATCATTACTAGATTTGAGTATTTTAACCCTTAGATCATCACTAGACATTGTTACCTCTGTAACAGGTAAATGTTACCTCTAGGTCCTCAGACCAAGGTATTCATCACACTTGTTGTACAAGTATTTCACATAGCTCACATGGTTCATTAAATATCTTATCACCTCTCACTAGGATACAACTATCTTTTAAGATACCAGACTATATAATCATTATACTTGTTGTACATATATTTAACATGGCTCACAAGGCTCAATTAAATATGTATCATATAAAACATCATAGCTCTTTCCTGGCTATGCTCATCATCTCGTGATTCATGAATAGTTTCCACCATAATAAAAACTCTAGCAGTATATGACATCACTATGCAATTCAAAGAGAAATACATCCTTCCTATTATTAGGGTTAAGATTGCCTATTTTAACTGAATAGGGTTACAAATTCACATCATCACTATGTGATATAAAAGAAATACATCTTTCCCATGATTAGGGTTAGGGTTTCTGAATCTAACTGATTAGGAATTTAAGTACATACCATCACCCTTCATTAGGGTTAGGTTTTCCCCTTATCAAAAAATTAAGGATTCAAGATCATATTATCAGGAATCAAACCCTAATTCATACTCCACTCATTCTAGGAGTATCAATGCATGCTTATTAACATGTTTATCACATGTGTAAAAGTTTCTCTCTTATCCTTGTTAGGATGTTGATTACATCATACTTTGGCTCAATCCTTCTCTCATGGTACATTGGCCTACTTTAACACACTACATTAACTCTTTATGTCTTAATGTATTACTTTACATAACACAATTCATGTGTTACTCCATCAATTACATTGAATTGAGATGCTTCCAACATATTGGGTATAAAGGTGTGTATGCTACCACATTGTGCTTGAGATACCACCTTAACATCATATCAGGTATCCATATCGGGCATGTGATATAACCACATCACCATATCATTTTTAGGGTGTATCTCCTATCATCATATCGTGTACTCATATCGGATTGACTATCACTTATGTTTTATCAACTCAAGTTAGACATACTTGTCCTCATATCATGTAAGAGCTAAATGCTTAACCTCATATCGGGTATAAGGGTATACTTACTACCATACTGTGCACAAGGTGTGCACCATATCGAGCATAGGGTATATGCCTTATCATGGTATCATAAGTAGCATATTCACAATACCATATCGGGTTACTACCTTGGATTGGTATATTAGGTTATCATGTTGGCTAACATATCGGGTTGGCATATTGGGTAGACCATTATGCTCATATTCTTTCATACCTACAAAGGATCAATCCTATCATATTTTTGGATGACAAGCTAGATATCAGGCTGAACTCTTTCACAACAATTCTTTACACAATATGATAGGGTGTGTCAGATTTCATTCCATTACCTAGTGTTTCAACACCATATCGATTAAAATGTTCAATTAGCACTATATCGTGCATGAGGTATGAAATTTACCTCATATCATTCACAAAGTATAAGTAGGTATCACCCATATCATTCATAAGGTATCCTTCTATCGTTCATGAGGTATCACTCATCTCTATATCGGGTTACATATCGTCTTGGGTTTCGTATCGGGTTTCATCTCATATCGGGTTAGGATTATAAACCTAACACCATATCATGTAGGAGGTGAATTCTTGGCCCTATATCAGGCTCATAGTTTATATATATTTTACTCATATCGCCCATCTGGTATACACTCCTCACCATATCATGTTTATGGTGTGTTCATATCAACATGCCAGGTTACTCATCCTCTAGGGTTTACTATATCAAGTTTGGAACATATGCTTGACTCCATGTCATGTAAAGGGTGTATACTTGACTTTATATCATGCACATAGTGTATGCTTAACAACATATCATGCACAAGGTGTGTACTTCATCATCATATCATGCAATAGGTACCTACTTATCACCATATCATGTTAATAGTGTATTCACTCCACCATATCGGGTTAGAGGTACTTCAACCTGATATCGGGTTAGACTTTGATGATGTCATCATCATCAACCTCTAAATTCTTGTTCTTACTTTTCTAGTTCATGGAAAACAGTCCTAATACACTTTTGGAACTCAAAGGGACATCAATTAATCAAAGGAATTCGAATTTGAAAGTAGATCATCAAGTTTAATAATATTGAAGGTGGATAATAACATAGTTGGGATCAAGTTATATAACCCGCCTCTAGAGCAACTTCAAAGCTCCAAGATCCAACGCTTCGTGTTCCTAAGGTTGAAGATGAGCTTATCCAAGGTCCGTGGCTCATTCACAACTCCTCCATATATAAATAATCACCATAGTTTAAGAACTTGGTGAAGAAGAAAAGAGAGGAATAATTATAACCCAAGAATCATACTTCAACCAAGGTTGAAGATGATCATGACCTTACCTTAATCTTGGTTCTCAAGATCCCTTTGCTCCTTGAGCTACTATGCACTATATCTAAGAGGGTATGCACAATATCTCAAATAAAGAGAGTTGTGGGGTTCATAAACTTCCATTAGTAGGTGAAAGGAGACATATATATACTTGGGGTTCATGATAGAGAGTATAAGAGGTGTCATCACCACATACTACTAGGTATCACGTGGCCATGCATGGTTGACACATGTTAATGCATTCATACATGTATATCTTGACATGAAAAAGTTGTGAGGATAATCTAGAGATGATAATTCGGCCATCCCTTCTCTTGTTGGATAAGATATCTCATTTTTAATCATCTCGGCCATCCCTTCTCTTGTTGGATAAGATATGTCATTTTTATCTCAAAAATTATGCAAACCGATACTCTTTTTGCAAGGAGTATCTAACCCATCATGGATTACCTCCCTGAGGTTATTTGGCCATCATGGCCTTTTCCAAGAGTCAAAAATTGATATGGGATCTCCTCTATGGCTCCTTGGCTGATAGGCACTCCCACATCAAGTTTACAACTCGATACAACTCAAGTAAGAGCTTCAACTATACATCATCTCATGTTTTTTTCATCACCAAGAGTACCACTATTCATAGATGATCCAAACATGGTACATAGAGGAATTAGGGACACTCTAGAGGTGGTAATTTTTCATCTCAACCCTACATTTTGGGTAATTTACAATTTGTACCAAAATTGGTACACAAGGCACTAACATTATTCAAACAAGTTCAAACTTGGAATTTAGGATTTCCACAAGCCACCACTTAGCATCATTCTCTCTCTTATGATGCTAAAACACTTAAGAAACATTCATCATGTGACATTTTGCAATGTAACCCCTCATCTTGGGTAAATTGCACCTTCCACTCAGACTATCATATAATGCACAAATAGTTTTCAATTAAGCTCACACTAAAAAATAAACTTCACAAAGAGACTTATTTACTTTTCAAAAGATTTAAAACAATTTTGTAACTAATTACTTAATCACAACCTCTAGGGTTAAGCCATAACCTCGGTCAGGGATGTTACACTCCTCCTAGGAACCTTGGACATTAGTGTCACATGTGATCTTATATATAAGGACCACAAACGTTCTAGGAGTGAGCAATGTGATATAAAATTTCTTTCCCATTTGCACTAGACACAAAGCTACTTTTCTCTACACGTACTAGCTGCACTATATTGATTTAACACATGCTATATACATGGTTGTAGAAGCCATATATCTAACAGAAACTCTGCCGTTAAAGTGAAATATTCAACATTAATATAAAATTCTACATGCGTTTACTATACATCAAGATGACATGATATTCAAGATAAGTTACCAATTTCTAGGATAGTAATCCTTTTTGTTTGTAACAAAAATTCCTTTCATGGACCTAGGAAGCGCAAATACATATACAAGAAATGGGTGTGAAACAACATTGAAAGCTATCATAAATAGCTACTAAGGCATCTAATCACAAGTGAGCAACTAATGTTAGGTTTGCAGCTAAAGGCTGGAGTTCATAGCATAGATATAGCTAACTATTTTCTGATGGGTATGTGAATGGCATACTGAGTGGGAAGCATAGATATTGTGTACTTTTTATGGTGATTGCGGATGCCATGCACGTACGCCTTAGGGATAAATCTATTAGAGTGAGAAACATGCACAAATTCCATGATTTGGTTAAATAGTTTCAAGAAGTTGATTTCTTATCCTGGGAAAACATTATAATCAGATATCTACATCTACATATCTGGAAAAAAACAACTACAAACTATTAATAGAAGAAAAACATTATTGTATGTTAAATTCAAAAAGTAAGTTTGTAACTTTAGTCATTTAAAATGAATTTTGACTTGAATGCTAGTATAAGCTTATCCCATTAATGAATGTGTAGTCCCACTTTCAGAAGTTCCATTTGCATACTAGTCTATGGGTTGTCTATGTGTTATTCTCAAGCATGAACAACAAAAATGCCTAATCGACATCATAATTAAGTACGCCTCAATCCCACCTATTTTGAGGAAAGTTAATCCCTATAATTAGTTGAAGTTGATAACAAGTATACAATATCAAAGTCAATACACAAAAGAATGATATATAATACGTTAAAGGAAAGAAAACAAAAACCTAATCCAATATTGAAGTAAAGAACTAATTATCATTTATATGGATATGATGTAATTTGTTTTCTTTATCGCTTGGAAGGACCTACTTAGATGCAAAATTTGAAGAACATCGTTGAAATGGGAAAAGAAAAGCTAGATATTTTGTAAGTGAATCTTTCCAATACTTACGATAGATTTGTGATGGTAAATTGAAATGTGATCATTGGTGGAAGATTTAAGGATAGAAGGATGATATGTGAACTTTTAAAACTATAGTTTATTTTATTTAATGTGGAAAAAGATATCTTGAAGTTGTTTTAAAAAAATCACTCAATATTTTAATTAGGGTGTAACATAAGTGCCAATTATGTTGAACAAGAAGATATGACTTTCGGACATCATTGAATGCTTGGTGCAAGTGGAAATTTGTTTGTGTTTGAATGAACTTTTTATTAAATATTCATACTATGTCTAAAATTAGAAATGGACATTTCATATAGAATAAAATTTTCCTTTCCCACTACTTAACTGAGTGTTACACTATGTACATGATTGAAGTAATACTATGGGGGAAAAATGAAAGGGGCCATTGTTATATGTTGAGTACAATGTTGTTTTTGCAAATTAACAACTTTTGGGTAAAAGTATGCCTTGACTATATTATTGGCACCAATGTTATTTATTTTATTAAGCTAAATACTGGGCATTAATAAATTTTGATATTATCAAAGTGAGTAAAATGTCAAGTTCAATATCCATAGTTTCATATGTTATTTTTGAATTATGAATTGCTATTACAATTTGAGCAGTGCTCAATTTTGGTAGTTGATGCAACTTAATATGGGATATCTTATGACATGGAACGGGAAGTGAATGTATGTCAAGTCAATTGAATTTCTTTTTATGCGATCTTGCATTTATGATTCATATATGAAATGGATTTCAGTGACCCTACTAATGTAAGTCAAAATATGCTTAGTTTAGCTTCATCTAGAAATATATGTATGAATCACAATAGTAAAGTGGAGATAATGGTGAACATTTTTTATTATAACTTTACAATAAATTTAGTCTCTTCGTTCTTCTCTTTTTCATCTATAGAAATAACTATAACCTCTTTGACTTAACCATTGTGTATAATAATAATGGCTACTATATTTTTTAGACAACCCACCACTCTAATTACTCTTACATATGGTTGCACCTATCTCTTACTCTTCCATTGCCTACATTACTTCCTCTACTTTCATTCCTTAAATCCTCCTCCAAGAAATAAGGACACCATTTAAAGACAAAATTCAGGTCTGGCTATTCCAGGTGCCATTTTTCCAGTTTGTCTACACTTTTGTTGGCTCCTCTGCCCTTAAAAGCATTCAGACATCCTTGCAAGATCCTCCTCCTCATTATTCTTCCCGCAAACACTTTAAATTTTTTTGATACCTCTCGAAATCCATCAATGAATTGATACCATTGAGTTTGTTCGTAGCTTGTGGTCTGTGATCATCATTCTGTTTGATTGAGCTATTCTTACCTCTAGTGCCTTCAACTCTTCTTCAATCAGATCTATTGTTCCACTCACCTTCTCATTTCCCCCTCATATCCAGTCTCCTTAATCATTCTTCACCACCTAAATGATGCAACACAACTTACTTGAGACACTCACTAATACATCTATGTTATTTGCCTAATGACCTTCTAGTAGAACTTCCCAATAATCTACCTCCATCTTCCTAATTGCAGGTCTTTTGTTTGATCTAACTCCACTGTACCATCTATCAAACTAAACCTTCATGCTTCTATTTATTACCAGGTCTATAATTCTTTCTTTCCTTCCTTATAATATGTAGTTATTCATGACTTTCCACATGGTCCAACAACTGATCATGAGCAACATTGTTCCTTTTATGTTGTCCATCCTATTCCCATCTGCTAGTTTGATCAACAGTTCAACTTTTATACAATGAAGAACCATACAATAGGATTTTAAAGGGATCTTCACCACACACCCTGAAAGGTCAGCAAATCCCACAAGACATGAAGAGTTGTCTCCTCCTCATGATTGCATTGATCATTCTTTGAACTTTGTGTCATTTTCCTTTTCTTACTTAGTCTATTTGTGAGGAATTTTTCATGTGCCACTAGCCAACTAAATGTTTGCATCTTCTATGCGACAAGGTTGTTGTTGACCTAGAGGTTATACATTGTCCATATTTTGATAATGACTTAACCATTCAATTCATATGTATCTAATATGTGTATTAAAGATTGAATTCAGGTATTAGGTACAAGAAAAGGATCTAAAATAAAAAACCCTAGATTGGCTCAAGTTCAAGTCAAAAGAGCTACACGTGTGCAATTTTGGAAACCTATGTAAATGACCTTAGAACATTTTTGTAATCACTTGTAATGATGAATTGACTTGTAACATAGTTGAGAAAATTGATTGGGACACTAAACACCAAGTTTTTATCACTTTAGATGCACTTTAGAAAATTGACCACAGGCAGTCAATCGGTGGAGTTGCAAACTCGACCGATTCTCTTGGATCAAGTTTCTGAAGATAGCATTGGTCGAGTTGTGTTTTCATAGAACTCGACTGATCGAGTACCTGACCAAATTGATCTTCATTGGTCGGTCAAGTTTCCCCAGGACAAACTCAATCGATGATTTGAATACCGGCTTTGTCTTTTACTCCATCGGTCGAGTTATCTTTATTGAAACTCGAACAATTGCATTGTATGGAATTTGCAGAAAAAGTGATTGTGACCGTTGGTGTGTGTTTTGAGCGAAACTAGAGTTGTTTCTTTGAGCAAAAAATTGCTATTTTCTTATCTAAGTGTCCCACAACTTAAAGGGGCACCCTCAATTATAAACAGGACCTCTTGGAGTGCATTCCAAGGTTGCTCATTCATTGCAAGCTTGATCCTAGCCTAGTTGAGAGTGTTCTAACCCTTTGAGCCCCTTTCTCTCTACCTTCAAGTCAAATTCATGAGTATGAGTGAGTTAGGTTCCTTTGTAAGAGAGCTACTCCATGTATTTATGTAAAACTCTCCTCCACCATCTTCCTACCCTCTTTCCTATCAAAGAAAAGGTTGAAGATATTCTCCGAGTGAAGGAGAAGAGGTTGTTGTTCTTCAAGGTTGAAGAAGGAAAGGTGTTCCAGATCTCTAAGAGAAGGAGATAATCAAGGCAAGCGCTTAAGAAAGATAGGTAATCCCTTGAAGGCTAAAGACTTGAAGAAGGAGTGGGTAAGTCCATGTTGATGGCTGAAAAATCCATGGTTCAAGTGGGTAAGATCCTTCTATAGGTTGATGATCTTTTCTTGAGGTACTAAGCCCTTGGATGTGTGGTTGTTGTGTCTTGTAATCTTATGATGGAATATAAGAGTACCAAAATTGTAAATCCTAGAGATTAACCACCTCTAGGTAGTGGGCTGACATTGCTCCTAGTTAGGATGTGGAACCACTCTAAACCACCTATTCAAGTGATTCCTCTTCCTTGTCTCTCATCCTTGCTGTGCTTTCTAGCTAAGACATCAAGTTTGCTATTTGTTTAAGTTTATGTACTTAATATAATTTGGTAGTCTAATTTATTTTGTGAGAATTGTGAAGCTCTATTCACCCCCCTCTAGAGCCCTTGATCCAACAAGTGGTATCGGAGTAGGTCTTCTGCAAGCTACTTCAACAAGTAGGAGAAGATGGACGATTTGTCTCTTGGATACCTCAACCTAGAAGGGAGCTTCTCCATGAGACCTCCGGTCTTTGATGACACCAACTTTCTATATTGGAAGAGAAGAATACAGTTCTACCTTCAAGGTGTGAGCTATGAGATGTGGAAGGTGGTGCACCTCAAGTATGAAGACCCAAAGGGGGGAATCTCCACTTGGACTGAAGCACAAATGATGCAAGCTCAACTCAATGCAAAGGCAGTGAGCATCATCTACGCAGACCTCACTCCATCCAAGTTCAACTGGATATC
Organism: Alisma plantago-aquatica; assembly: GCA_963693085.1. Taxonomy (NCBI): domain Eukaryota; kingdom Viridiplantae; phylum Streptophyta; class Magnoliopsida; order Alismatales; family Alismataceae; genus Alisma; species Alisma plantago-aquatica. The sequence goes on along the minus strand of OY856409.1, from coordinate 1,710,093,914 downwards.
ATCTTGGGACACCACACATGAAATTTGGAACAAGCTATCTATCACCTTTGAAGGTACAGAGAAAGTAAAGGAAGCCAAGATCTACATGCTTGGTGGGCTACTTGAGAACTTCAAGATGGGTAGAAATGAGAGAGTGGCTGATATGTACACTAGGGTCAATGTGATCATCAATGGATTGGCATCCCTTGGGAGTGTGATGGACAAAGGCACTATGAACTCCAAGATCTTGAGATCTCTTCCTAAGAGATGGGGGCCTAAGGTTACATCCATTGAAGAGGTATACAAGCTAAGTGAGTTGTCAACCGAGGAGTTGGTTGGTAACCTTCAAGCCCATGAACCAAGGCTTGATAAGCAAGAAGAGGAAGAGAAAAGAGAAGAGAAGGAGTCCAAGAAGATAAAGGACACAACCTTCGAAGCACAAATAGAAGAGATGATGGGGCAGCAACAACTAGATCTAAAGTCCACTGCTCCTTCCTCAAGTGAAGATGAAGGCCCTAATGAGCATGAAGCAAATTACTCCAAGGGCAAGCACTTCAAGGGGAAGCCTTCTTCATAAACTCCGAGATTCTATGAGTGTGGCCAAAAAGGCCATTACAAGAGTGACTACCCAAAGGCCAAGAAGAGCCATCACAAGAGTAGCCACAAGAAAGACAAGGAGTACAAGAGAGAAGGCAAGTACAAGAGGAAAGAAAAGAAGGAAAGAAGATCCAAAGATGCAGCTCATGCAACTTGGGAGGAGTCTTCCTCAAGCTCCTCAACCTCTGAAGCTGGAGAATGCCACCTTGCCCTCATGGCCTCTACTAGTGAAGATGTTGGTGAGGTAAGTGAGGTAAGTAATGTCAATTTGCATGAACTATGTAAGGAAACTCTTATTGAGATTCTAAATGATTTCTGGTCATCCTTTACTAAATGAAAATCTAAAAGGAAAAGACTAGGCAAGATAGTAGATGATCTTTATGATAAAATTGAGATTCTTTATAAAAACAAAAAACTTCTCCTTGATAGCGTAGACTCTTTGCAAGGGAAATCTCTTGACCTTGAGCTTCAACATAATGGAGTAGAGGTTGAGAATGGGGTCTATCTTAAGGCTATTGCAGATCTTAAGGAAGACAACCAAAAATGGCAAGATGAGTTAGATATTCTTAAAACTAAAAATGTAGAAATAACTCTCATTAATGATGCTATGAAGCAAGAGATTCATGTTTATCAAAAGGAAATTTTGTTTCTTAAATCTAAATGCCAAGTTACTTTCTCAAGTTAATGATCTATCTTCTAGACCTATTTTTCAAAGTAATGAAGTTGTGAGCATAGCTTTATAATGTGATTCCTTTCATACTAAAGCCCTTTGTTTAGAGGCCGACCTATTTCATGCTAGAGATGATCTTGCTAGTCTATCTACTATTGTTATTAACCTTAGTGATGATAATGCTAAGTTAAGATCTTCTTTGCAAAAGTTTCTTATGGGAAATAAATCCCTCAATGATGTCCTAGAACAATCTACCAAACAAATTGGTACTAGTGGTTTGGGATATGATGGTACTACTCCCAAAGGTAAGAACAAGAGCAAGAGAAAGAACAAGGGTAAGAAGAAGAGTGTGGAACCTCCTATCTTCCATGGAGAGACTTACGGCTCCAAGAACCCTATGGTATGTGTTCATTGTAAATGTGATGATCATTACTCTACTTATTTTCCTTACAAGCCCAAAGGGACCAACCCAAAGATGAAATGGGTTTCTAAGCTAACCTCGGATCCCAAAGTTTGAGTTGGGTACCAACATCCTTCTTTCTTGCAGGTTAAAAAGAGATGGATTGTTGATAGTGGCTATTCGAAACACATGACAGGTGAAATCAACCACTTCAACAAATTCATGAAGAAGAAAGGAGGATCGCTGACCTTCGGGGACAACAAGAAGGGTAAGTTCATAGGTGAGGGTGATGTAGGCAATGAGCTATGTATCAAGAATGTTTTTCTTGTTGATGGCCTACATCACAACTTGATTTGTGTAAGCCACCTATGCGATAATGGATATCTTGTGTTGTTTACATCTTTAGAATGTTTGCTTCTAGATTCCCTCACTTACAATGTCATATATAAGGGAACTAGAAATGGTAATCTTTATGTTATTGTTATTGATGCTCTTAAGCCCATTCTTGATAGATGCTTCGTCGTGGATAAAAATGATATTTCTCTTTGGCTTCGTCATTTGGGTCATGTGAATATGCATCAAATGAAGAAGTTGAGCAAAAAGGATTTGGTTCGAGGAGTTTCCAAATTGGATTTCGAAAAGGATGAGGATTGCCAACCTTGTACACAAGGTAAGCAAACCAAGTCCTCCTTAAAATCCAAAGGAGTCCTTAGTACCAAAAGAGATATTGAGCTTCTTCATATTGATCTATTCAGATCAATGACAACAAAAACGGTTCGTGGTTCTAAGTATTGTCTTGTTATTGTTGATGATTTCTCTCGATATACTTGGACCTTCTTTCTCATTTTGAAAAGTGATACTCTTGATATGTTCTTGAGCTTTTGCAAACGGGTTGAAATGAAGCTTCTTGTCAGATTGTTTCTATCCACAGTGACCATGGGGGAATATTTGAAAATGATCTTTTTGAGCATTTTTTTGGAAAATAGGGCTACTCGCACAATTTCTCTTCTCCTCGTACGCCTCAACAAAATGGGGTAGTAGAGAGGAATAACAGGCCGCTTCAAGAGATGGCAAGGATAATTCTTCTTGAATATGACATTCGTAAGAAGTTTTGGGCCAAAGCTGTTAGCACCGCCTGTTTTGTGCAGAACTGAGTTTTTACACATCCTTCTTTGAAGAAAACCCCCTATGAGCTGTGGCGTGGTAGAAAGCCATCCATTGATTTCTTTCATGTTTTCCGATGTCCTTGTTTTATTTTAAACATGAAGGATTATCTCGACAAGTTTGATCTAAAATATTACAAGGCTTTCTTCCTAGGCTATAGCACTACAAGCAGGGCTTATAGAGTATTCAATATTGAATTGTCTAAAATTGACAAATCTATTAATGTTATGTTTATTGAGACTAACCCTATTATTGGCAAGCATGTTGTTGAGAATGAGGTTGCAGATGACTTGATTCCTATCTTGAAAGACCCCAACATTGACAACAAAGGTAAGCAGGTGATAGAAGTTGAAGATGAAGAAAAGAAGGATCCCACTCCTCGCTTTGCAAAGAATCATCCCAAACAGCTGATCATTAGCAACCCATTTGAGAGAACAAGCAGACAACGCCTTCATCTCACAGTTGGAGCCACAGAACATCAAAGAAGCTCTTGGTGATGACGAGTGGATCCTAGCCATGCAAGAGGAATTGGAGCAATTCGAGAAGAATCACATTTGGACTCTAGTACCAATACCAAGTGATAGAAAAATCATTGGCACCAAGTGGGTCTACCACAACAAGCTAGATGAGTAAGGAAAATTGGTAAGGAATAAGGCAAGGTTAGTAGCACAAGGTTATAATCAACATGAAGGTATTGACTTTGATGAAACTTATGCTCGTGTTGCTAGATTAGAATCTATTAGAATGCTACTTGCCTTTGCTAGTTACAAAAATTTATTGTTATATCAAATGGATGTTAAAAGTGCATTTTTGAATGGTACAATTGAGGAGGAAGTATTTTTTGCTCAACCTCTAGGCTTTGAAAATGACAAGTTACCCAATCATGTTTATTTGTTGCAAAAACATCTCTATGGACTCAAACAAGCACCTCGAGCTTGGTATGAGAAATTAAAGAACTTTTTGTTAGATAATGGGTATGTCATGGGAAAAGTTGATTCTACCTGGTTTCTAAAACACACATCTAGCAATTGTCTTATAATTCAAATTTATGTTGATGATATCATTTTTGGTGGGACTGATCTTGATCTTTACAAGGAGTTTAGTTCTCTTATACAGAGTGAGTTCGAGATGAGCATGATGGGTGAGTTGACTTTCTTCCTCGACTTTCAAATCAAGCAAACAAAAGAAGGAAACTTCATCAACCAAGGCAAGTACACCAATGAATACTCAAACACTTTGGGATGGAGAACATGAAGCTGATGGATACACCCATGTCAAATATCACCAAACTTGATAGAGATGAAGAAGGTGAGAAGGTAGATGAGAAGCTCTATAGAGGTATGATTGGAAGTTTACTTTATTTAACTGCCTCTAGACCTAATATTATGTTTAGTGTTGGTTTGTGTGCTTTCTTTCAATCAAGCCCTAGGAAATCACATCTTATTGCTGTTAAGAGGATTAAGGTACTTAGCCAAACTCAAAATTTTGGACTATGGTATCCTAAGTCAAGGGACTTTACTCTTGTGGCATATAGTGATGCAGATTATGTGGGTTGTTTAGTTGATAGAAAGTGCACAAGTGGCACTTGCTTCCTTCTAGGACCATGCTTTGTTTCTTGGTTTTCCAAGAAACAAAGCACTGTGGCATTGTCAACTACCGAGGCTAAATACATTGCAGCCGGGAGTTGTTGTGCCCATGTCCTATGGATGAAGCAAATGCTCCAAGACTTTAACATACATTTTTATGCTTCTCCTATCTATTGTGATAACACTAGTGCAATTAATCTTTCTTACAATCCTATATTGCATAGTAGAGCTAAACATATAGAGGTTTGCCATCATTTTCTTCGTGATCACATTGCCAAGAAGGATATTTATATCACGCATGTGGACATGGAAAATCAGTTGGTGGATATTTTCACTAAACCTCTAGCTAGAGAGAAATTTAATTTTATTCAATCTAAACTGCTCATTGTTGCTTTGGATGATATTGATATTTGATCTAGCTAGTTTTTTCTATCCTATTTGTTTTTCTCATGTTTTTCCTCACCTTTCTTGCCCATATATGCTTAAAATGTGCTTAACTTGCTTGTTGACATGCTTAGTTTTACTTGTTTTTGGGTTTTTTCTCTATTTCTTGGTTTTATCACAAAATAGTACCCAATGATGAGTGATATGTGCCTAAGTATGTTCAATGTACATAATAGACTCAAAAAATGAATTTAATTAGCATGTATATGGATAGAAATTAAGTTTGATGGTTTTAGGTCAGGTTGACCATCGGTCGAGTTTCTCCCAGGACAAACTCGACCGATCAATGGCTGAGAGTTGTTCTTTAGAGAACCAATCGGTCGAGTTTCTGACTCTTAGAACTCGAGCGATCCGCGGCTTGAAGCCAAGTTAAAGTTAGGTTCGGTCAACTATTCTCCCTCTCAACTAGAGAATAGACGACCAATTCCTCTTCTTCTAGCCCTAAGCTCTCACCCCCAACCCTAAACCTCCCTCTCCCAACCCTAGTTTGACCTAGATAGGTCGACCTAGACCTTCCGAGGCGCTCCTTGGTGGTTTTTGAATGGCTTTTAAGGTTTGCTTTGTGTGTTTGTTCATTTTATTTCTCTATTTCGCCTGCATGGCTTCCCAAAGGATAAAATGACCTGATCCAACCAATGCACCTTTGTCTTCCTCATCTAATCGCTTGATTCCTTTCGATGATACCTCATTTATCTCGATTGAGGCTATTAATTGGTACAAGGAACTTCTTCCTAGGAGTCCTTTTCCTTTTCGTGCCTTGATTGATCCATCCCCTAGGCGTCAAGCGGTTATAGATCAATTCACTAGGTTGGTTGCCTTTCATCACCTTTCTGCCCTGGCCGTCAAATGTGTTTGCTTTAATAATTCCATGTCTAGCACTAAAGAAGTTCACAAGCTCTATGAAAATTTGCATTGGCTCTATGACTCCCTTGTTCCCCCGCCGAATAATCAAGTAATCCTCACATCGATGATCGCGAGAAAGCGTTTCCAAATCTTTGAGGATATATTAAATGTCTTCTTTTCCGAAGATGAGGAAAACGATACCTGGCGTAAGGATTATGGTGAGTATTTTGACCTTTTGGACCCAGAAGGTTTCTATAAGAAAAATGAATTGACTCTCCCTGATATTCATCGTTACTTGAAGAAACTTGACGTTCCCTATAAGAAGAAGAGCACCCTTCCTTCCTCCTCCCTTGACCTTAGGAAGCGCATTCTAGCATTAGTGATCAACTGCAGTATTCATCCGAAGAAAAATCAAATGGATATTGCAGAGAACAGTGCCGTGATTATGTATTGTATCTTAGAGAACATCGGTGTCAAGTGGGCCAGATACATTCTACACCATATGACCTACTTTGACATTGGTAAGAACACCATAGGCACCCACCCTCCCTATCCGTCTTTGATTTGTGGTTTATTCCAGTTTGCTACTGAGAAATCCCACTTTTCTGACTTTCATTACAAAGTAGCCAGAAAGGGTGTTTGTATTAGTGAATCCACAATTCAAAAGTCTATGCCAGTGTTTGCCCCTTCTGCCCCTGGTGCTTCTCCCTCTGCCTCCACTTCTACAGCCCCTGCCTGCTCTGCCCGAGCTTCACCACCTCAACCTCCTCCTAGACCTAGCTGTGCTTCATTCCATGTATCTAATGAAACCCTTATGGGGTACATGATGCACCAAAAAGCATACAACCAATAGGTTTAGGACTACCTGCATCAGGATTTGTGTTCTATCATGTCTACCATGAACCTATCTTGTGCTCACCCCTACCCCACCTACCAATCATACTCAGGTAGTGATTATGCTTCATATGCATACAATCATTACTACCCTGCTCCTGAGCCTTCCGCTGTTGCTCCTCCACATCCACCCTTTGCTACTGGTAGCTCCACTCCTGCCTACCTCCCGTTGCCTGTTGGCCCCCTGGACACCTTTCTTGCCAGCCTTGGAGACTCTGCTCCGACCTATCCTCAAGCCAGTGAGCTCCACGCTCTTGGTATGTCGGGGGCTGAGCAAAATGCCCATTGGCCCAATCGTGTGTTCGGTCCTCCTACTGATGAGGAGATGCCTGACCAGGGTGATGATGTCGAGGCTGATGATGATGACAATGGTGATGGCAAGGATGCTTCTGATGATGGTGATGGTGATGGTGATGGATCTGGTGATGACGACACTACTACTGCACCCTCTGACGGAGATGAGGACTACGAGCTAGGAGCCGATGATGATGTCGTTGATATAGATAGTTTAGATGTTTAGCTTGTTTCTTAGTTTTTAGTCTAGCATGCTGATCATATACATCTTTCTAGGCTATTTTGTATAAGAAATATCTAGGCACATTTATCTGAACTGTACTATTTTATCGTCTGTTTTCATCGCTTCTTGCTTGTAGTTGTTTTTATGTGGACATGCATCTGAGTTGTAATATATGTGATGTTCACTCTTGCTATTTACTCTGATATATCTTATGCGTTGGTGCCATCTTTTACCATATTGTGATTATGACTGAGATTGTATGTTGCTTTCATCTCTGTTTGCCATATGATATCATACTGCTTTTATGTCTATTTGTTTGATTGTGTTTTGGAGAAGACCTGGATATATGCTCTTCTACCCCTCTACTTTTTGATAATGTCAAAAGGGGGAGAGATATTTCAATGGTTTGAAACTCAATCATATTGTTATTCATTGTTATACTATTTCTTATTTGCTTATGAGATCCTTTTCTTGTTCATTTACTATTTTATCATGTGACTTGCAAAGGACCACATAGTGCATATATGCTATGATTGCTATGTGTATATAGACTAACCATGCAGGTTAGAGGAAGCATAGATTGAGGGGGAGCAATTCACACTATTCACATCATGAATCCCCTTAATTCATAAGGCAAATGTATAACTTCTATATCCTTTTCAATATGTTTGAGGAATGGTTTGTCATTATAAAAAAGGGGGAGAATGTTGACCTAGAGGTTATACATTGTCCATATTTTGATAATGACTTAACCATTCCATTCATATGTATCTAATATGTCTATTAAAGATTCAATTCAAGTATTAGGTACATGAAAAGGATCTAAAATCAAAAGCCCGATATTGGCTCAAGTTCAAGTCTAAAGAGCTACAAGTGTGCAATTTTGGAAATCTATGTAAATGACCTTAGAACATTTTTGTAATCACTTGTAACGATGAATTGGCTTGTAACTTAGTTGAGAAAATTGATTGGTACACTAAACACCAAGTTTTGATCACTTTAGATGCACTTTAGAAAATTGACCACAAGCAGCCAATCGGTCGAGTTGCAAACTCGACCGATCCTCATGGATCAAGTTTCTGAAGATAGCATCGGTCGAGTTGTGTTTTCACAAAACTCGATCGATCGAGTACCTAACCAAATTGATCTTCATTGCTCGGACGAGTTTCCCCAGGAAAAACTCGACCGATGATTTGAATATTGGCTTTGTCTTTTACTGCATCAGTCGAGTTACCTTTATTGAAACTCGAACGATTGCACTGTACGAAATTTGTAGAAAAAGTGATTGTGACCATTGGTGTGTGTTTTGAGCGAAAACACAGTCGTTGCTTTGAGAAAAAAATGGCTATTTTCATATCTAAGTGTCCCACAACTTAAAGGGGCATGCTCAACTATAAATACGACCTCTTGGAGTTCATTCCAAGGTTGCTCATTCATTGCAAGCTTGATCCTAGCCTAGTTGAGAGTGTTCTAACCCTTTGAGCCCCTTTCTCTCTCTACCTTTAAGGCAAATTCATGAGTATGAGTGAGATAGATTCCTTTGTAAAAGAGATGCTCCATGTATTGATGTAAAGCTCTCCTCCACCATCTTCCTACCCTCTTTCCTATCAAAGAAAAGGTTGATGATCATCTTCGAGTGAAGGAGAAGAGGTTGTTGTTCTTCAAGGTTGAAGAAGGCAAGGTATTCAGATTTCCAAGAGAAGGAGATAGTCAAGGCAAGCACTCAAGAAATATAGGTAATCCCTTGAAGGTTGAAGACTTGAAGAAGGAGTGGGTAAGTCCATGTTGATGGCTGAAGACTCCATGGTTCAAGTGGGTAAGATCCTTCTATAGGTTGAAGATCTTTGCGTGAGGTACTAAGCCCTTGGACGTGTGGTTGTTGTGTCTTGTAATCTTATGATGGAATGTAAGAGTACCAAGATTGCAAATCCTAGAGATTAGCCACCTCTAGGTAGTGGACTGACATTTCTCCTCGTTAGGATGTAGAACCACTCTAAACCACCTGTCCAAGTGCTTGCACTTCCTTGTCTCTCATCCTTTCTATGCTTGCTAGCTAAGACATCAAATTTGTTGTTTGTTTAAGTTTTTGTACTTAATATAATTTTGTGGTCTAATCCATTTTGTGAGAATTGTGCAGCTTTATTCACCCCCCTCTAGAGCCCTTGATCCAATAGTTGTTCCATATCATCTTCCCATCTCCCTAAATGTTATAGATCTTATATTTAACCAAAGACTAATACATGTTTCCCCAAATTGAATAGGCCATACAAGCACACTTTCCAATTCCAATCACTTCCCCATAGTATTTGTGTTGGGTTGTCATTTTGCAAATTTCTACAACTATGCCCATCACAAACCACTCACCTAGGAATCCCATATCACATTGCCAATCATCCTTGAAAAGTGACCATACTACCATATCATCCTATACTATTGGGATTGGCTAGCCTGACAGAGAGATAGGTTTCCATTCACCTTGCATCCAATTGTATTGCTACACATTGTTATTTTCACCAGGATAGACTTCTCAACTTGTTTCCTCCAGAATGAAGTTCTTATTCCTTTGTATTTTTATCCATAGAAGGGATACCTATATTTTACCTCCATTCTGGATCGATTATTTTGCCATCACCAAGTGACCCCAGTTGATATTTCTTTTATTGATGAAGTCCCAAGTTGCCATTGCTAACAAAGCCTCATTTTGATCCGTTGTTGTTTTAATTCTAAAGCCTCCTTTGTCTATGGACATAATCACCCTTTTCAACACCACCACTGGTGCTCCTTTCCCTAAATAGACGAAGGTCCTTACCAGTTGATCTATGCAGTCACCTACTGAAGTTAGCACTTCCTTTATCTGCATAATACATGTTACTGATGAGTTTTGTGATGCCTTTGCCAATGTAACCCTTTCTTCCAGAGATAAGGTTCTATTCATCCATCCTCCTATTCTCCCTTTTATCTTATTTTTCATGTTAGTATGAAATTCTTTTGAGTTCTTCATAAGATAATTGGGACCCCGAGATGTTTGCCTAGGTTCTCAACTTCTAGGATTCTAGTGATGTAGCAAACCTTTCTTCTTGTTGTTCAGGGGTATTAGGTGAGAAAAACACAATTGATTTATCTTTTGGTAACCTTTGTCCTTAGGGATCATCAAATATTCTTAAGAACTATATAATAACTCGTGTTTGCATCTTGGATGCTTCCCCAAATAGTGTGATATCATCAACGTATAGTACATGCAATTTTTCTTTCTTTGTGTTAGACATTGGTGTTGCTTTCCATATACAACATCCCAAAATGTATTGAAATTAACATTAAGGTGTTACTACAATTCCTTACTAATTAAATTCAAATATGTAGAAATCAATTTAAACCAACCCTAATTGAACTGACTTAGCCCATTAGCCACTAAGAGACCATAAAAGAAATATTACACCATCAATGATCAATCATAATTTATTTAATGTACATAAAGATTACTATATTTATTATAGTAATAACTGATCTTTAGGTCTTTAAAGTTGTAAAATAATCATATAAGAATCATATAGGGCCTACAATATACATGTGGTCCAATTTGAAACTAATATGACTTCATTTAGCCCCTCAAATCATTTAGGAAAGTTTTATATATGGTTATTGATAGAATTTAATCATTTATCATTTAACCTATTGTCTTGGTCATTTTGAAGTGTCTAACGAACCTTAGTTAGAGTCAGAGTGGGAGTCCCAACTCTGGACTCATTTGCAAGTTGGGGGCTTATCCCCTTCATCTTCCTTCAGGGTTCTCAGGGTTCCTGTACAGTCCAACACTCCATTCTCGATCCCTCTTCTGGTTCAATGCCATTGCAAAGCAAGGCATTTTTCACCATCCCCAAACCTTCCCAAATCAACAAATCCCACACTCAATTGGGCTTCATGCCTTAGAGTTCCAGTCGAGTAGAACCTCTACCTCTCACCTGTTCTAGCCTACACAACCAGTTTGATCATCTCTAATGATGAGGCCTGTATATGAGACGCCCCTTAAACATTCATAGATTGTAGAGAAACCAATTATGCTTCCGCTTTGCCCTTAGATGCTTCCCTCATAGAACACAAATTTCACCACATTCTCCTTCGTTCTAGCAGTTGACTATGAAAAGCCTTTTTCCCATAGGATGAAGACGCCCCAAGTTTGATCAAGGAAATTGGAAATAACATTCTTGCCTAAATAGTTTTTGATCCGTAATTTCTACTTTCCCCTTTTTCATCCTTAAACTTCTAAGCATGAATCATTTTTAGCAACCCAAGGTTTTGGACCTCTCACATCCTTGATTTCTTCTCCTATATCTTTGTTCAACATCACCAAAGAAATACATGTACCTAGTTTTTAATGTGTCTCACTCTTATACCATTTTCTGATCTCCATTTATCTAACTATTCATGGAGGATGAGCTTTTTGGTTATCCATACCACAAAGCAACCCGAGTTAGGTCTTAATGGGTTTATTAGAAGATAAGGATCATGCTAATGGATTGACTTTGTTCCTCAAAGGAGAGAATCATGGTTTTGAATCCCAAATTTCTGATTGATTTCATGTTGTTCGCATCTACAATCTAGAGAAGAAGAAATAAGGTTACGGTTTTCTAGATTAACCCTGAACGCTTTGCATTTGTGTCACACACTAAAATGGGATCTCATTTCTCTTTGTGCACTAGTTGATTAGGGTCCAGGATACGTGGTTGGTTTCCCTTGGGCCACCTAAGCCTACGACCATGTCGCCCACCGGATTATGTGCTTATATATGTGGCTTTTACCTTCTTAATGGTTGGTCGGTAGTTCTACAATTCATAATAAATGAACCTTTTATTAGAAAATTTTACAAAAATAGTTGTTGGAAATGATTTTTTGATTAGAACATGGTTATAGTATTTTGAAACCCTAAACCTGTCATTCAAAACCATGTTTTCTTATAAGAAACTAGATAGGGTTTAGATGATAATGTAGATAATAACTATGTTAATTTCATGACATTAGGGTTTCTACAAACATAAGGGAATCTAAGAAGACTTCTTATCCAATATTAGGTAAGTGGATTCATGCACTATGAGTTACAAGTATGGGTAAAGGGCCTTATATTTGATTATATCTATGAAATTCAATTACAATGATATCAAGTTTATATTTCAATGAATATATGTAAGAAAATTCATTATCAATCAGATATAGATTCCGTTCTATCTTTCTTATATATTGATAACATGCACATGACTTCTAAGTCAAATTTCATGCTTTTAGTTATAATGCTCAAAATTTAATGTTTTAAGATATTATGCTCCGAATTAATATCAAGATCAATGTTAAGTATATGATGGATGAATTATGATTGTTCCTTCCAAGATTAAGACACCTTTTTGGCATAATCTATGAGTGAGCAATGAGCACTTGGGTTCATAATCTCTGTGTGAGCAATGAGCTCTTAGGATCATAAGCTTCGTGTGAGCAAGATAAGGATGGAGGACAACATATTCAGTCCAAGGCAATAATGTTAATGATTAAGATAATTCAAGCAAAAGTAATATGACATGACAAGGCTTCAATTTTATCATGTTTAAATTCATATTTTCTCCAAAGTATAGTTTATTTATAGTTCATATAATGTTACTCAGTGCGACTTACTCTGATGTATTTCCCGTTTTTCTTACATGGTTGGGGGGATGATGCCCACAGGTATTGGAGCAAATAAGGATTAAAGAAGAGAAAGCCAAGGATTTTAAGGCCTTCATGTGCAACCAGGTGGGGTGCCATCTACACCTTCGATGATCCAATAGCAAGTTTTTAGAGAAGATTTATTCCATAGATTCCTTCTAGATTTCATGTATTATTTTTATCTTAATGATGAGATATGTTACATTACAAGTTTTCTTTTCTAAGGGATTGCATGAATCTATATTTTCAATTAATGTATGGTGTTTCATTTATTTTGTTTCTATGTAGATCATATTTTTGTGATGTTCCTCCAAGACAAGTGACCCTTGTTATGGACAACATGGGGTTTGCTTCCTCTCATATATATATGTGCTTGGAGGGGCGTTACAATATGATATTAGAGCAAACAAGTAGATGGCCACCAGGAAAAAACCAGATTCGTATGTTGTAACCTTAGGTATAGAAGAAGTGAAAGGTATTAGAACTCAAATTAGAGTATAGTAGGGAAACATAAATTTAAAAAGGATTAGGATTATGTGCCTAGATGTTTTAGATTTTTGTGTTTTGTATATAGCATGCCATCTCTTTTCCCCACGTGTTTGTGGTATGTGACACAAGCTCATGGGATTTTGTAGAGAGAATGTTGTATGCATAATGATGTGTTTCTTGTCCTTTCAAGTGCATGTGGTATGGGACATGTGCACGAGGGAGGCACTAAGATAAGTGTGTTAAATCATGTAACCTCTAAATATATTAGCAGAAGACATGTATCTAAATGAGACATAGAATAAGAGTTGACATTAACATTTTGAGACATATAGTTACCTAGACCTAATCATATACATAGTAAGACCAAGCATGCATACGAAGGGTAGATAATATTATAGATTATGGAGTTGAAGTCAAAGCGGAACCAAAATCATATATTTTATGTGCAAAACTATGAAACTTAGTTAAAGGGTGAGTGAAACCCTAAGGTGGGTAGTATGGGAAATTTCAAGGATGAAATTTATTTAAGGTGGGTAGAATTGTATTATCCCAAAATGTATTGAAAGTAACATTAAGGTGTTGCTACAATTCCTCACTAACTAACTTTAAATGTGTAGATTTCAATGTAAATGAACCCTAACTTAGCCCATTAGACACTAAACAACCCTAAAAAAAGATTACACCATTAGCAATCTGTAAGGACCCTGACCTCCGTTTAGGGTTTACCCTGTTTGTTTTGCCTAACCCTAATGCTTAGTTGCTTGCTAATCACCTTTGGTGGTGATTAGGGTGTGTTGGTTCTTCGTTGAGAGTTGGAGGTGCTACTTGCAATTAACCCAAGTATAGGGTTTGTGGGCAAGTTTACCACCTTGTGAGGTGTTCCTCCCTCTCCTTGCTTCCTCTAGTGTTGAGAGGAAGGTTTAGGCTCGTTGCTTGAGTTCCTTTGGGCTTGGTTGAGCTTGTTGGGCTTTGTGGTGCCTTGCCTTTGTTTCTTTGGACCTTGTGTCGGGCAAGAGAGCCATGTGCTGGCCAGTGGTGTATCAGCCATGCTTGTGTCGCCCAGGGCTGTGTCGCCCAGGGTTGTGTCACCCATGGTGGTGGTGTATCGTCCAGGTGTGTTGCCCATGGATCTTTGACCTTCTTTGACCTCATTTGTGTCACCACTAGTGGACACTTGGTGCTTGATGCTTGCATGTAGAAATGGCCTTGGACATGTGTTTAGGGCATGCTAGAGTGGTGGTTTTTGCCCATGGACAAGTGTCCCTAGGTGGGCGACACCTTGCTTTGCTTTGCTTTGGTTTCTCCTCCATCCCCTTCTATATATGCGTTTCCTTTCCATTGCTAAGGATCCATTAAGTTCCTTAGTCTCCTTATCCTTGGTGCACGACACACTCCCTTCTCTTGCAAGCTTGGTGGCCGATCCTTCTTGGAGTCTCCTTCTTCCTCTAGTGGTGGCTGAACCCTAGAGTGCCTTGCTCTCCTTCTTGTGGTGGTGCGTGGAGCTTGGAGCTTGCTTAAGGCGGGTTACATAACTCCTAACCCTAACTACACTACCTTATTCTATGTCCTTATATGTTTTTATGATCATGTCGGCTATATGAGTTGCTAGTTAGTTCCTTGCTTAAGTTGTTCTTGTTGGACGAACCATGTGTCCTAGGGTTTCTTAGTGATCAATACTCCCTTCTCTCCTAGGTCTTGAGGAGTGAGCTTGAGTTCTAGTATCATGAGCAACACTCCTCTCTCGTTTAAGTTGAGAGGTGAGCTTGTGCCCTAGTAGCTTGAGCAACACCCTCCTCTCACCATGGACTTGAAAGGGTGAGCTTGGTGGTAGTTGTGGACCTCGTTTAGGGTTGTTCCTTGTGTTGCCCAATTGGTGATAAGAGATGTGCAAGACCCCTCTCTCGTTTAAGTTGAGAGGTGAGCCATCTTCTTGACCCTTTAGGGTTTTGGTGCCCTTGAGTTTGAGGTTGGTGGTGACCCTGTCGGGGTGCACCTTGCCCAATATGGTGTTGATGGTGGTGTTGCCCGATATCTTTTCCTTGGTCTAACCTTGGACGACATGTTGTGGTTGTGATGGACGATACCCCTGGTCCCTGACCTTGTGACGGGCGTCACACTACCGCCCCTGCTTTGTGACGGCCGATAGGCCATGGATAGGTTGGCTGAATGACAAGTTCCTTGCTGGCTGCTTGAGTTGCACTCTTAGGCGTTGCCTCTTGTGGAATACCCTGTCCGACACACATGACTTAGATGTAGCTTGGTGTCGTTGTGCTTTAAGGTATGGACGTTGCTAGTTAGTTGTGTAATGAGCGTCACCCTTGGCCTTAGCTCTATGCGTGTCATCCAACATCACGACACTGGTTGGGCGTTGCACGATACCTTGGTGCCCGATACAGGTGGATGCCCAACATGGATGAGCGCGTGTTACACCCTGCACGACACAGCATTGCCCGAGATGCATGTAGAGCATGACGCAGCGTTGCGCGTTATACCTCAGGTGCTGCTCGTTATCCTTGGTAGTAGCTTGACCGTTGTTAGGATGAAGTGGTTGGACGATATGGGGAGTGCCCTGCCCGATACCACCTCTAATGAGAGTAGTGGATGCTTTTAGTGAGGGTCCTATCCCTTATAGAAACTGATATGTTCGATGTTGTTCCACTATCACGTTTAATCATGTTGGTGAACCTTGATATGCTTGATGGTATTTGTTATGGTAGAGCTCATCTATGGAACTTACCATGACTTTACATATGTATGTGATCATCTTGAATCGTTGTATAATGTTGAATAAATGGTAAACAGGTAAGATGCCTTGCTTGATGATGTGACCTATGCCTATGATCATAAGTTGAGGCATGATTAATAAGGCATCAATGTTACCCTACAATTGATAGAATGGTCTTTCTGTTAAGTCTATGATGATTATGCATACAACCATGCAGGTGTGCCATGCAGTTGCATAGCCAGGTAAAGGGCTATGAGGTATATATATAATTGAGTAACACTGCTTTGATAATTACTCTTAATGATGAGATATCATATATGATGTGTTTTGGTCTGAGGACCTGAGTTTGGCTAAAGTGTCTAAGTTGATGAGAATGCCTTGAGAGGCAATGATACTATGTGATAAGGGATTGAGATCCCATGGCAATGTGATGATCCTTGAAATGGATCTAGATGATTGGCAAGAGGCCAAGTGATAACATGTAATGTTGGATCCTTGTGATGGATTAGGATGATGTTGATTACAATAAAAGTATAATGTTGAATTTTATGTTGTTTATTCTTGTTATAAATGCATGTTATACATCTTGGTTGAATTTTGCAATTCATCTAAAACACACTAACTAATCACAATGGAACATATCATGTAGTTGCCCTGGCCATAGATCCATCATCGTCAGGAGTTGGTGATGGTGAAATAGGTTCTCCTGCGGGTTAACCTAGAAGCGCATATTACTGAATATGTGTGGTTTCTCCTAGCCAAAAATGAGGAGGTATGAGTGCAACTTCAGTTGTAGACTCCAGGGTGCGGATTCAGGCCCGTAGCCCAAATATGATAAGAGCATGGTGAATTTGGTAATCTGTGGTTTATGGTGATTTCCGCACGTTTTCACGTAACACCTCACTGTCTGTGTGATAGTGGGATGTGTTGCACAAGTTTTGGTATCAGAGCTCTAGGTTCGCTGAGTCTACAGAGATTTAGGACTAGGTTGTGTCTATTCTTGTGAGTTTTCCAAATTTTCTTACAATCATCTTCTGCCCTCAGCGGAAGAAAAGCCAAGATGTCTGGAAACCATGAAGAACATGCTCCTGAGCATAGCGATGCTGCATCAGTTGATGGAGCTATAGGGCAGGCACGTGAAGATCGGGTGCCTGAGGTCCCCCAACCTGACCCACCCATTCTTGAACATCCTGCCTACCTACATCTTATGGGGCAGATGATGGCTACGATGAATCTCATGGTAGAAAGATTGCTAGTGCCTCCACCGAGAGCACAGTCTCCCCATGGTGAAACATCAGGTATTGGGAAGACCTTTGAGCAGCTTCGCTGAGTCGGAGCTTTGGATTATGCTGGAACGGATGATCCAACGGATGCAGATCTGTGGCTGACAAGTCTTGAGAAGGCTTTCCAGATCCTCGACATCCCCGAAGCAGACAAAGTAAAGCACGCTGTCTACCTTCTGAAGGGTAGTGCTGGTCACTGGTGGACCATTGAGGAAGAGAAGCGACCTGGTGAGGTGATCGGTTGGGAGGTTTTTCGGCGCGAGTTTGTTAGCAGATACTTTCCGAAGACGTATCTAGATGAGAAGATCAGTCAGTTTGAGCATTTGCGCCAAGGAACGATGAACATCACTGAGTACGAAGCCAAGTTCATGGACCTGCTGAGGTTTTGTCCTCACATGGCAGCGACAGATGAAGAATGGATCAGACGCTTTGAGAAAGGTCTGAGTGCTGAGCTGACGACACCTGCTTCTGCGTTGGAGAACCGAGAGCGGTTTGCTACGTTTGTGGAATCTGTCCGGAGGACTAAAAGGTCAGTTAAGGAGAAAAGAGAATCCATGTCTCACAAGAGGCCTGCTCAGTTTCAGGGACAGAGGTTTAGTGGCTTCAAGAAGCCCAGGTTTTCATCACCGTCAGTGATGAGAGGTTCCAATGCACCGTCGCAGTGGTCTCCGAGTAAGGGAAGATGATATGTTTCTTCGCCGTCTAAGGCACATAAGATAGCTTCTGTGGAAATGACAGGGCCATCTAGGCCACAACAGCGAGACCAGTCATGCCATCTATGTGGTCAGATAGGGCATTGGAGATCAAATTGGCCAAACAGAGATGTTGAAGTGACACAACAGCCGAGGCAGAATCATCAAGGGTCAGATAGACAGCAGCCCAGTAGTAGCAGAGGTCGAGGATGTGGTCAAGCGTCACAAGAAGGATCGTCTGCTCAAGGAAGCAGAGGACGTGGACAGCAAGAAATGACTCGATTCTATGCTATGAGTCAGCCGGAGGCGATAGTCAACCCGCGAGTAGTGACAGGTCAGATGGAGTTATTTCATTCTGATATGTCTTCTTCTTGCTTTATATCTATTCTGGTTGACCCGGGTGCTACACACTCTTTTATCGCCTATAGTATGCTTGAAAACTGTCGTTTACTTGTTAGCTGTAAGAAGGATAGCTTGTTGTTAGAAACCCCTCTTGATGGTTCCTCGATGCTTCGAGAAGAGTGTCCATCTTGTGTCTTGTCTTTTTCGGGACACAACATCCAAGTGGATCTTATACCACTTGATATGCATGGTTTCGATGTTATCCTTGGGATGGATACCTTAGAGAATTATAAGGTTGTTTTGGACTGTGGTTCCAAGCAAGCTGTGTTTGATGATGGCGGTAGGAAGTGGATCTTCTAGGGAGATAGGAATATTCTTCCGACATGTCTGGTATCAACTATGGTGGCAGAGAAGTTGCTACGACAAGGATGTGAGGCATTCTTAGCTCACGTGGTGGATACTGTTGTGGCTACCAAGGCGAAAGGTCCTAGCCTTGAAGAGGTGTCAGTTGTCTGAGAGTTTGCCGATGTGTTTCCTGATGAGTTCCCTGGTGTTCCTCCACCCCGAGAGATTGATTTTTAGATCAATCTGGTACTAGGAACGCAGCCAGTTGCACAGACGCCGTATAGGATGGCTCCAGTAGAGATGGCAAAGCTTAAGAAGCAGTTATAAGAGTTGTTGGAGAAAGGTTTCATCCGACCGAGTACGTCTCCTTGGGGTGCTCCAGTGTTGTTTGTCAAGAAGAAGGACGGATCGATGCGGTTATGCATAGACTACCGACAACTGAACAAAGTCACGATCAAGAACAAGTACTCGTTACCAAGGATAGATGATCTGTTCGATCAGTTGCGTGGTGCGACAGTGTTTTCAAAGATCGATCTACGGTCCGGATATCATCAATTGAGGATTAAGGCGGATGACATACCAAAGTCAGCTTTTAGGATGAGGTATGGTCACTTTGAGTTTGTGGTTATGCCGTTCGGGCTAACCAATGCACCTGCTGCATTCATGGATTTGATGAACAGAGTGTTCCATACGTTCTTAGATCAGTTTGTTGTAGTCTTTATAGATGACATCTTGATCTATAGTCAGGACAAGCAAGAGCATGAGCGACATCTTCGTCTAGCGTTGACTCTTCTTCGCCAACATCGGTTATACGCCAAGTTCAGTAAGTGTGAGTTCTGGTTGGAAGAAGTGACTTTCTTGGGTCATGTGATATCTGCTGAAGGAGTCAAAGTAGATCCGAAGAAGGTGGAATCTATTGCAGAGTGGGAATAGCCGAAGACGCCAACAGAAGTTCGTAGTTTCCTGGGTTTGGAAGGATACTACCAGAGGTTTATCAAGGACTTCAGTGCGATTGCGTTGCCGATGACAAAGTTGACTAGGAAGGATGTACCTTTTGTCTGGGATGATCGTTGTCAGCAAGCTTTCCAAAGTTTGAAGCAGAAGCTGACCAGTGCCCCAGTGTTAATCCTTCCAGAGCCTGGAAAGGGCTATGTTGTTTTCTGCAATGCTTCCAAGAAAGGTTTAGGGTGTGTGCTGATGCAGGAAGATCATGTGGTTTCTTTTGCTTCACGACAGCTTAAGAAACACGAGGAGAACTATCCGACTCATGATTTAGAGTTGGCAGCGGTGGTTCATGCGTTAAAGATTTGGAGACACTATCTTTTTGGGGAAGTGTGTCAGATCTTTACGGATCATAAGAATCTGAAGTACATCTTTTCGCAGCATGAGTTAAACATGCGACAGTGTCGATGGATGGAGTTAATCAATGATTACGACTGCACCATCAAGTATCATCCTGGTAAGGCGAATGTGGTAGCTGATGCGCTTAGCTGAAAGTCTCCTTCTTTTCCTTCAAAGAAGGCACAGTTGAGTTCTCTGGTATGCCATAGACAAGATATGTTTGTTTCCTCGCAGCAGATGAATGTGCAGATGGAAGTTTCCTTGTTAGCTGGACTTTTACCACAGATGCAAGTCAAGCCTACACTGAGACAACAGATCAAAGATGCACAACAAACAGATGATGCGGTACAGTTGATCAGATCAGAGTTCGGCAGCGAAAAGCGTGATGGGTTCCATGAGTCCGAAGATGGGCTAGTTTGCTATCGTGATAGGATGGTGGTCCCCGATGCTGGTGATCTGAGGGAGTTAGTGCTCGAGGAAGCACAACGTCGATGTATGCTATGCATCCAGGTGTCACCAAGATGTATCATAGTCTGAAGGACTTGTATTGGTGGCCCGACTTGAAGAAAGATGTAGCTGAATTCGTGGCTAGATGTGCGGTTTGTCAGCAAGTCAAGGCTGAACATCAAAAGCCGGCAGGTACGTTGCAACCCCTGCCGATACCGCAGTGGAAATGGGATCATATAACCATGGATTTCGTATTCGGTCTACCCAGGACAACTCGGAATCATGATTCCATTTGGGTAATAGTGGACAGATTGACGAAGTCTGCCCATTTCATACCAGTAAAGACAACGTATACAGCCGAGAAGCTCGCTCGAGTATATGTGGACGAGATAGTATGTTTGCATAGTGTGCCAGCAACGATAGTTTCTGACAGAGGTCTTCAGTTCACAGGTCATTTCTGGGAACAGTTGCACAAGGCGTTGGGAACACAGTTGAGGTTCAGTACCGCTTTCCACCCACAGACAGATGGACAGTCTGAGAGGACTATTCAGACTTTGGAGGATCTCCTTCAAGCTTGTGTTTTTCAGTTCCTAGGCAGTTGGGATGTACATCTCAGTTTGATAGAGTTTGCCTACAACAACAGTTATCAGCGGAGCATTGACATGGCTCCTTATGAAGCCTTGTATGGCAGGAAGTGCAGATCTCCTTTGTGTTAGTATGAGTCTGCTAAACATCAACTTTTGGGTCCTGAGTTAGTACAACAGACAACTAAAAAGATCAAAGTGATACAACAACAATTGAAAGCGGCACAGGACAGGAAGAAGTCTTACGCAGACAATCGCCAACGACCTTTGGAGTTCCAGGTAGGAGACAAAGTGTATCTTAAAGTCTCGCCATGGAAAGGTGTGCTAAGGTTTGGCTGGAAGGGTAAGCTAGCACCCAGATATATGGGGCCATACCCAGTCATAGCACGTATGGGCAAGGTAGGTTACAAGTTAGAGCTGCCGCCAGAGTTGCACAAGTTGCATCCAGTGTTCCATGTCAGTATGCTGAAGAAAAGTCATCCAGATTCAGGAATAGTGATACAGCCAGTGGAAGTTGAGCTTGATGAAGATGTGACCTACGAGGAAGGTCCTGTGGCGATCCTTGACAGGAGAGTTAAGAAGATGAAGAGGAAGGACCTAGTTCTTGTGAAAGTTCTTTGGCATCATCGTGGCGTTGAGGAAGCCACGTGGGATCTTGAGGAAGAGATGAGGAGGAAGTATCCCTTGCTTCTCCCTTCGGATTTCAGGGACGAAATCCCTTTGTAGGGGGTTAGCTTGTAAGGACCCTGACCTCCATTTAGGTTTACCCTGTTTGTTTTTCCTAACCCTGATGCTTAGTTGCTTTCTAATCACCTTTGGTGGTGATTAGGGTTTGTTGGTGCTTCGTTGAGAGTTGGAGGTGCTACTTGCAATTAACCCAAGTCTAGGGTTTGTGGGCAAGTTTGCCACCTTGTGAGGTGTTCCTCCCTCTCCTTGTTTCCTCTAGTGTTGAGAGGAAGGTTTGGGCTCGTTGCTTGAGTTCCTTTGGGCTTGGTTGAGCTTGTTGGGTTTTGTGGTGCCTTGCCTTTGTTTCTTTGGACCTTGTGTCGGGCAAGAGAGCCATGTGTCGGCCAGTGGTGTATCGGCCATGGTTCGCCCAGGGCTGTGTCGCCTAGGGTTGTGTTGCCCATGGTGGTGGTGTATCGTCCAGGTGTGTCGCCCATGGACCTTTGACCATCTTTGACCTCATTTGTGTCACCACTAGTGGACACTTGGTGCTTGATGCTTGCATGTAGCAATGGCCTTGGACATGTGTTTAAGGCATGCTAGAGTGGTGGTTTTTGCCCATGGACAAGTGTCCCTAGGTGGGCGACACCTTGCTTTGCTTTGCTTTGGTTTCTCCTCCATCCCCTTGTATATATGTGTTTCCTTTCCCTTGCTAAGGATCCCTTTAGTTCCTTAGTATCCTTCTCCTTGGTGCACGACACACTCCCTTCTCTTGCAAGCTTGGTGGACGATCCTTCTTGGAGTCTCCTTCTTCCTCTAGTGGTGGTCGAACCCTAGAGTGCGTTGCTCTCCTTCTTGTGGTGGTGCATGGAGCTTGGAGCTTGCTTAAGGCAGGTTACATAACTCCTAACCCTAACTACACACCTTGCCCGATATGGTGTTGATGGTGGTGCTACCCGATATCGTTTCCTTGGTCTAACCTTGGACGAAATGTTGTGGTTGTGATGGACGATACCCCTGGTCCCTGACCTTGTGACGGGCGTCACACTACCACCCTTGCTTTGTGACGGCCGATAGGCCATGGATTGGTTGGCGGAACGACAAGTTCCTTGCTGGCTATTTGAGTTTCACTCTTAGGCGTTGCCTCTTGTGGAATACCCTGCCTGACACACATGACTTAGATGTAGCTTGGTGTCATTGTGCTTTAAGGTATGGACGTTGCTAGTTAGTTCTGTTATGAGCGTCACCCTTGGCCTTATCTCTGTGCGTGTCGGCCAATAGCACGACACTGGTTGGGTGTTGCACGATACCTTGGTGCCCAATACAGGTGGATGCCCGACATGCATGAGTGCGCGTTACACCCTGCACGACAGAGCGTTGCCCGAGATGCATGTAGAGCACGATGCAGCGTTGCGCGTTATACCTCAGGTGCTGCCTGTTATCCTTGGTAGTGGCTTGACCGTTGTTAGGCTGAAGTGGTTGGACAATATGGGGAGTGCCCTGCCCGATACCACCTCTAGTGAGAGTAGTGGATGCTTTTAGTGAGGGTCCTGTCCCTTATAGAAACCGATATGTTGGATGTTGTTCCACTATCACGTTTAATCATGTTGGTGAACCTTGATATGCTTGATGGTATTTGTTATGGTAGAGCTCATCTATGGAACTTAACATGACTTTACATATGTATGTGATCATCTTGAATCATTGTATAATGTTGAATAAATGGTAAACAGGTAAGATGCCTTGCTTGATGATGTGACCTATGCCTATGATCATAAGTTGAGGCATGATTAATAAGGCATCAATGTTACCCTACAATTGATAGAATGGTCTTTCTGTTAAGTCTATGATGATTATGCATACTAACCATGCAGGTGTTCCATGCAGTTGCAAAGCCAGGTAAAGGGCTATGAGGTATATATATAATTGAGTAACACTGCTTTGATAATTACTCTTAATGATGAGATATCATATATGATGTGTTTTGGTCTGAGGACCTGAGTTTGGCTAAAGTGTCTAAGTTGATGAGAATGCCTTGAGAGGCAATGATACTATGTGATAAGGGATTGAGATCCCATGGCAATGTGATGATCCTTGAAATGGATCTAGATGATTGGCAAGAGGCCAAGTGATAACATGTAATGTTGGATCCTTGTGATGGATCAGGATGATGTTGATTACAATAAAAAGTATACTGTTGAGTTTTATGTTGTTTATTCTTGTTATAAATGCATGTTATACATCTTGGTTGAATCTTGCAATTCATCTAAAACATACTAACTAATCGCAATGGAACATATCATGTAGTTGCCCTGGCCATAGATCCATCATCGTCAGGAGCTGGTGATGGTGAAATAGGTTCTCCTGTGGGTTAACCTGGAAGCGCATATTACTGAATATGTGTGGTTTCTCGTAGCCGAAAATGAGGAGGTATGAGTGCAACTTCGGTTGTAGACTCCAGGGTGCGGATTCAGGCCCGTAGCCCAAATATGATAAGAGCATGGTGAACAGGCCCATGGCTCAGGATATGTGATATGGGAGCATGAATGTGTTCATGGCTCAGAGCACGGTGAACATGCCCGTGGATCAGTTTCACTAGAGCCGATACCTGTACTGAGGCGGGCTAGGAAGAGGGTAGCCTGACCCTGTAGTTGAGGCCACTTAAGCATGAGACTGCAGTCCTGCTTGTGTTGTACTCGTGCACTGACCACGAGGTGGGAGGTCGTGGAGTCCAGCTCTTCTATTGACCTTGTATGGCACCGGCTTGGGTTTCACAACCGAAGGTTGGATTTGAGCGGTACGGTTCACTTCCTCAGGGCATAATAATACGTAATCCAGCCGTATAGTAATTACTGCTTAAGGCAAAATATGGAACATTGGTTGAGGCCTTGCTTGTGTAGTTAATCTTGTTACATCTTGCAGTTACTTATATGTTCCTCATGTTATGTGGTAATACCTTATAAATCTTATCTTGTTAATCATGTTCCATAAAGAAATAATTGGATATATTCCTTCCGTACACCTTGGTAAGCTTGACGGTATGAATAGCTTTACTTCATAAACTGCTCTTATTATACCTCTTATAAGTTATCTCTTGTTGTGTCTTTATCTTTCTGAGGTTTTGTAGTTTCGGCGGGGAGTTATGTCTCTCGCTGGGACTGTGTGTCTCACCCCGCTGGTTTACACCCTTTTTAGGTGTTCGAGCTAGACGTGGTGGTGGTCACGGAGTTGCGGCCGAGAAGCAAGAAGAGAAGTAGAAGGCAAGAGATGGATATGCTGCTGTTTTGGATGTTTTGTAGTAGAGTCTTAGAGTCATCCCTGTACTCTCAAGTCCTTGGAGGTGTTTTGACGTCGTTTCATGATGTATAGCTGTTGATGTTTTGTATATCCTGCTGCTGGCCGGATGTGGGCCTTTATGTATGCATAAACAGGTGATGAACTCATGTGTTGGTTAGACAGCTGTTCCACTAAGCTATGGACATGTATCGAGATCTTGTAATGTTTATATAACCTGTTTCCTTGCAGGATGAGGACCTAAATGTAATAGTTTCTCAGTTATTCCGCTTTCCGCAATTGGTTTTAATTAACCCGTATTTTTGGTAATCCGTGGTTTATGGTGATTTCCGCACATTTTCGCGTAACACCTCGTTGTCGGTGTGATAGTGGGATGTGTTGCCACACAATCAATCATAATTTATTTATTTTTACATAAGTGATACTCTATGTATTATAGTAATAACTAATCCTTGGGTCTTCAAAATTGGAAAATGATCATATAGGACTTCTATAGGCCCTAAAATACATATGTGGTCCAAATTTGAAGCTAATATGAGTTCATTTGGCACATGGAAAGGTTTTATATATGTTTATTAATAGAAATAATTCAATTTATCATCTAACCTATAGTCATGGTCCTTTTAAGTGTCACACAAACCTAAGTAAGAGTCAAAGTCGGACTCCCAGATCCAGACTCATCCACAAGTCAGGGGCTTATCCCCTTCACCCACATTTAGGGTTCTCGAGACTCCTGTGCAGTTTGACACTCCGTTCCCGACCCCTCTTCTAGTTCAGTGCCACATCAAATGAAGGCATTTTTCACCATCCACAAACCTTTCCAAATCAGAAGATCCCGCACGTGGTTGGGTTTTGTGCCATAGAGTTCCAATTGAGTAAAACCTCTACCTCTCCCCTATTTTAACCTTTGAAGCCAGTTTGAGCCCTTTGATGACAAGGCCTATACTAGAGTCCCACTTTAAATGTTCATAGATTGCAAAGAAACCAATTCTGACGCCACTTTACCCTCTGGTGCTTCCGTCTTAGAACCTGAATTGCACTATATTCTCCTTCGTTCCAGCGGTCGCTAATGAGAAGCCTTTTCCCAGAGGGTCATAGATGCCACCAGGTTTAATCAAGGAACCTAGAAATAGCTTTCTTTCCTAAATATTGTTGTCTTTGATCAGTAATCAATGATTTCCACTTTTTCCTCCATAAACTGCTAATCATGAATCCTTTTTAGCAACCCAAGGTTTTGGGTCTCCCGCATCCCTACTTTCTTTGCCTTTATCTTCAGTTAGCTTCGCTGAAAATATACATGTACCTAGTTTCCAACACATCTCACTCTTATACTATTTTCTGATCTCCATTTATCTGACTGTTCATGGAGGATGAGCTGCTTGGCCATCCAGACCAATAAGTAACCCGAGTTAGGTTTGAATGGGTTCATTGGAAGATAAGGAACATGCCAATGGCTCAAATTTTTCCTCGAAGGCGAGAATTGTGGTTTTGAATCTAAGAATTCCCATTTATTTCATTTTGTTTGCGTCTATGAATTGGAGAAGAAGAAATAAGGTTATGATTTTTTAAATTAACCCTGAAGGATTTGCATCTGTGTCACGCATTGACATGGGAAAAATCTAGGTTTTTACCATGGCTCATCTTGTTTCTCTCCATGCACTGGTTGATCATGGTCCAAGCTACATGGATGGTTTCCTTTGGGCCACCTAATCTTGGAACCAGGCTGCCCACTGGATTATCTGCTTATGTGTGCGTCTTTTACCTTTTTCTTAATTGTTTGATAGTTCAAAAATTTATAATAAATCAATCTTTTATTAGAAAATTTTACAAAAATATTCTTTGTTAATGATTTTTTGAGTAGAACGTGAATACAGTGTTTTCAAACCCTAAATCTATCATCCAAACAATGTTTTCTTATAAGTACCTAGATTAGGATTTAGATGATAATGAAGTTCTAGAATAATTGGAACTATGACAATTTCAGGACATTAGGGTTTCTACAAACATCAAGGGATCTAAGAGGACTTCTTATCCAATATTAGGTAAGTGGATTCATGCGCTCTGAGTAACAAGTATTGGTGAAGGGACTTATATTTGTTTTTATTTATGATGATATAAACTATATATTTGATTGAAAATTTGCAAGAAAAGTTATTATGAATCAGATGCAATTTCCATTGTATTTTTCTAATATATTGATAACATGAACATGATTTCTAAGTAAAATTTAATTCTTTAAGTTATAATGCTCAAAATTCAATGTTTCATTTTAAATATTCTCCAAATTAATGTCAACATCATTGTTAAGTATATGATGGATGATTTACGATTGTTCTTTCCAATATTAAGAAGCCTTTTTAGCATAAGCTATGTGTGAGCAATGAGCACTTGGGTGCATAACCTCTATGTGAGCAATGAGCTCTTGGGAGCATAAGCTTTGTGTGAAAAAGATAAGTATGGAGGACAACATATTGAGTCCAAGAAAATAATGTTAATGATGATGATAAGTAAAGAGGAAGTAATATGACATGACAAGACTTCAATGTTTATCATGTTTAAATATATATTTTCTCAAAATTATAGTTAATTTTTAGTTCACATGAAGTTACTGAGTGCCACTTACTTTGACGTATTTGCCATTTTTATTGCATTGATGGGGGCGCAATGCTTGCTGGTATTGCAGAAAATAAGGATTAAAGAAGAGCAAGCCAAGGATTAGAAGGCTTTCATGTGCATCCTGGTGGGGTTGCATCTACACCTTATTAGATCCAATAGTAAGTTTTCAGAGAAGATCTATGCCTTACATTCCTTCTAGATTTCATGTATAAGATTCTTGCTTAAAGATGAGATAGTTTACATTGTAAGTTGTCTTTTACAAAGGACATATTATGAATCTATATTTTAATTAATATATGGTGTTTCATTTATTTTGTTTCTATGTATATCATATTTTTGTGATGTTCCTCCAAGACAAGTGACCCTTGTTATGGAAAACATATGGTTTTCTCTGCTGATATATATATGTGCTTAAGGGGCATTACAAGATGGTATCATGACAAATAAGTAGATGACCACCAGTCAAAAACTAGATTCATATGTTCTAGCCATAGGTATAGAAGAAGTAAGTGAAAGGTATTATAACTCAAAGTAGAGGTATAGTCAAGAGACATAAGTTTAATAAGGATTAGGGTTCTATGCCTAGATGTTTTAGATTTTTGTATTTTGAATACAACATGCTCTCTCTTTCTCCCACATGTTGTGGTATCAGACACAAGCTCATGGGATTTTGTAGAGATAATGTTATATGCATAAAGATGCTTGTCTTGTCCTTTCAACTACATGTGGTATGGGGCATGTGCACGAGGGAGGTGCTAAGATAAGTGTGATAAATCATGTCACCTCTGGATATATGAACGACCAGAATGTATCCAAATGTGAGAATAAAGCAAGAGTTGACATTAAAAGTTTGATACATATATTCACCTAGACTTAATCGTATACATAGTAAGACCAAGCATGCATACGAAGGGTAGATAATTTGATTCATAATGGAGTTGAAGTCAAAGTGGAACCAAAACCCTAGATTTTATGTGTAAAACTATGAAACTTAGTTAAAAGGTGAGTGAAACCCTAATGTGGGTAGTATGGGAAATTTCAAGGATGAAATTTAATTAAGGTGGGTAGAATTGTAACATCCAAAAACTTATTGAAAGTAACATTTATTATAGTTCCTGTGAAACCATGAACCTTGGTTTTTGGTTAAACATGCTTAAATATCATAATTAAGTAGTTGAAACCTTAGTTAAAACTTTTTAGGTTTTTTGATATCATGTGACAAGATTAAGTTTCAAGTTTGATCTGCTTTGGACACTATTTGTGCAAGTTATGCAATTTTATGCACATTTTGGACTTTTCTACAAACTACTCATATATGTGGTTTACTTTGTGATTTTTCACATTCATTATGCTCCTTAGATGTTAAGATTTTTTAATCATGGGGCACTTGTTTGAACCTTGGTTTGGTGGTGATTCACTTTAGTGGTGAAATAGGGTTTTGCCCCTTCATGGATGATGGAGTTGCTAAGTGTGCAACCAAGGAGACCGAAGGATTTTCCTGGTGGGGGTGCCACACAATGGTTCCCCTGGTTTTATGGAGGTTAATTATTCATCCTAGAAGTGGTGCAACTGATGGTTGAGGTAGACGAGGCCCTTAACCGATGGTGGGGAAGAAGGTACCCTTTTACCCTTTGTGGTTATATGTATTTTAGGGGTGGAGACCGATGGCTAGCTTGTGTTGGATGAGTTATGGTCCTCATAGAATCAATGGCCAATGGTTAGATATAAGGGAGACCAATGTACCTTCTCTGTTACATGCAAAATAGTCATTGACATATGGCAACCTAGATGGAATCCTCATGCTTCTTTTCTTCCTTATCCAATCGCTTTATGCACCCTTCCTTTTGCATACAAACAAAACCATACCCTTATCTCTCCCCTTCTATTAGAGATTTGTTCTTCATGCTAGGGAAGTGAAGGAGGTACCCAAGGAAGAAGATGATGGTCAAACTTCTTGCATGTATGCATAGGTTACGAATCTACCCTTGTTTAGCGTTTGCAAAACTTCCTTTGATATTTCTGACCTAATCTAGTAAGTTTCTCCTTCTCTCTTTCATTTCTTTGGCTTTTGTTCTTCCTCCTTCCTTCTTCCTAGATAGAACCATGGTTTTCCATGGTAGAGCTTGTTCTAAAGCTTGAAGAATTCACTTTTCTTGCTCTCTTCACTTAGGGTTTACTCCCTTTCTTGAAGAAGAAGCTTTGTTGGTCAAGTTTAAATATGAAACTAGGGTTTCCTACCCTCCTTGATCAAATTTACTTGCTGTTAATAGTTGTAACTTCTTCCTAGAGGCAATGTATATAACTTTGTCCACGTTTATTGTTTACTACTACCATGCATGTTCCTGGTTCTACTCTAAAAATGAAGTTCTAAGCTAAAATAAGCTACCTTACCTAGGGTTTCAAGTTATATGATGGTACTCAAGTAGTTTTTCTCCAATAATGGATCTTAAAACTTGTACAAGTGCCCTGATTGGTACAAGAAACTTTAGATCTTGCTTTTATGTGAGCAAGTGATGGTTTTTGGTATAACATATATGGTCACGAGTAGGGTTTTGGAGTTATTTTTCTCCTTTTCCATGGCAATCTGATGGTTTAACCTTTGTGCTATTTGGTTTGGCATGAATGGGTATGGAAACTGATGATAGGTACACTTCCTCTTTTTAATTTTTCCTTTGGTTTCTTAAATCAATGGTCTTAAGTGCCTAGTGATGGCATTATTCGATGGCGATTAAGTAGGGATAAATGATGGTTCCTTCTATGTACTAATGAACTAGTTTTCCTTCTATTCCTTGGCGACTGTTGGTTGGTAACTATGCATGACCGATGGTTTCTACCTTTTTGTTGTATTTATGACTTTAGACAACTTTAGAAGTGATGTTTATGCTATTTTAGTCACCTATGGTCGATGGTCACCCTAAACCTAGTCAATGATGCTCTAATCTTGAAGAACACTATCCTTGCTTAGGGTTTAAGTTTTAGGTGTTGTTCTTGAATAGTTTACAGCCATAAACAAACCTAATATCTTGGGTATCACTTTTCTAAGATAGAAAAATAGCTAGACCTTGTTTATATTCCAAGTATGGCCCATGGAGTTCGGTAAAAGATGGATTATATATAGGGGTTTAATGTTCTTTTAGCTCTTCTAAACCCTAACTCGATGGTTTCTTTTCTTGATGTTTTGGTTTTGCTTAAGTGTGCCAACCAAAGGTCAACCTTAGAGAAGTTTTAGACTTTTGTGGATGCAACACAGCTAATGGTTTTAGTGTCCTAAGGAATGGTCCAACCGATGGTTATGTTTAGTGCTTTATGCTGATTTGCACCTTCATATAGGAACCAATGGTTGTTCTTGGTTAGGATCGATGGTGATGCCTTTGTGGCAACTGATGGTGATGATCACACCTCATGTTAGTTCTACACTCTTTTATAAGATCATCAACCGATGGTTCAATACTCTTCTCATAGTATCCACTGATGGTGCTAAATCGATGGTGATGTTTACCTTACCAATCGATGGTGATACCTAGTATCACAATTGATGGTGAACCTTGTTCCTATATGTTCATTCTTATAGACCCTAATCTGATGGTTCATTAGTTAATGATTCAAGGGCTGAACCTATAATTCAACATAGGGTTTTTATTAGAGCACATGATCCAAGGATTAGGATTTGATGTTTCAACATCCAATGATTTTGGGTGAAGCTTAAAGTGCACAATTGTGACTCCAATGAGATGAATTCGATGGTGAAATACCCTTCATCTCGTGATCAACTTTTCACCCGAATGAATATAATTGATGATCATCATAATGGGAAAGTGTATCCCTAATGACGTTTAGCTTGTTACACAAAACCCTAATACAACTAGGTGATGGTGATTAATTATAAATAGCTCTCTTTAATGATTAATGTGATAATAAAATACTCTCTTGTTGTTGCTAAAACTCTAGTATGCTATAATGTTAGGGTTAATCCTTGTATTATTCATGCATCCATACTTGAGGATAGTATGGGATTCAGTGATGATACTTACCCTATGACTCCATGATCTGATAAGGATGATAGAGTTAGGGTGTGTGTATGAGTGTTGATGTAGACTCAATAATACTTATCTTGTTGAACCTAATACAAATACTTCATGATGGATATTCATGATAGTTTAATGCTGGAATAATCTTCCTAATATGATTACGACCTTAATGTGTTAACTGGTGGTTATAATAGTCTTGTGATTGATGTTGTCTTATGTTAGATATGTGTACAATGAGTATGATGGTGGTTAATCATACCTAGATTCCTTGTTTGTTAATGTAATAAAGGAATGCTCTTAATACAAAGAAAACCATGCTATGTTATGTTATGAACATCTTTTAGCTCTTTAACGTAATATTGTGATGAGCTTGTGTATCACATGTAAATTGATGTTGTTGAGCCTCGTTATAAGGTATGGAAAGATCATGATGATCTTTCAGGGAATAATGTGATGGTCTAAATGACCTCTGGGCATGGTTGATCCCTGAATGAGGTGTAATCCTCTTCATAATGTGATAAAGGAATTGTGTGTTGTGGTTATATGATGACAAATGTGAATGTTTGTTTGACAATGAATAGTACCATGTGGTGATTATGATCAAGCATTTTGTCTCATATGGTTTATATCTTCTGGAGTTGTTATATATCAATGTTTGCTGGAATTGAATTAGGATTTATATGTCCACTTATTTTTTGCATCCTTAATCCATCCAATTGGCATAACTAATCTAGTGGAACCCCAATCATGTAGTTGCATTGTGCCATAGAACCATCTTCAGTGTCAGAACTTACTCGATGGTGAAACTGGTATTCCTAAGAAAAATTCAGAGTGCAACTATTGAGTATGCGGGGGTGGCAAGTCGAGTGTGTATCCTTATCATCCGCAATTACATATTATGGAGGATGGTTGTGGTCATGCCTCATTGTGATATTGTGATATTTATGAAAGGAAACAATATAATTGTAGGATGCCTCTTATAGTACGGCTATGCGTGAGCTGTTCTCTAGCACTATGACATGTACAAAGGCGGGCTAGTTACATGATATATGTCATTGTTGGTAGTTTGTCTAATATGTCACTGTGGTGCATACTCCTTCTGACTGAGTATGGAGAAGATCCTAGAGTCCATCTCTTCCATAGATCTTTTATGACACTAAATAGTACTTTGTAGTGGTGATTTGGATTTTGGTGGTATGACTCAAATCCTAGGGCTTAATATAAGATGTAATACAGCTGTATAGCATATCTATTTAGGGAAACACACAACACTTCACATTGGATGATAATCCTTGTTTGTTCTCTTTACATAGATATGACGTTTAGTACATTAAAAGATAGTAGATATGTTAGTTTTGTGGTTATCCTCATATTGTAGATGATTCTGGCATCGAGCTATTTTTCCACAGGACCTCCCCTACTGTCACCATAGTAGAGTTTCACCACCAAGTTTGGAATCGGTTCCTCTACGCCTAGGACACCAAAATATTGATTACATACAATAGCCATGTTTATGTTGATAGTTATACTGCCACTATTGGCTATGAATAGGAGATTAGTTATCACATATTGTTATCCATGCCTCTATAATTGGAGATGCCTATATTGTTAATAATGCTTATGAATATAGTTGTGATTAAGTTGTTAACTCTACTTATGATGTAGATATTCTCAATCTGTTAGACATGCTAATGTTTTTAGCTATACTTATGTTGCCAAACTTATTCATGATAATAGAGATGTTATGCCAATAGACTGTTTACAATGTTAACACAACTTATGTTGATGATCAGGCTAATGATGATAGTTGTTATCAGTTCCTTCATGTACTTTGTTAATCATCATTGCTTCTAAGCTTACTAGTTATACATTCTTAATCTACTTAAATTGTTTAATTACTAAACTGATGTAATTAATATGCGTTGTTGGAGGTTATATCTCTTTTTGGGACATGGGTCTCACCCTTGTGGTTCACCACACCTTTTTAGGTAATCGACATCAACAAAAGAAGACCCATGGAAGCAAGGAGGATCTATAGTGATGAACCTTTATGAAAGCTATTAGATGTCTAGTGTGTCCTAGAGTCATCCATGTACTCTCAGGTCCAGATGGAAAAGTTTGTAAACAATATTTTAATCAAATCATGTTTTTAGTAGCATATTATATGCTTGTACATGTGATGAATGTGATAAATGTTCTCCTTTATATATATGTCATGGCTGAGGCCATGGAACAAATTGTATAAGATTCTTGGTATAATATGAATACAAGCAATAGTTGGGCTCTTATGAAATATTTCAGAGCATGTTGGTGAAGTTGAAATCGGGTTTAATTTATCCTCATTTCTAGATATGTGATCAAATAGTGATCGATTGTGTTTTGCATTTTGTGTAATCTCATTTAGTGTGATAGGCTCTGACAAGTTGGTATCATAGCTTTAGGTTTGTTGAGTCTACGGGGACACTAGGACATATGACTAGGATGATTTCTAAGTAAGTAACATGACATGAAAACATGGTGCATATTGCCTAATCTCAGTACTTGGATGCATTGGCCAGGTGTTCAATTATTTAAGAAAAAGTAAGTATGGAACTTTTAGATGTTCTCTCTCTAATTACTCTGATCTAGTAGTCATTTTGAAACAACCTAAAGAGAATGACAAACATAAATCATGGTGTTGATACCTCAATCTTACCCTAAAAAGAGAGATAAACCTATGATAATATAGTGAATTAAGGTATGAACCTATGTAAGGAGAAGAGAAAACCTAAAATAAATGTGATATGAGGAGATGAATAAGAACAATAATAGATGAATAAAGTGGAACCTGAGTAAACTCAGACCAACCTATGTGTATAAGAAAGTATTAAAATTAAACTATCATGACATATAAAGGAAATCATTGAGGAAAATGTGAAACATGATGAGTTACCTCTTAGGTGGTTGAAAAACATGATAAACTGAGAGCATCATTTTGATAATTCTTATACTTATGGCAAGGAACCTAAGATGAAAAGGATAAAATGTTAAATAAAAGGGGTAACCTGCATGATAAAGATAGAATTGGTTAACGCTCTTGCTGGTAACCCTTAGACGTTGTTGTTGTGTTTGGGAAGTATGTTATCCTTTGCGTTCTCTCTTTATGAGGCACATCGTTCAAGTGGATCTTATAACACTTGGTACACATGGATTTATTGTAATCTTGGGAGTAGATATCTTGATATGGAATGTGGTTACCTGGACTATAGTTCCAAGATCTAACAGTATGTGATGAGTATGGTTTTTGAGCCTTCCAATAATTAGGAAGAATCCTCTTATATGATTTGAGATTTTTTAAGTTTGCAAAAGTAGGTGAGATAGGGATGTGAGTTCTTTATAGAACATAAGGTGGATACCAAGGTGATGAATCCTAGTATCCAATATGTACCAATAGTATGGAAAGTATGTGAAGGTTGGAGATGTTTATTAGATAAACTTTCCAAGTGTCCTCTCCCTTTGCGAGAGAGAGAATAAATGTTGATCATCTAAGTGTGGTTTGAAAGAAGAAGAGTGATTTAATAATGTTGTGTATGGTCTGCTGAGAGTTGGGCAAGACCACTTACAAGGATAGATGGTTTGTTGATCAACAAACATGTGTTACAATATCCCTTTAAGATAAACCTAGGATCAAAATATCAATGGACAAGAATTAGAGTGGATGACATAAGTTATATGACCATGATGAGTTTATAGTTATGTCATTTAGACTAACCAATGTATCAGTAGCATTTATGAATAGGAGTAACAGAGTGCTCAGGTTATGTCTTATAAGTTGTGGCTAGCTTTGAATGATGACATCTCAATGTACTATAGAGATGGTCTATTTCATGATCAACATCTTTGCTGAATCTTAAGAATGTTGAAGAAATAATACTTATGTGTGAAAAGTTTAGTAAGAGTAAGTTTGAGATTACCTAATATTTTTTCTTAGGGTTACAATACATCTTCTAAGGATGTTGTGTAAACCTATTAAGTCAAAAACAATATATGATCACTTAACTAAGCAATGACACTAGATGTTTATGGTATAAGTGACAACACATGAGGGAATTCATCATTGAACACAATATGTATCACGGGATAACTAATGTACAATGGTAGCCAAGCATGGCTTGTGACTGATGTGTTGATGCAATAGACTATAGTGAGAGACATGATGACTTCGTAACGTAGGGAAAAAGTTCAATATGACAACTAGAGTTCCAAGATGGAGGTACTACTTGAGTTTTCCAAGTTGCACAATAGTTCCTATCTTCCATGGTTGGGGAAGTATCACCCTAGTACAGGACAACTGATAGGGATAGTAGAGGTGAAGTTACATAAGGATGTTTCTTATGTGTAAATTCCTATTCTAAATCATGTTCTGACATGCATGAGTTAAGGGAGAAGAACATGACTCCTATCAAAATTATGTGACATCACCATGAGATGGGAATAACCATGTGAAGGGTGGTGGATGACGTATGTGTGATGTACCCATCTTAGTCTACCTTGGATTTTGGGGGCAAAATCCTTGTT
The DNA here is from genome assembly GCA_963693085.1 of Alisma plantago-aquatica. NCBI lineage: Eukaryota > Viridiplantae > Streptophyta > Magnoliopsida > Alismatales > Alismataceae > Alisma > Alisma plantago-aquatica. Next base: position 1,710,057,723 of record OY856409.1, on the reverse strand, counting down.
AGGGGTTTGTGGTTATGAAACTCTGAACCTTGAGTTTTGGTTAAACATGATTAATTATGATAATTGATTGCATGAAAACTAATTAAACCTTTTGAGGTTTTTTGATATCATTTGAAAATATTAAGTTTCAAGTTTGGTCCAGTTTAGTCATTGTTTGTGCAAGTTATGCAATGATACATATTTTGGACTTTTCTACAAATTACCCATATCTGAGGTTTTCTTTGCAATTTTTCACATGCATTATGTTCATTATATGTTATCTTATCATTTTTGAGCTTGTTGAGAAATGGGGCACTTTTTTGAACCTTGGTTTGGTGGTGATTCACTTCTATGGTAAAATAGGGTTTTACCCCTTCATGGATGATGGAGTTGCTAAGTGTGCAACCATGGAGATCAAAGGTTTTTCCTAATGAGTGTGACAACCTATGGTTACCCTTGTTGTATGGAGGTTGATGGTTTGCCCTATAAGTAGTTCAATCGATGGTTGAGGTAGATGTAGGCCCTCAACTGACGGTGGGGTAGGATGTACCCTTTACCATTTTGTGGTTATATGTGATGGTTGATGGTTCTTTTAGGGGTGGAGACCAATTTATAGCCTATGTTGGATGACCGATGGTACTCCTTGCATCAATGGCCTATGGTTATAGAGAGGGGGGGGCAATGTACCTACTGTATTACATGCAAAATAGTCTTTGACATATGGTAACCTAGATGGACACCTCAAGCTTCTTTTCTCCCTTATCCATGAGATTTATGTACCCTTCCTTGTGCAAATAAATGAAACCTTTTGGACCCTTATATCTCCCCTGCTGTTAGATATTCATTCTCCCTACTAGGGAAGTGAAGGAGGTTCCCAAGGAAGAAGATGATGGTCAGACTTCTTGCATGTACGGATAGGGCTCAAATCTTCCCTTGTTTAGGGTTTGCAATGCTTCGTTTGCTATTTCTGACCTAAGCTAGTATCTTTTTCCTTATCTCTTTCATTTATTTTTTTGTTCTTCTTCCTCCTTACTTCTTCTTGGATGGAACAATGGTTTTCCATGGTTGATCTTGTTCGAAAGCTTGAATAATTCACCTTCCTTGCTCTCGTCACCTAGGGTTTACTCCCTTTCATGAAGAAGAAGCATTATTGGTCGAGTTGAAACTAGGGTTTCCTATCCTCCTTGCTCAAGTTGCCTTTCTATTTAGAGTTGTACCTTCTTACTAGAGGAAAGTTATATAACTTTATCCACGTTTATAGTTTAATACTACCATGCATGTTCATGCTTCTACTCTAAAATTGAAGTTCTAAGCTAAAAAAAGCTACCTTACCTAGGGTTTCAAGTTATATGATGATCCTTAAGTATTTTTTCTCCAATAATGAATATTAAACCTTGTACACATCCCTTGATTGTTACATGGAACTTTATATCTTCTTTTATGTGAAAAAATGCTGGTTTTTGGTATAACATATATGGCCATGAGTAGGGTTTTGGAGTTGTTTATCTCCTTTTCCATGGCAATCTGATGGTTTAGCATTTGTGCTATTTGGTTTGGCATGGGTATGCCCACCGATGGTATGTACCCTTTTGGTGTTTAGTTTTCCTTTGGTGCCTTAAATAAATGGTCTTAAGTGCCTAGTGATCACCTTATCTGATGGTGATTAAGTAGGAATAAATGGTGGTTTCTTCAATGTACTAATGAACTAGTTTTCACTCTTTTCCTTGGTGACCGATGGTTGGTACATATGAATGACCAATAGTTGCTTCCTTATTGCTATCTTGATGACTTTATTCAAATCTAGAACTGATGGTTATGCTATTCTAGTCACCTATGGTTGATGGTTACCCTAAACCTAGTAGATGATGCTCTAAGGTTGAACAAAACTATCCTTGTCTAGGGTTTAAGTATTAGGTGTTGTTCTTGAATAGTTTACAGACATAAACCAACATGAGATCTTGGGTATGACTTGCATAATATAGAAAAATATCTAGACCTTGTTTATATTCCAAGTATTGCCCATAGAGATCCTTAAACTATGGATTATATCTAGGGTTTTAGTGTAGTTTTAGCTATTCTGAATCCTGGCCCAAAGGTTATTTTCTTACTATTTTGGGTTGGCTAAAGTGTGCCAATCAATGGTAAACCTTAGTGATGTTTTAGAACTTTTTGGAAGAAGAACAATCGATAATTTTAGTTGTCTAAGGGATGGCCCACCCGATGGTTATGATTAGTGCTTTATGTTGATTTCCACCTTCATATAGGAACTAATGGTTGCTTCTTGGTTAGAAACGATGGTTATGCCTTTGTGGAAACCGATGGTGATGATCAATTGTGACAACTGATGGTCACGCCTCAGGTTAGTTCTACACTCTTTTATAAGATCATCTACCGATGGTTCAATACTATTCTCATAGTATCAACTGATGGTGCTAAACCAATGGTGATGTTGACCTTACCCATCGATGGTGATACCTATTATCACAACTGAATGTGAACCTAGATCCTAAATGTTCATTCTTTTAAACCCTAATCTGATGGTTCCTTAGTTAATTGATTCAAGGGTTGAACATATGTTTAAACCTAGGGTTTTGAATAGAGCACATGATCCAAGGATTAGGATTTGATGTTTCAACATCCAATGGTTGTGGGTGATGTTTAAAGTGTACAATTTTGACTCTAATGATATGAGTTCAATGGCGCAATACCCTCCATCTTGTGATTGTACCTTTGCACTCGAATGATAATAATTGATGATCATCATAATTGGAAAGTGTAACCCTAATGATGTATAGCTTGTTACACCTAACCCAATACAACTAGGTGATGTTGATTAATTATAACTAGCTCTCTTGAATGACTAATGTGATAATGGAATACTCTCTCGTTGTTTCTAAAACTATAGTATTCTATAATGTGAGGGTTAAACCTTGTATTATTTGTGGATCCATACTTGAGAATAGTATGAGACTCAATGATGATACTTTAACCTATGATTCCATGATACGATAAGGATGATAGAGTTAAGGTGTGTGTAAGAGTGTTGATGTAGACTCAATAATACTTATCTTGTTGAACCTAATTTAAATAGTTGAAGATGGATATTCGTATGATAGTTTTTGGTGGAATAAACTTCCTAATATGATTATAACCTTAATGTGTTAACTGGTGGTTATTATAATCTCATGATTGATGTTGTACAACAAAAATCCACATCATTGTAGATGCACAACTCTGAATCCTAGTTGTAATAGGACTCGTCTAACTATTGTTCCTTCTAGTCTACACCAAGGACTACAACCATGAATGTTGTCTTCTTCAACAGCTCCTCTTGTCATGGACTTCTAGTTGGCATTGTCCTCCGATAGGCAAACAACGACTTCCCACCTCTATGGTAGTCCACACGGACCGCCTAGAACTCATGTCATCCTTCTAAGATGATTAAGAAGGAGCCGTCCCTCCCGTTGGTGTACTAGTTACCAACTTGCTCTCCCATAATGACAACTATCAATTGTTCTCTCCCGTGGCTATCCCTCCCTTGTCAGGTAGGACTTGCCTAGGCTATTGTGGTTACTACAACTAGAGAGGACGATAGTTGTCAGAGGAACTGATTTTCAGTTTTTTGTATTGTACTCTAGAAAGCCCCCACTACCCCTCTATTTATTGTATAGGCTAGGGTCAGGGTTCCCAGTTTCTATCCGACACAAGATTAGTGTATGGGAGTGGAAAGGACGGAAAGAACTCGAATTTTTGCAACAATTTTAGAAACTTTGCAACTTGTGGCAGCTGAAATAGCCATTTGGCAAACCCAGACCGCTGTCTGCCACGCGAGATGGTCATCTCACACTACAAGATGGTCGTCTCACACTGCAAGATGGCCTTTTTGTAGTTTCCTAGTTGTACATGATTTTTTCAAATCAATTCCCATCAATGTTAGACATTGAATTCCTTGTGCAACAAGTATTGCTCAAGTGAAATGAATAGAGAAACATGTAGAACCTTCCCCAACTGAACCAAACCATGTTTCCCATGTGAGATGATTGTCTTCGTAACCCAGATGGTTGTCTGGTGACTCGATTCAAGATGATTTGGTCAGGTCAGTTCGTTCCTTAGCCAAATTCAACTCACAACAGGCCAAACACCCAGACGCCCATCTGATCTCTTGAGACGACCATTTGACACTTCTAGACAACCGTCTCAACACTTGATATGGACATTTGGAAGTGTTGTCAGCCTATTTTTTGCATGAATGGAATGCCTGAATACTTTAAAACTAAATTCAAATGTCATTCAAGATATGAACTCCTCTTTGAGGTTGAGACCTATGTGTATGACCATATAGGTCCCATATCACATTGGCAGTAAATGTCCATAATAACTTATGCCATCACAAGTAAGGGGTGGTGCCTAGTCACACATAAATGTTACCTAAGTGAATGGAAAGTTGGGGAACAACTTCAACCTACAATTTGTATATGGTGTTACAGTGTTTGTATATTTCCTTTGTCACTGATGTCCATATTGAACTAGAGGCATGGAGTAGTCACCCTCATTATTATTTCAATCTTGTTTCGTGAACTAAGAGAAGATTGTCTGAGATATAAGCTCAATATCACATATTGACTCACATGTGCATGGCCATGCTTCCCTCAGTCTCACTAATCAAGAGGCCTAGGACACCACACTCTAGTAGGAGGGACAAATCCCATATCTATCACTCACAGTCAATCCACATGCGTCAAAGTCACCCAATCATCACCATTATAACGACCTATGTTTCATGATTGTGTTTGATGATGTCAAAGTGTACCCAACGACAGGTATTGAATGCAGTGATTTTAAGTCTAAGAACTACAACCACCACCATCACTGTGATACCTGACTATGACTTTCATGAAGATGGCTTCCATGTGTTAGTCTCACAGTGGGTCTATCCGAGACACTATTCTCTAACATGTATCTATGTGCTTGGTTTGATATTTCCATATCATGACTAAGGAAATTAAGTCATCAACCAACTCACACTCTAGTCTCACAGTGGGTCTATCCGAGACACTATTCTCTAACATGTATCTATGTGCTTGGTTTGATATTTCCATATCATGACTAAGGAAATTAAGTCATCAACCAACTCACACTCTAATCTTATGTGTTATTGTTGTCTATCAACCTTCCACAATAACCATCGATCAAGGACATATTGAGAATATGTATATGTACTCTTAACATCTGTATGATCTCCCTTCAACAAGGCTAATACTTGAAGACATACATTATTGAGTAATATTATTATCTAGACATTTATAATGTTACATCATTATCTCATAACTGAATTAAATAGAATAAATTGTAAACTTGCCTTTTATTAATAATCAAATGGTTTTTACATGACATGCCATTACAATCATCGGATGATTGGCTCTCTAGGCATACTTAACCAACATAATCCCACTTGCGATCTTAGAGCCAATCACCCACGAATCTTACTTTGAGTGATCTCACATGATTGTCATGCTTCTATTGTGAAAGTGCCTTTGTTAAGGGATCAACAATGTTGTTCTCAGTTGGTACTTTGCAAATATTCAAATCTCCACACTGCACAATCTCTCGTATGAGATGGAACCATCTTTGCATATGTTTTGATCTTTGATGCAATCTAGGTTCCTTAGCTTGTACAATAGCTCCATTATTATCAAAATATAGCTCGATTGCACCACTGATACTTGGAGCAATACCAAGTTTTGTATTGAACTTCTTGATCCATATAGCCTCCTTTTTTGCACTCGATGCAACAATATACTTGGACTCTGTTGTTGAATTGACAATTGTTTCTTACTTGGAACTCTTCCAACTCACAACTCCTTTGTTGAGGCAGAACACGAATCCTGATTGTGATTTATAATCATCTTGATCAGTCTGGAAGCTTGCATCAATGTAAATTTTTACCTCAAAATGCCTCGTGTAATGGCATGGCAGCACCTTAAGTAGTTGTGCACACTTCTCCCTTGACTGGTCCAGAACACAATCATTACTTTTTTTCATGAGACAAGCCTCTAGAGGAAGCTGCGGGTGGAACACTAATATGGTATCCTATGCATCTTCATCCACGGTAGACAAACTCACTTCCTCTTCTTTATCATCTGGGTATCCTACCGCCTTGGAAAGTGAGAGCACCTTGGTGTTCTCCATAATATCTACAACAAGTGTACCCTTGTCCACCTTTGTCATAACACGTGCCACGTCTAGGAATGGTTTTCCCAAGAACAAGGAAATATTATTTTCCTTGTGTTGTACCATATTGCATTGCTCCTGAGAATCAGATGATTTGGAATTTCCCTGCATGGTTATCTCGAACTTGTCATCTTTAATCACCATAGTCAAGCGGCCTCTTCCCATCTCTAAAATCATGTCGGCTATATCTTGGAAGGGCCGTCCTAGAAGGAGTTTGTTGCCATGTTCAGCTTGCATCTCCATTACTACAAAATTTGCAAGAAAAACAAACTGGTCCACCTTTACAAGCACATCCTCGCAAATGCCGTACAGTGTAACTACCGAGTTATCTGCCAACTGTATTGTCATGCTGCTCTTCCTTGATGTTTTGAGACCAAGCTTTTTGAAAGTAGATAGGGGCATCAAGTTAATGCTTGCCTCTAAATCACAAAGTGCCTCACCAAACCTTGTCTTCCTGATATAGCATGTAATATTAAAACAACCATGATCTTGCCTCTTTAGTGGAAGCATACCTAAGATGAAGGCACTAACCTTCTCTCTTAAGAAAAATACAACAGACTCTGGAATCTTTCTCTTCCTGTTAATGATATCCTTCAGAAACTTGCCATATGAAGGTATTTGTTCAATTGCCTCAATCAATGGTATATTCACAGAAAGCTTCCTAAAGTATCCAGAAACTTCTTAAATTGTTGGTCCTGCTTTGTCGCTTTCAAGCTATTGGGATATGGAGTTGTTACCGTCTACGTTCTCTGATGTGGTGGTACATATGACGTCTGCTTTTTAGTCTCAACATCTTTGGATTGCTCCTCCCCTGTGTTCTCTGTCTCAGGTTCTACTTGTGTTTGCTCTGGCACAAAATCATTACTGTCAACAGGATTGATCGCCTCATTCTCCTCATACTGTGGGGTCAATGTCTTCTTCCCACTTCTCAATAGTATGGCTTTGACCTGATGATTCCCCGTTGGAGTGTCAGTATTTCTTGGGAACCCCTGATGAGAAGGCTTCTTTAACGCGGCCACGTCCGCTGCAAGCTGAGATAATGATGTCTGAAATGTTCACATCTATGCACTGTGGTTCTAGAGGTCACACTAAACATTATTGAGTTACATTTCAGTCTACTTCACAATCTTTTTCAAGATGTCATTAGTGCTCTCTTCTGCTAGTGGACGCTGCTGTTACACTGGCCTTTGCTGATTATGCTGATCCGGATCCTTCAAGAAGTTGTTTGGATCCTTCCATGAGAACTTGGGGTCCTTCCTCCATGTGTAGTCATTATTGCGGTATCCTTGTTGACGCATGTATTTCACCTACTCTTCCCCTTCAGAAAAATGATCATCCTTCTCAAGCAAATTCTTTGCAACAAGGTCCAACTTTTCATTCAAGGAAGAAATAGCCTTAGAATCCCTTTGCTTTTGATCTGCTCTGGATTGTCTCTCTCACTTCCTCAAGATTGATTCCTTGCCATGTTCTTCAAAATCTCCTGACATGTTGATGGTGGGTTATTAAGGAAGAATCCCGAGCCTGCACTGTCTAGAGTAGTCCGTTCACTTTTTCGCAGACCAAAATACAACATCTTTACTTGATTTTCTAAATCTATCCCATGATGTGGAACCTTCCTGAGCATTATCTGGAAATGCTCCCACACCTCAGAATATGATTCAGATGCATGTTGTTTGAAGTTATGGATATTCTTGATCAGCTCATTTATCTTCTCAGGAGGAAAATATCTTTCAAAGAATGCCTCAACCATGTTGTCCCATGTCTCTATCGACTCTTTAGGCAGGTTGTGTAGCCATTCCTTTGCTTTGTCAGCCAGTGACGACAGAAACATCTTCAGATAGATAGCGGTTTGAGGAAACATGTCGACTTTGACCATATCACTAATTTCCATAAAATTACTAATATGTGCCACTGGGTCTTCATGAGCGTTCCCATAGAATGCTTGTGACTTGACAAGTGCAATCAAAACTGGATCAATCTAGTACTGAGCCACATTCACATGCTGCTTCTTAATTGGACCTGTCTGTGTCACTGAGGAAGATGCTTTTATCCTTTCCCAAATGGTCTTTTCTTCTCCCGGGTTACCATCTCCCATTTCTTGTTGCCTAGGTGACAATGATATGCCTTCTAATGAATTTATTTGAATTGAGGCTTCGCCAGCCCTTGAAATGTAGGTGTAGCTTCTCCATAGTCTATGGTCCTCATTGCCACCATACACCAATACCTGAAAGATTGAAAATAGTTAGCCAAGGTACCGTAAGAGACAATGTGATAAATTAATATGAAATGAATATATATATATATATATTTTACGTACGTTTAAATGCAAGTGTACGCGTCACGTAATACAAACCTTGTGAGGCCTGAGTCAAACACATGGAGACATAGTCTCAGTGACTACTACTAACTACAGTACGATCAGCTAAGCCGATATAAAATTTGAGAGAATCAATTTTATAAACCAAAACAAGAGAAAATTAAAATAAAAAATGGTTTCATTGAGTCACGAGAGATGGAATTCCTTAGGAACGTCAGTTTCATCGCGGATCCCCATTGTATCTTCTTTTACTGACTTTTATATAATTTACCCTCATCCTAAATAGAAAGCCCGTAGTGAGAATTGCCCACTTCCACGAGGCGGAATGGGAGAGTGTTTGCTCTCAATGCTGAGGAAGAAGGTGAAGGCAATGAAGTGATTGAAGGTACACTACACCTTAATATGCATCCTTTAAATGCACTGTTTGATTCTGGCTCCTCCAATACCTTCATATCTTGTCAGTTTTCCTCTATGCTAGATATAGAATCTGAGTTTATGGATCATGTATTAGATGTAAAAACCCCTAGTGGTAAAATCTGCTCCTCGTACCTCCAAACTCTTACCATGGACCTCTGTATATCCAGAATAATGTTTCCCACAGTTTTTGTCTTGCTTGATATGACCGTCTTTGACATCATCCTGGGTATGGACTGGTTAAAGAGGTATAAAGTTGTATTGTTTTGTGAGGAATCCAAGGTTAGGTTGGTCCATCCTGTTGAAGGAAAATGTGTGTCAAGGGCAAGAAGCGAGAAGAGCGACAGTTTGTCATCTCTGCCATTAAAGCTGAAAAGCTTGTCTCGCAAGGGTGTAGAGCTTTCCTAGCCTCCATAGTTCTCGATGCTACACCTCCTGCTCTTGATCATGTTGATGTGGTGAAGGACTTCCTGGATGTGTTTCCCGAGGAGTTGCCTGGGTTGCCGCCAACTCGCGAGGTGGAATTATCCATCAAGCTTATACCTGGAACTTCATCGATATCAAAGCCACCCTACCGCTTGGCCCCTGCTGAGCTGGCTGAGTTGAAGAAGCAGCTTGAAGAGCTTCTCGACATGGGCTTCATCCACCCTAGTGTTTCCCCTTGGGGAGCCATTGTCCTGTTCGTGAAGAAGAAGGATGGATCTTTGCGGATGTGTATGGACTACCGCATGCTTAACCAGGTGACCGTGAAGAACCGTTATCCGTTGCCACGCATCGATGACATATTCAATCAGCTGAAGTCAACCACCATGTTCTCCAAGATGGATCTGCTAAGTGGTTACTACTAGATGCATGTGAAGGATGATGATGTCCCGAAGACAGCGTTAAGAACTCGTTATGGGCATTATGAATTCATGGTCGTTCCTTTTGGTTTGACAAATGCCCCTGCTGCGTTCATGGACCTGATGAACAGAGTATTCCGCCCATATCTCGACAAGTTTGTAGTGGTGTTTATCGACGACGTTTTGGTTTATTCCGAGACGTTAGAACAACATCGCGAGCACCTGCGGATTGTACTCAGCACACTGCGAGAAAACCAACTCTATGCAAAATTTTCAAAGTGTGAGTTCTGGATAAAGGAAGTTATGTTTCTTGGTCACGTGATCTCTGCCAGTCATATAGCTGTTGATCCTGTGAAGGTAGAAGCTGTGACAAAGTGGAATGCTCCGAAAAACCCATCTGAAATCCGTAGTTTCCTTGGTCTAGTGGGTTACTATTGGAAGTTTATCAAAGGGTTCTCCGAGTTGGCTTTACCTTTGACCAAGCTGACTCGGAAGGAGGTCAAGTTCTCATGGACCTATGAATGTGAGGACAGTTTTCAGAAGTTAAAGATGAGCCTGACTTCTGCTCCCATGCTTGCTTTGCCTGTTGAGGGCTTACCCTATGTCATCTACATTGACGCATCCCGACAAGGCTTAGGGTGTGTCTTGATGCAAGAAGGAAAGGTGATCTCCTATGCTTCTCGACAGTTGAAACCTAATGAAGCAAATTGGCCTACGCATGATTTGGAGCTTGCTGCCATAGTTCATGCTTTGAAGATCTGGAGACACTATCTCTATGGCGAAAAGTTTGAAGTCTTTTCTGATCACAAGAGTCTGAGATATCTGTTGACTCAGAAGGATCTGAACTTGTGACAATGTAGGTGGATGCAATATCTTAAAGATTACAACTTCACCATCACCTATCATCCTGGTAAAGCGAATGTCGTAGCTGATGCTCTAAGTTGCAAGAAGGATGTTGTTTGTGCTGCTTTGAGATGTTCAGTGTGGGAAAACCTTGAACATGTGGCCAGTTGGAGACCTCAGCCTGTCGATTCAGTGGATGAAGACAAGTTGTGTGTTCATATGGCCAGCTTGACCGTTACACCAACCTCGATCGCAGAAGTCGTGACTGCATAGTTAGAGAGTTCTGAGCTTGAAGAGATGAAATCTTTAACTGAGAAACCGCAATCTAACTTCTCTGTCGGAGTGGATGGTGTTGTCCACTTCAGACAAAGGTTGTGGATTCCCAATGTTGGTGATCAGAGACAGAAGGTTCTGAGTGAAGCTCATGGGTCCAAGTACACCATTCACCCTGGCACAACCAAGATGTATAAGGACTTACAACGAAGCTTCTGCTGGAAGAACATGAAGAATGATATAGCTCTGTTCGTGGCGAAGTGCTTGACATGTCAGCAAGTCAAGATTGAACATCAACGAACCGGTGGTCTTCTTCATCCTCTCGAGATTCCAGAATGGAAGTGGGAGAAGATCACAATGGACTTTGTTACTGGTTTTCCTATGTCCAAGAAAGGTTATGATGTTGTTTGGGTGGTGATTGATCGGCTTACAAAATCTACCCATTTCTTGCCTTTCAAAACCACGTATAAAGTTGCTGAGATGGCTCATTTATATGTGGAGTGGATAGTTCATCTACATGGTGTTCCTGCTATGATAGTTTCTAATCGAGACCCAAAATATACTTCTCGCTTATGGGGTCAGATTCAAGAAGAGATGGGTATTGATCTGCGTTTCAGTACTGCATACCACCCACAAACTGATGGTCAGTCCGAGAGAACGGTGCAGATTCTGGAGGACTTGCTACGTGCTTGTGTGATGGATTGGGGTGGTGCCTGGGATCGGTATCTACCGTTAGAAGAGTTTGCTTACAACAATATCTACCAAGCTAGTATTGGTATGCCATCTTTTGAAGCTCTCTATGGTAGACCTTGTCATTCGCCTTTGCATTGGGATGATATTGGTGAACGTTCCCTGGTGAAGACCGATGACATGCAGATAATGCTCGAGAAGGTACAACTGATAAAGAAACGGATGAAAGCTGCTCAAGACCGAAAGAAGATGTATGCTGATAAAAAGAGGTCTGATGTAAGCTTCTTAGTGGGAGACTATGCTTTTCTGAAGATCAAGCCTATACATTCTATTGCAAGATCTAAAGTAAAAGGCAAGTTGAGTCCTCACTATGTTGGACCATTTGAAATCTTAGATAAAGTGGGAGACTGTGCATATCACTTAGCCTTACCTCCTGCTTATGATAAGATCCACAATGTGTTCCATGTCTCTGTGTTGAGGAAGTACGTAAAGGATCCATCTCATGTACTCACCATTGAACCTGTGGAGATTCATCAGAATCTGACCTATGAAGAACTACCTGTGAGGATCCTTGACTCCCGAGTAAATTAGTTTAAGAATAAGGAGATAGAGCTAGTAAAGGTTTTGTGGAGATATCATGGTTTAGAAGAAACCACTTGGGAGTTGAAAGACGAGATGTTACGTACTCACCCCTCCCTCTTTGTATGAGATTTCAGGGACGAAATCCTCTTAAGGGGTGGAGTGATGTAACATACTGAACTCCACTATGTACCTCTTTGTACCATTTTCTATAAGTTTTTTCCTTCATTTTCGTTCCATGTTACTTTGGACTTGATTTAGTGGAATTATGATGGTTATTGGATAAATGTTTCCCATATATTCTTAATATAGGGTTGTATGAACAAATACCTCAGTTAGATTTTAGATAATGGGCCTAAAGTGCAAATTGTACACCAAGAAATAAAAAGAATAAAATATTTCGTCCTAGAACTTTCTAGCACTTCCTAGAATAAGAGAAATAAGAGAAAATCCGAATTTTATATAAAGGAGAAGATAAATGCAATAATTAAAGGTAATATGGGAATTAATGGGTAAAGAAGATAATTAGAAAGATATTGCACCAAAATTATAATTGGAAACCCATCAGGATAATTTGACACTCAAATTCATTTTCTTGACCAAAAAGTAACTTAAGGGCCAAGTATCATGTAAAGTGGAACATAAATGTAAATATTAATGTCATTATCAAAATAAAATAGGAAATAGGCCAATAAAGTGAAATAAAATACTTAATGCTCTCAAATCAGAAAAATAACTCCAAATTCGTATTCTAAACATAAAAATAAGCCTTTGGGCAAATTTGCAGCTAATTTGGATAATGTGTCAATAATGAGTAAAATAGGAGAGAGAAAGTGTGTAGAATATTATATTTATTTAATAAATAAATAAATACTCTCAACTTGTAAATATAATTACAAAATTGTGTTCTAATTCATTAGGGAGACTTATGGGTGAAGTTACACCAATTTTAGATAATGTTATCACCTCTTTTGAAGGAGAAAAGAGAAAATGACATATTAATTATTTAACCTATCAAACTTCTCCAAAAGGAAAAGATAACTCCATATTTGGATTCTACACATCAAAATAAGTCATAATATAAAATTTGGTAATTTTTGGATAATGTTTGAGTCTCCAAACGAAGAGAGAGAGAAACATTTAGGAATTAAATGACACTTTGGTCGAATTTTAATGTAACAAGGAAATATCTCCTTATCCCATCCGTGAGGTCGGATGGCCCAGGATCCTTCGTGGACCCAGGTTTAGTGATCTGATGACCAATGGTCGTCTTCTTCCTCTTAACGTAAAAGGCAACAGGTTCATTGCTTCTCAAATTTTCAAATCAATATATCCGGAGATATACTCGATGGATTTTGCTAATTTTTGTTTCGTTGGATTCTACATTGGATTCCACATTGTTTTATCCCAAAGATTTTGGGTTTTGGCGAATATTTGAGGAACACCCAACTTGGGCACCGCCACCCTCTACCTCCCCCTAGTCCAACCCTAACTCGGGGTCCCTTGCCTATATATATCTATGCCCCTAGGACCGCCATCACATTAGCATCTCGCATGTGCCTTCAATTTCGAGTTTCACAGACGTCTCGACCACCACCTAGCTGCCGTTTGCCCCTGCTCTTGCGGTGCCTCTCGTGTCCTGCTCTCTTTGTCTCCGTTCAATTGCAAGGTACCAACAGATTGAGCTCTCCTTCCTCTTTCTTTCGAGTACCTAAACGCGAGATTTCGTGGTGTATTGCAATTTTGCCCAAAACGAGCCCAAGCAAGCTGCTCGCGGCTTGTTGCCTTGGCACGAGGAGGAAGACGATCCTTTTTTTGTGTGTTTTTACGCCCTTGCCCTTCGCGCCTCCTTCCTCTTTCTCTGTCTGCGCAAAGGGTATCCTTGTCCTTTTGTTCCTTGTCCCACCTTTGACCAGGCGAGGACCGCGGCCCACACGACAGGAGCGAGGAGCTAAGTCACAGAGACGCGGGCCCCTGCTCTCTCTCTCGCTAGCTCTCTCTCTCATGTTGTGCCTATGTGGCACTCTCTGATTGGTCAAAACAAAATATTCTCTATAAATTATTCCAATGGTCAAAAATTAAAAACAAATAGTGTTTTGAAATCAGGAAGACCAGATCTAATCATTAAAAATGTTTTTGAGTTTTTATTTTGATGTTTGCGAAAACGTATTTTTAGAGTCGATTTAATTAACTAAAAATCACCAAAATTAACCCTAAAAGTCCATATCTTCAAAATATACAATATTATATGTTATCTTGATCAGAAAACCCTAACTAAGATGATGGTGAGGTTTTTAGAGTCTTATTCGATGGTTTGTGCAAAAAGTTAGTAATATTAGGATTTTCAATCTTCAATGAGTATATATAATTCTAATTCATAGATCTAATGATGAATTAGGGAAAGAGGGTTCTGATTTCGTGTGAAGGGTTGGAAAGAGGGTTCTAGAACACTTGAGGCTAAGGTATGTGCTTATACCCCCTTCAGTTGGGAAATTTTATACCAATACCCATATTCCCTAATGAGGCTTAATCTAAACTAATTCTTGATTCCTGAAACCTAAATTGTTTATTGCCTCAAAATTAGTTGTAGTATTATCTTTTTTGGGTTTTCAGACCCCACTACCATGTTATTTAAATCTTTTGCTTAATCTTGCCATAACGCTTTTGCTAGCATGTAGTTATATGTTCTATTTAACTGTAAAGTAGTGGTACTTATGTACAACCACCCACAGAGGGCATGTATATAATCTCCCTAGGGGAATGTTTATAATTCTCCCCATTATATTATAGGTGACTGGGAATGTCTTATTCTCCCCTCACCTAAGGTTATAGGTCTGGTAGGTGCCTCAACCCTACTTAGTTAGGTATACATATTAATTTACATGCAAAACCCTTATTTACTTTTGTTATTGGCAAGTTTCATTATATAAAGCCTCATACTCTTGATGTCTCACTTTTTAATAAATCTCTAGCCTATTTTACTTGTTACAACTTTCTTGTCACTTTTAGAATAATCTTGTAACACATACTTTTCTCTCTTTTCCTCTTGCTGGGTGTCTTCCCAACCACCCAGGTGCCGGTGTTGAGCAAGGAGAAGGACAAGCTTGAAGGAAGCTTCTCCCAGGAGTTGATCTTTAGCATTTGGAAAGGATGGCTAGGTTGCTATAGCTAGATCATGTTTATCTTATCTTTTCTTTTAGAAATCATTCATGTAGTAAACAATAAAAGCCATGTGAAGGCTTGTTATTTCTTTATTTCCATTGCTATTGACATTTTATTATGTATTTGGAATCATGCTTATTTACTTGGAATATTATGCAATCATCCTCAAAGTCTCTAAATTTTGGTTAAAATTGTGGATGTTTGTATTTCCTTTAAATTTTAGTAAAGAGGTGATCTCGCCTTTATACAGTGGGATGTACCATCTCTACTCTTGGAACAGGAAGAACTTTGTATTTGGACTGCAACCAAATGCTTATTTCCTCTTGTTATGGGAGTGAGAGATAGGACAACATGCATGCCATACACCAAGGATAAAAGATGATGTGAGTTGGAACGTTTCTGTGAGGTATGAGGACAGACATGATAACATACCCTAGTGGAGTGAATGATACATGGATGGTTTACAAAGGATAAGAGTATTAAGGTAATCATCTTGTGAGAATGTTTTATCATGAGCTATGTGGAATTTACAAGTTACACAAGGTTGAGTTCGAAAACTTAGAGGATGAGCTCAGAGTTTCTTGAAGAAGATAGACTTAGAGCTGAGATGCCTGGAGGTGTATGTCTTCAACGTTACCTAGCACCTAAGGATGTGAAGTGGTTGAGAAGTTGCTGCCTAGTTTATCTAGAGGCTAGAAGAGGTTGTTAGGTTAACCCTCAGTTGGAAAAAGAGATAAGTTTGGCTAACACTCAGATGTAATAATATCAGTTGATCAAGTTAATGGTTGTTTGGTTAGCTAGCCTAGTCCTTGATGCAATGAAAGGATGGTGGTAGAACCTCAGATCCACTTCTATGGAAAGGAAGGTGATGAAACCCCGACTAGAGTGGTTTAGGGTTTCTAAGGAATCAATCTTGAGGAATCATGACGTATAGGAGATCTTGATTTTAAGTTCACCATACACCATGTTACTACGAAGATAGTAAGTGACAATAGTACTTTGGATGCCTACGATGAAGTTGCATGTGGTATGTTGCCATGCATGACAGGAGGTGAAGGATGAACACCAGTAACCCAATGTTTTGATATAAAGGATAAAGAGTCCCCGAGAGGGAATGGGAGTTCGTCACTATGAATGTTGTGCTAAATCTCCCCTAGACCAAGGAAGGTCAAGACGCAATATGTGTTATGGTAGATCGCCTTACCTAGATGACATGAGAAAGAAAGGAAGTTGTCAAGGGATGGATTCGATTGAACTACATATGAGAGAGAGATGGTTCAACTACACCATGATGCGAGTTCAAAAGTTCTTGAGTATGATCTAAAGGTTTACTTCCATGCGGTGGAAGTAGGTACATGAAGAACTCGATTTTAGTACCGCTTATCACCCCTAACTGATGGGTAGAATGATCTAGACTAGAGGGTCTGATGAGAGAATGTGTGCTCATCCAGGGTGATACATGGGGGGAAATTCTTGCCCTGTAAGAGATGTGATGATAACCACCTTAGCCAGTATCGGGATGTAAAGAAGCTCTGTAAGGGAGGTTGTGTCGGGCACCACTTCATTAAGATGATGTGGGTGAATGGACCTCACGAAGGTCAGAAAAGGACCACAATGTGTGCAGATGAAGTCGCTTTGATCATGCAATGGCTGAAAGAGAGCCCATAGGTGACATGAGTCATGAGTTGATGCAAATCAGACTAACATGCAGTTCACTGTGGGAGAGTATGTGACGTGAAGATCTGAACCCTCTAAGTTATAGCTAAGAGAGATGAGTCTTGGTTGCACGGTCCAATTGAGATGGATTGCTGGAGATGGTTGTGTTTGACCTTACCCCTCAGGATAACATGATGTATAATGTGTTGCATGAGTCCGATCTAGAGAACCATGTGAGGTACCCAAGCTATGTGTGGAGCCCTGAACCTATTCAACTTTTGGGAGGCTGAAATGTCCCGAGTCACCTATGAGGGCACGATATACCAAGGTAAGAAAGAACTCAGATTGAATAATATGAGATGATGAACGTTCTTGGGAAGCAACATGGAAAGGGTGAAGCCCCATGAGAGCCCTGATGGACATAAGAAAGGCTTATCCTGATTTGTTTGTTTGCTTGATGGAATTTTGGGGGCAAAATTCTTATAAGAGGGGAAGGATGTTACAACCCCAATTTTTTGGGTTCTTTTGGTGAGAAATGTGATTTCTCATATTAAAGATATTTGAACAAATAAAGATATAATTTTTTTTGATTAAATGGATTTTGTTCACAATAGCCTTGATGGTTGTTTTGTGGGCTTTATTGGCTATTGGGCCCAATAACAAGGAAAGGATAAAAGAAACTCCATTAATTGAGTATATAAGAAAATGGAGAAAAGAAAGGTGTAGAAACCTCTAGAAGGCAATGGAATATAATCCAAAGTGGATTTCGTGTCTCTTGGGCTCCTTGGGTTCCAAGGAGTCCAAAGTTCCAAAGAGAAAGCAATAAGAAAAGAAAAGAACAATTAAATATTTATTTATTAAGAAGGAAATTGAAAACAATGATAAAATGTGGAAAATAAGTGGAAAGAGGTATAATTGAGTTATCCTTGGTGGATTTTCGTATCCAAAGGATTCGTAATGTTAAATGGAATGCCAATGAGGAAAATAAAAAGAAAGAAAATGAAAAATCCTCAAAAAGAGATATTTTGATAAGAAATAAACAAGATAATGAATTAATTTTGGTGGCATTGCTAAAGAGGTGGTATTTTCTATTTAAGGAAAATATATTTTCGTGGCCAATGAATTAAAAAGCAAGTATAAAGAGAATAAGGGAGAGGATTTTTGATTTCCTAAATATCCAAATAATAAAGAATATCAAAAGGATAATTAAGAGAGAGAAGCTTGCTTTTTCATGAAGGAATCCGATTCCTAGTAGGAAAGAACCTTATTTCTTCATGAGAAAGCATCGTAGGGTGTTGTTACCCTCATCTATAAAAGGAGAGAGAGATCCCTAGGCCGAGTCTAGGAGAGAGATCCCACGTACCCTCCTTTCTTCTTCTTCTTCTTCTTGTTTTTGGCATATAAACCCTAACCAAGGGAAAGAATGCTACCCCAGAGCAACCAGGCACCGTGAAGAGGTTATGATGGAGACTTGACACTTCCACGACACCACGGAGGAGCGCAGTCATCTTCCCCGTGCTCTAGAGCTTGCGCACGACCATTGTATGGCTGCAGGTTGGCCATGAGTTGTGGAACCAAGCAAGCTCGAACAACCACCCTACCTGTGACCCAAGGGGTACCTCCCTGTACGCAGAGGAATGGAAGAGCTAGGGTTCCAAGTTCCAGGGAGTTTTTGGCCTTGGAGAGAGGGGAAACAACCCCACGATCAACTGCTGTTGACGGCCGCCTAGGGTTCCCGAGCTGGAAGACGGCGGGGAAGTTTTGGACGGATCTAACCCTCTGGGGTATACAGATCTGGAAACTTAACCAAGGGTACAAATGTCATTTCGAAATGTTTCCAAACTAGCTACAAAGCAACGTTGCATGATAAAGGCTATGTGGCACCTCCCTATTGGCCAAAGTAAGTGGATTTTGTAAAATTCGTAGCTAAATATTTGTAGCTCGGATTGGTACGCATAAAATATGAAATTTTCTCAAAAAAATGAGTGGAATCCAATAAAAATATTTTTACAAGCTAGTTTCTCTTGCAATTTGAAAAGCAGTGTAAGTTATCAACTTTAATGAATTAAAGATTAAGAAACCCTATTTTGAGATTATTTATGTATTTAATAGGGTTTAATGGATGATTAAAGTTGGTATTAACCTTTTAATGATAAAAAGGAACATTACAAACAAAACGGATGAACTTTGCACGTAATTAGTTTAATTTATTGTTTCATGTGCATGAATATGCTTTAATGGGCCTTGAAACCCTAATATTGGTAAATGCGACTCTTAATGGCTTTAATTATTCAAAATCGTGAATGAAGTTAAGATTTGATGATTCTAAGCTATTTTGAGTATAAAGGTTTCTAATTGTGGATAAATACCTTTAATCTAGAAATTAGGGTTTTCTAATCAATAAAGGTAGAATTAATGACCATTAGAATTCATTTGTGAATTAGACCATAATGAACTATGAATTGATGATAAATGAGCATAATGATCTTGTCATGGAATAAAAGGGACAAAAATGGTAGCTTTAATGTAAAAGAGGCTTAATGGACTTAATTGATGATTAATTGTGTTGTTTCTGAAATTAAGGTTATATGTTGTTAAAAGGTAACCTTAATAACTTTCATGAAGGATAGATGAGAAATTATCGTTTAAAAGAGTAAAATGAAGTAAAAACCCTAATTGAAAAGTAAACCCTAAAAGAGGTAGAAATCCTAAAAAGGAATAGAAACCTTAAGTAGGAAGATGGTTTGAATAGATTTTGATAAAAATGAATTAGATGTAATTTCAGGATTCTTGTACTTTCTTGATTGGATGTCTTGATTGATTGGACTTTTCTATCTCAATTCATCATAATAGGTATGTGGTTAATTACGATTAATCACATTAGTTTTCCCGAAGGTTTACCAGATGGTTAATCGCATTGAATGCAACTTAACTGTTTGGATGTTCATACTTGAAAAATCATAAAGTCACTATGGTTATCACAAATATAAATACATGTGTATTCTCGCACCTACATGCCACCCTAATGGAAGATTCCATAAAGGTCAAACCCAAGAGGGTAGACCAATGGGCACCTTGAGAGGTGACCCCAGACACCAAGCTCGGGAATGAGAAGGTGGTCTATGTCGCATGACTAAGGGGCACCATGACAGGTGACCCCTAGGCACCAAGCTCGGGATTGCGAAGGTGGCCTTAAGTGATTGGCAAAAGTGAAACCCTAGAGGGGTATTCTAGGGTTAGGGCAAAAGTGGTGGAGAATGACACATTGAAAATGTAAATTGGTTTGCTAATTACCCTGATTTTGATAATTAAATTGTTAGCCATATTTGTGAAATTTTAGTTGTTCCCACATACCATCATATTCCTATATGCTGACCGATGTTTTGTTTGTCGTCGTTTTAGGTACAACATTTGAAAGAACAAATAGTAAAGTGACACATTGTGGAAATAAGAAATAAAGTCTAAGGAGGATTAGATAGAATGAATCCAGGATGTGGATAGAGTAGTTTACCAAAGTATTAAAAAGGTATGCAAAGTTTTATTTTATACCAGTTTTCAGTATAGTTGGTAAAATTTGATAATTGTTATTGATTATTTGTCAAACTTTTGATCCTGTTAATTGGGATAATGGCTTTGATCTCTTGGTCTCCCTTAGTTGGGGGTTACCGGGAAGCGGGGTTGTTACACTGAAAGTATTAGTGGTTGGAGGCCGATAGCTCTGTGTAATTTTTTGTTTAATATCATTTCAAAAATTCTCTCGAATAGACTTCAGAAGATACTTCCTCTATTATAAGTCCTAACCAGATTGCCTTCATTAAGGGTAGGAAAATTGATGATGATCTTCTCCTGGCGAATGAGCTGATAAGTGATTTTAATTTGAGTAATGGAAGTGAAAAAATGTGCATCAAGGCTGACCTAACGAAAGCATACAATTCTATGAAATGGCTTTTTCTATTTCAAGTGATGGAAAAAATGAAATTTCCTCTTTGCTTTATTGACTAGATTAAAACCATTACGAATACCATGAGTTTGCATATTCTGGTCAATGGTTGTCCTACTAATGTCATTTATCCTTCTAATGGTATTCGCTAAGGTGATCCACTGGCTCCTTCTCTCTTTGTAATTGTTATGCAGGGTTGAGTGCTATGATGGAGAACTCTGTGAGGAGGGAGTATTTCAAACCATTAAATACTTGAAGTATGTCGGTGTCGCACTCCTTATTTTCTGATGATGTGATGATCTATGCTAAAGCCAGCAATGATAATGCGATTGCTCTTAAATCTCTACTGGCATAGTTTGGGAAAGTTTCTGGCTTGGAAATGAATCCAAAGAAAAGTCATGTATTCTGTAATAAAAATGTAGATGGGGATTTCATAGCCAAGGTTTTGAACATTAACAAAGGCACTCTTCCTATGAGATATCTCGGGTTACCTCTGTTCTGTGGCAAGCTGAAAAAATCATTCTATCTACCTTTGATTGAGAAGACGAAGAAAAAGCTAGAAAGTTGGAAGATGTGAACCCTTTCGTTTGGAGGTAGAGTGGAACTAGTTACATCTACTCTAAATGCTCTGCATCTTTTTTGGTCAGCTACCTTTCCCTTACCTGCTAGTATCTTGAAGGAGATTAATAGTGTATGCAAAGCCTTTATCTGGGAAGGTGTATCTCTGAATAAGAAAATTCATTATGTCAAGTGGGACAACATGTGTAGACCCAATAAGGAGGGAGGGTTGGGTATTAGAAGAATTGAAGAGTCTAACAAAGCAGGGATGATTGTTAATGATTGGAATATTTCTTCTAAAAAGGATTCTCTGTGGGTGAAATGGTTGAATGAAAAATACATAAAAATGGATTCCTTTTGGTCCTGTAAATTCAAAGCTAATAGCTCATGGATGTGGAAGAACATGTGAAGCTATAGAAGCATGATCTTTCCATTAATTGATATTCATATTGGTGATGGTACTATCTTCAAAATCTTGAAAGACCCCTGGTTTCCAGGTAATAAGTTTATGGGAGATTGTATGGATATAAAAGCGTTATGAGAATTGGTTTTGGGAAGGATGGCTATTTAAGTAACATTGTTACTGATAAAAATTGGGATATTCCTGATAGAAGGTGCTTCAGGGAGCTTAGAGAGTGCATTAATATGGCAAATATCAAGTTCTATGATGAAGATTTGATCAATTGTAAAGGTTTATATAACCTGAAGATCAAGGATGCGTGGAACATTCTCAGAGGAGAAAGTATTACTGTTAACTGGGCGAAGTGGATCTGGAAGTATGATCATCCTAGGATTCTTATCATTCATGCTTGGAAGCTTTTCTTGGCTAAGTTGCCTACTCTGGACTATCTTCAGAAGGTCGGTTTTCAGTTTGCCCCTTGTTGTGTTCTCTGTGAAAAAGATATTGAAAGCATTGAGCACCTGTTCTTCAAGTGTAGTTTTGTTGTTGACTTGTGGAGGACGGCGAGGAACTGTAATCTCTTTGATAAACTGTCGAGGATACCTGCTGATTGCCTGTGGTTTGTGTCTAAGAAACAACAGTTGTTGTGCTTATCTATTCTTTATCACATCTGGAGAGAGAGAAACTCAAAAATCTTCAGGAACTCTAGTTCTGACATCAATAAATGCTCGAATAACATCTTGGATCTAGTCTTGTTATATGCTTAAATACGTGATACCATGACATATTCTTTGTATATGTATATTCTGTTTCTTTTTGTAAGTTGTGTACAATGATACACGAGCTATACATGTACATAAACCCTCTTGTTCTAATAAAGGAAAGGCTCTTACTAAGCAAAAAAAAAAAAAAACAAGCCTTGGTTTATCTATATGGTATCAAGAGCAGGCCCGATCCTTGTTTTTCCTTCCCACCCTACCCCCATGCCCTGAAGTGACCCCTGCCAACCCCCTCCTCCCCCAGTGCCGCCGTCACCCTCCCTCCTCCCCAGTACCACCGGCTTGCCCTGCCCAGCTGCTGTCCAGCCCCACCACCACCCGCCGCCCCTCCGCCTCCACCACCTACTGCTGCCCCCTATCCCCACCCACCCCCCACCGCCCGCCCCCCTCCTGCTGCCACCGTAGCACCTTCCCCCCTCACCCATCGAATTCCACCACCCCTCCCTCTCCACCTTTGCCTCCATCTTCTTCCTTCTTCACCAATCCCATCCTTCCTCTTCTCCTAGCGGGCAATCTACTCTTTTGGACAACCATAGACCTCTCACGTTGAGAGTCCCCTACATCTTCGGTTCTTTTTCTTCCTGCGCCTCATGAAGGATTACTGATTTCCTCATGATGACCTAGGTTCTTTTCATCTATCTCATGTCTTCTCACAACAGCAAAATCAGACGAGGGTTTTTGAAATTTTCAAAAACCTAGCCAAAAAGGAGTACTCCTCATATGCTCCTATTGATGATTTTTACAACCAGTGCTCCGCTCTCTGGAATGAGTATGAGATCTACCACCCGTTGACTGCTGACATCAAAGAAGCTCAGAAGCAATGCAATGAACTCCAACTAGTTCAGTTCTTGGTTGCACTTCCCGCTTCTTTTTCAGGTGTGGTTGATCAAATATTGTCAAGCGATCCACTACCGACTCTTCACGATGTTCTAAAGTAGGTCCAACGACTACCATCTATTTCCTCTACACCAACTATTGAGCATCCTGCCTTGGTTTCTTGTACTACTGATTCTGGACGTGGCCGCGGTCGTGGACGTGGCCGTGGAGGACATCCACCACCCTCTAGAGGAAGAGGCACTTCTACTGCTCCTGGATGAGGTCAAGCCACTGGACGATGCTACTACAACTGGTGTGGTCGTGACAATCACATGGAAGATAGGTGTTGGATCAAGCATGACAAGCCAGCCTGGGCAAACCAGGCCTCCACTGAAGCTACTATAGAAACTGCATTTGATTCACCATCTGCTCCTCCATCCACTGCCTGGCTTCGCTCTGAGTTCAAGAAATTCTTTCAGGAGTGAATGACTCAACTACCATCGACATCGATGGGAGGCTCATCTGCTATCCTGGCATCTCCCTCGACTGGTAACCAAAAGTGGTGTATTGATTCTGGGGCAGCTGTTCACATGGCAGGCGACCTCCACTTATTTTCTGCCCTATCTAAAACTTCACATATTCCATCGATCACTGTTGCTAATGGCTCGAAAGCACCTATACATGACATTGGCACTGTTCTGTTATCTCGCAAGATGAATCTTCACTCTGTTTTATATATACCTCAGTTTCCTATTAATTTACTATCTGTCATAAAACTATCAAACAACTTCAGTGCTCTATTAAATTTGATCCCTCTAGTAGTGTTTTGAAGGATCTCCACACGAAGACCAGGATTAGTTCGGGCCATGAAGGACCAGATGGACTTTACTACTTAGATGGACCACCTGCGGCGTCCACTCTCTTATCTATATCTGTCTCAAGACTTCATTGGCACATTCGGCTGGGTCATCCGTCTGTTGCAAAGATGAAGCTTTTATTTCCTACTTTAGCTGAAAATAAATTCTCTTGTGAAACCTGCATTTTGATTAAACAAACAAGGTCTATTTTTCCTACAAAGAATGATATTGGGTCTAAAGATATGTTTAACATTGTTCACTTTGACATATGGGGTCCATGTAGTGTCCCGAGTCAAACCAGTGTTAAGTATTTTTTGACATTTATTGATGATTATTCCCCTGCTACTTGGCTTTTTCTGCTCAAAGACCGGAGTACTGTTTTAGACAATATCCGTACTTTCTTCTCAAAAATAAATACCCAATTCAATAAAAACATCAAAATTCTCTGTATTGACAATGCCCTAGAGTTTATGCAAAAGTTTGTCACCTCATTTTGCTCTAATCATGGCACCATACACCAAACTTGTGATGACATGTCTTGGGAAAACGAGATCAACGAATGCGGAAGCGATTAATTAGCAGCGGAATTACTGCAAATCACTAAAAATAATAAGTTTTTGTAAAGAGATCTACAAACGGTAAAATTCTTTCATAAGGAAACATGATAAGTTATTTTAACAAACTGATCCATCATTACATTCTGTAAAATCACATCTCGAGGATTACAAACATCAACTGCCTTGTTAACTGAACAAGGCAAGATACAAAAATCTCGAGGCATTACGCCAAAATCTCAGATCTATATTAAACATCTACTGACTCCTAGGACCTGAGAGTACATAGACGACACATAGGACATTCTATCTACAAGACTTGACAGACAGTGTTTCCACCTGAGGATCACTGTTGTCCCTGATGTTGTTGTTGTTGTTGTTGCTGCTCACCCACTGATGGGTTCCTTCGTCCTCGGCGTCTACCTAAAAAGTCGAATCCCACAGGGGTGAACAATTGAATAATTGTCCCAGCAAGAGTTATAACTCTCCGCCAGAAGCATTGTTATTGCAATAATGGAATAAAATTGAGCAGTAGAACTATAAATATTCGACAGTAGGTAAAACATTGAATAAACTAAGTAGAACAATATTTTATAAGCAATCATTTCAATTTTAACTTGATTAAATGACAAGACATATGTCAATAAGGAATATGAAGAACATGTATACTAGTTATTCAACTAGAGCATTATAAACAATGTATCATAAATCATTGTTTCTCGTAGTTCAACATAAGCAATTATGCTATATGGCTGATTACATTTTTCAAACATATTTATGCCCTGAGGAGATGAGTTACACCACTCATACTCCAACCGACCATTACGATATCACAATCGGTACCATACATAGGTCATCAAAAGAGTCAGATTCCTATGACCTCATCTTCCTCAGTCAGTGTGAGGAGCAACATGCAGGACATCTTGTGTCTCTGCCATAATAGCTTTCCAGGGTATTCTGGCAACTTCTCTATTAGAGTTATAGTGGCGTGCTGTACTCTCTTCGCCATCGAGGGATTTCTTGTTTATCTCTCATCGATGCGGCATTAACAACATCATCAGGAGATTAGTGATACATCATCCCAGCATAAACATATAATGAAGGATTGAGAGATTAAATGTACATCTCACATCAATTCCTACATTAGGACGTAAGGATATTCACGTCCATAACCCCTACATACTCAAAAGTATGCTCTCCAGGAGTTCCCTTAGGAAAACCTGTTTCACCATCATTTAATGTTCTGACAATGATGGATCTATGGTCAGGGCTCTACATGATATCATTATACTTGATTATTTAAGTACATTATGGCATTCTTTTATCATCAGACATGTTTTCAAACATAAACCAATAAGACAATTGCTATAAAGAAAGAGTACTAATTGTATCAAGTTCATATCACATATTGTTAACATTGGGATATCAATCCCTAACCATATCATCATTATGATTCAGGAATATGGGTGTTCAAACCCTTAGTTCATCAAAACAATTGTTACCAAGTGACATATTGCCATCAAGTCCTTTAACAACATGAACATGATTGTAGCATTGTAGATATTTCTCATGGCTCATACAGCCTATCAATCTTATATGTTACCTCTTACTAGGCAACATAACATATCATTACTTTCAAAGCTTATAAGTGCTTTCAATGAATATGTCATCATAACCCTTACCTGGCTATGCTCACTTCTTTATAAAGACCTGCATGACTAACACAATTGATAACATGCACATTACATCTATATCAGCACATTATAAATTATTTCCAAGTCAAGTATAGAACACAACGGCCATGCAGCCAAAAACGGTCGTGCAAGGGAAAACCACCACGGCCGTGCTACCTTGCACGGTCGTGCTACAGAAGGTTACCACGAGCGTGTAACATCACCACGGTTGGTTTCCAGGGTTAGGGTTTCCCATTCAATTTAATTAGGGTTATTAAACCCCTTTAACTTACAAAGGCATAATGATTCCTCATTTCATAATTCAATCTTAGAGTTTCATGCTTAAAAGCATAACCCAGAATTAGGGTTTACTGTTCATACCATCACATTTCCCTAAACTAGGGTTTACTATTCACATTACAACACATTACCCTAGATTAGGGTTTACTATTCGCATTTATTAGGATTACTTCCATTAATGCCCTCAAATTAGGGTTAAGATTCATTAACCATCATAATTAGGATTTTCATGATCTCACTATGAAGGATCATACCCTAATTAGATATATTCATACATGTTGGAAGTTTATTACTTGATTATCATTCATATAAGAGTCTTCTCTCTCCTCTTTCTATCAGATGATGTTTGCATCACCCTTGATTAGGCTAAGTCAATTCAACACTGACATCATGGGTTGTGTCATTACTATTGTGGTCATTAAGGCTCACTTGATCAAAGGGTATTAGTTACTCTATCCCATCAAAGTTCCTTTGTAATGATCACCACTGATTATAACATGCATTAATCAACTTATTAATTGGTCCCTTAATCACTTTAGGTATCTATGAGGTTTAGGTTAATCAACTACTAAACTATCTTGACCACTAAGACATCAGACAATCTTAACCTTTTTAGACCTCAAACGGTCTTGCACACTAAACCCCCAAACGGTCTTGAACAAACCTTGAAACCGTTTGGTGTTGAAGACCGTTTGGTCTTGTTGACTTTTGAAACCGTTTGGTAAAGTGCACACTCAAGACCGTTAGCCCAAGATGGGGTGAAGACCGTTTGGTCAAGTTTGACTTTGAAACCGCATGGACATAACCGATCTTGAAACCGCATGAGATTTAATGATTTGGGATCGTTTGGTCCCAAACAGTCTTGAGACCGTTTGGTCCCAAACGGTCTTGAGACTGTTCGATCCAAACCACCTCAAAACCGCAAGGACCAAAAAGTATCTCAACCACTTCAATTGAGTTAGTGTTTCCAATGTTGAACCCCTCAATCGATCATATACTTGTTAACCGCTCATCAATTGAGTCTATTAGGTCAACCCTCAACTGATTTGACACTCAACTAACCCTCAATTGATCATCAATTAGGGCTTGGATCAATTGGATAAGGGATTGGAATTGATTATCCTTCAACATGTTTCAACATGATTCTAATTGATTTGAAACCATTGAACCATCATTCAATTTGGTCATGACCTGACCCCAAATGGTCTTGGGATCATTTGTATGACCTCCAAACGGTCTTGAGACCGTTTTCTCAAGCAACATCAAAAACCAACTCATCTAATTAAGGCTTGTCTCATTGGATTGATGTGACAATGTGAGTTTTTCCCTCTTTTCTATTAATTATTTTGTCTTTCACCTTTATAATGATCATTCATAATACCTTTTGACTCCTTGATCAATATAGATACCCAAAATCAAATTCTTTTGTATTCTATGAATTTCATGCACTCTTGGGCACCTTAATTAACTTAATACACCTCTTTGAGAAAATGCTTGAGTTCGACTAGTTAACTTTTTCTTTTGGTCTCCAAACTTTTACACATTATTCTACAATTCATGTTGAATATATGGTCCAAATTTGAGATCATTTGGACCTTCCTATGATTTTATACGATTTTTCTAAGGTTTTAACCTTTCCCTAGCTTTCTTTGCCTTTTTCCACCTTTTTCTCCCTTTTTCTTGTTGGGCCCGGCCCATCTGTGGCTTGGGGCGCCGCTGGGCAAGGCGGGTTGACCCAGCAGCCTTGGATCTTGATCCAACGGCGCTGGGGTCATCCCCTACCTTGCGCCTGGTTTGGCAAGGGTCCACGGTGGACCAGCCGGCGCCATGGCCCGACCCCGAGCGACCAGTTCGCTTTTGTTGCGCCCAATAGCTTGACCAAGAGATCTGCACCCCTCTCTCGAACCTTCCGCACGGTTTGGTGCCGCGATAACACTGCTTGGAGGCTATGGGAACAACCTGACCATGGGGTGTGCCGCCCTTCTAAATAACCCTAACCCTAGCCCCAAACAACCATATAAACCCCCCCTTGAGGTCGGCTCGCCCCCACGAACTCGAACAACACCTCCTCTCCTCGCGCCGAGTCCTCCCTCTCTCGCCCCTTTCTTCTCCAGCCACCACACCGCCGCGGAGCACCCCTAATCACGGGCGGGTGCTTGTGTTGGGGCGAGCAACAGCTGCCCTTGGATTGGGTTTCCACGCTGGTCCTTACCAAGATCAACGGTCATCAGACCGCGCGCCGTCCCTCTCCTGCTCCTTCTCCGTGAAGCACGTGCCTGGGAGCACGGCTTCCCTCCGCCGCTGATCGGCTTCGCGTGTCCACGGTAGATCATCGATCGACGACCCCTAATATTTGGTAATTCTGCCCTCTGCACTAAATTCCAGAAATAACCTAAATCTTGCAAAATCAATATCTTGAGATCCCTAGCTCCAAAAATAGTGAAATTATAGTCCATTTTGATCAGAAAAATCCAAATGACTTGTTAAAAATACTTGTGAAGCTTAATTCTCGATATTCATCACTGATATGCCATGATCTTGTTCCTTTGACTTTTTTTAATTATCTTATATGATGATTAATTTTGGAGAAACTCTTATTCCTGTTTCTAATGATCATTCTGAGACACCAAATCATTTATTTTTGACAAAATAAGGGTTAGATATAATCCTCTTGACTCTTTACCATAAAAATATGAATCATATACTTTGAAATAGGGTTTATTCTTAATATAATGATGCTCTACCTTGATCTAGAAAGCCCTCTTAATCATAGGACTCCCTAATCTAATTTTGAGTCCAATTGTGCTATCTGATATTGGAAATGATCTAGAGATTTGAATAATGATATTGATAATTAGGGTTGACATGTATTCCTAAATATACCTAGGAAGGTCATCCATTCATGAAACATGTTTGATACTTGAATATTTGTTGGACTTTTGGGGAATATTGTTGATGACCTAAACCTAAGGTAGAAATAGGAAAATGTAACCCTAATCTCGAATAACAAAGCATGATCTTTTAAACTATGATCTTGACCCTTGATCCAATATTTTGATCTAGGATCTGACTCAAAGGGTTGATCTACTCTCTATCTTGGGATCTATACTCCAAATACTCTTTTAGAAAGGTACGCTATTATACTACTCCTCCTTGGTTGTATGGTGATATTTTTTTTTGGTATCTCTTGAATTATGCTTGGCTAGTTATTTGGATGAAATATTGTTCCCTATGAATAGTCTTCCCTTTCTCTTCTATATTATATGTTGAGAAACATGAAACCTAAATCATTAGACCCATTATGACTGCCCGTATATTGATGTTGATAATGATGTTGGAAAAATTGATAATGTTGATATTGGATATAAGAAAAACTCCTTCTTTGGAAGGCGAAATTTTGCACTTGGACCTCCTATCTCATATGATGAGAAGGATCTTGGTGACCTCCCCATCGCGTTGGGGTAGTAGAGTCACCCAAACTAATATAAGCATGCTTCTTGAATTACAGCATAATGGGAAATTCGTAATAAAATTTGTGTTGAATAACTTTTTGGTTTTTTTTTTGGAAAATCGTTCGATAATGTTTTGAAGCATAAGTCCTGCCAAGCATATTAGTTTTTCTTATAAAACTACTTCACTTGTTTTTATATAGCGTACCGTGCCATTGCATTGACTTTGTGTCTTGATTTTCTCGATTTTAGGTAATGCAAGGAACTAGATTCATCTACTCTTTCATCTACTGCAATAAAGACTGCTACATCTTATGGACTCTACATGGGAGCTAATTGTAAAAGTGATGTAGTTGTATGCTAGTTCTTATCTTTTTCTCTTTCCTGTTGCCTACGGGCCTATGTATTAAACATTTTGGTTCATTTTAATAAAGAAGGATGTTATTTCATTTTTGCATATTATCTGTGTGTGATTTTCGGGCCACTCAGGGACAGGCGCTCTCATCCCTCTAACACTGCCCTTTTGGACAGTGGGATTGGGATTAGTGTAAGAACGGATCCGTGACAGTTGGTATCAGAGCCATAACACACTTCATATGCATTAGTGAAATGATATTCTTAATCGCTGAACCAAGGAAGCCCTAAAATTCACTATGGTGAAAACTGAGGTGTCTAGAAAGAGCACAAAGGGGGTTCTGGCATAATTCCTCCTATCCGTCTTCACGGTGGTTGAGGTTCCTCCTGCTCCACCTGGCCTTAGTTGATCCCGAAATGGATGGAAGGACTTCCTATAACCCTAGAGAGTCTTCTAGCATCTTATCTCTTCTTTAAGGATTGCCCAAGCCACCTATTAGAAGGAAGTAGGATGACTCCTCATCTTCTCATTCTCCTTAAGGTGTCATGACTTGATCTATATACTCTCTCTATTTTGGGTAAATTAAGGATGGGAACAACTAAAATCCGAAAATAAATTGAGAAAACATGTTGCAATATTTCCATGATCTATCATATTCTTGCTTTGAAAGTAATAAACAAGGAAACTTATATTAGTTGAACTCTTGCAGATGGCCCCAAAAACTAGGAACAACAGGGATGGTGAAGGGACCTCTGGTACTAAAGACAAGGGGAAGAAGCCCCGCATGGAGGATGATGAAGATGTCAGTTCTGCCAATAAGACCAACAATATGGGGGAATGGGAATTAAAACAAAAGGCCATTATGGATGCCCTTCATGACCTAGCTGTTCGTACAACATCCCTTGTACCAACCCATAACCCAAAACCCACCACTATCCAGGATTTTCTGAAACTCAGCCCGGAAACCTTCTATGGGGAAGACAAAGATGATGTCCTAGACAAGGCTGATGCCTGGTTAGTGTCCATGGAAAACACTTTTAGGGTTTTGAGGTGCCCTAAATAAGACAAGGTTGGTTTTTCCACCTACCAGTTGAAGGGAGCAGCCAAATTGTGGTGGGAGAATTATATCCGGTCACAACAGGTCATCCCTGTCAACTGGGAAGCCTTCAAACCCATTTTCACCAACCGTTTCCAGCCCACATCTAAGAGAAAGGAGAAACAAAAACAATTCCTCACCCTGACCCAAGGAACTAACACAGTGGCTGAATACAGCCGACAGTTCCGCTTGCTGGAGAGGCATGTCACCAACCTCACTGAAGAACAAAAATTTGACCGTTACATTGATGGGCTTTTCCTTACTCTAAAAGATTTTGTATCCTCATCCAAACCCACCAATTTCTAGGATGCCTATGACCATGCCTTGTCCATGGAGAGAACCCTGGGGATGGGACACGAGAAACCTTTACCTACCCTTGCCTATCTAGGCCTGACTGAAGTTGTACCTGCAAAACCTGAACCAAAGGGAAAACCCCATATTGGTGGCAATAAGAACAGGAACCGACAGAAGAACCAGAGGAATCCTCCTTGTTGGCTAAATGGACATCTATAAAATCCCTTTGTTTTGATTATGACAAACATTTCATTCTTATTTATCTAACGAGCTACTTGAGTGTGCAGGATTATGGTGGATGACGAAGCAACTAGGGAGATCATAAGTTTATAGTTTTATTTTCATGCAATGTAATCACTATTGTAAAAACTTGTACAGTTATATAATGTACAAGTACCTAGATTGCATGTAAATCAAGCATTGGATCTTCCCTAGCTACACACCATAGTTAGACATGTCATCCCTTCCAATAGGATCACATTATGCACACTCATGCACACACTTAGTATCTTAATTGATAGATTGAAACAGAGACAATCTCGGTCGACACACTCCTCGACCGAGACACTCTCGGTCGACAACCTTCTCGACCGAGATTGACCTAAAGTAGCCGTTAGACTTAGCAAATGAGTTAGTTGGCAGTTGGAAGTGAACGTTGCACTCAGAGAGCCTGTCGGTCGAGAAAAGCTCGACCGAGTGGGTGTCTCGGTCGACCATCTGTCGACCGAGACGGTCTCTGACAGAATCTGCAGAGTTAAAGCAATTAGCCGTTGTAAAAACGACCAATCTATTCCTAACGGCTAATTGAGCACTTGGAACCCCCTAGAAACTATCTAGAAGGTCCTTAAGCATACTTAGGCTATCCCTATAAATAGGACAAGCCATAGGACACTAGATTTCACCTTGCTACACTTGAGAATTCTTTCTAAGCACTCTTGAGCAATCTTTTACAAGCAATTGAGCACTGTGATTACTTGGCCATATTCCATCTAGCTCAAGCTCGTCCTATAGGCTAGATTTTCCTAACCCTAGCATCCACAAGTCTATTACCTTGGCTAGGAAAATCCATACGCTTGATATAGGCAATTCAAGCCTTGAGCTTAAAAGGATAAGTTGTACTTTCTTATTTTCCTTCTTGTTCCTTGTTATATTTGTACTCTTCGTTGCTACTCCAGGGAGGAGGCTGCATATAGGAAGAGGGTGAAGCTCTTCGTGTGAAGAGGAGGACTTTGGACTACTTCAGAAGGCTATCTTGACGGGAAGCTACTTCGGGAGGGAGGCTACTTCAAGGGGGAGCTTGAAGTTACTCCAAGGAAGGCTGCTTCAAGGTTGGCAAGATTACTTCTAGGTGAAGGCTGTCCAAAGGGTGTTTAGAGAGTGTTGTAATTTTATGTAACATCCTTAAAAGGTAATAAAATTCAATACTTTCAAAATCCCGGTTGGGTAAGCAACCGGGTAGTGGACTGACTCCTTAGCATTTGCTAAGGTGGAACCACTCTAAACACCTGTGTCTCTCTTCTTGTCTTTTACTTTGGTTGTTTGAGTTTAAATTGTTTTAAATTATCATAAAACTCTATTCACCCCCCCTCTAGAGGTTTTCAATTGGTATCAGAGCAGGCTTCAAGGAGCCCTAACAAAGTCTTGAAGAAAAGATGGGGGATGGAGTGCTCAACAACCTCAACATCGAAGGAACGTTCGTTGCTCGACCTCCGGCATTTGATGGGACAAACTATCAATACTGGAAGAGAAGAATGCAATTTTACTTCCAAGGAATCAATTGGGATCTTTGGAGAATGGTATCTACACCATACACACTTCCACAAGACGAGTTCGAAGTATGGGACGCTAATACGGTAAAAATGGCACAAATGAATGCAAAGGCGGTAAGCATTTTATATTGTTCCATTTCAGTAGGTGAATTTAATAGAGTATCAAACTGTGATACCGC
This sequence comes from Alisma plantago-aquatica, assembly GCA_963693085.1. NCBI lineage: Eukaryota > Viridiplantae > Streptophyta > Magnoliopsida > Alismatales > Alismataceae > Alisma > Alisma plantago-aquatica. The sequence continues at coordinate 1,710,023,718 of OY856409.1, read as the reverse complement.
ATATGACATTTGGCATAGATTATCTATAACATATGAAGGTACGGTTCAAGTTAAAAACTCTAAAGTTAGTTTGCTTAAAACCAAATTTGAACATTTTCGTATGGATCCAAATGAAACTATTAGTGAAATGTATTCAAAATTTTCTACTATTGTCAATGGTTTGAGTGCTTTAGGGAAACCTGTTCTTGAGGAAGATCAGGTATCAAAAATACTTCGATCTCTTCCTCCAAAGTACAAACCAAAGGTGACAGCTATTGCAGAAGCAAACGACCTCACTCGTCTCAAAATGGAACAGCTCATCGGTAACTTAGAAGCTCATGAGGCAGACCTAGAAGAGGAAGAGAGAAGAGAACATGAACATCAACGTGGGCCAAAGAAAGACGTAGCCCTCAAAGCATCAAAAGCTCTCTCACAAGAGAGTGAGGAATCTAGTGAAGAAGAAGGAGAAGAAGCATTGATAGTCAATGGTAAGAAATATAGAAGGTTTAAATCTAATAAAATTTCTAGTTCTTCTTCCACTCCCAGGTGCTTCGAATGTGGAAAGAAAGGACATTTCAAAAATGAATGTCCCAAAGCTAAGAAGGGAAAGAAAAGCTCACATAAGAAGAAAGAAAAAGCTTATAAAGCAGCATGGGATGAAACGAGTGAAAGTGAAAGCGGAGAAGACAAGATAGAATGTCTAATGGCAAGAGAAGATGAAGAAACTCAAGAGGTAAGCCTAGTTGATCTTCCTAAAGAAGAGTTAGTAGCTAGCTTACAAGAAACTCATGATAAATATGTTGATGCCAAGAAGAAACTAAAAAGGACTATAAAATCAAACAATGAGCTCATTGCCAAAATAGATGAACTTTCTTCCGAAAAGAATAACATTGATCTTGAAAATGTATCTTTAAAAACATCTTTAGATGATTGCACTAGAAAGCTACTTACTTTGGAAACTAATGTTGATCTTCTATCAAAAGAAAAGACTGAATTGTTAGCTAAACTACAAGCTTTTCAAACTCAACCTATCTTGTGCAATCATTCGGACTATGACATTATTGTAAAAGAAAAGGATTCATTGCTTTCTGATTTAGACCAGGCAAGAAAAGATATACATAAGAAAATGAATAACATTGCTCAGTTACAACAAGAACTTCATGAGTTAAGAAGAAAAGATATTCTTGATAACATATTAAGAAGTGGTACTACCTTCAATGGAAGAAAAGGTTTGGGATATGTCCCAAAGAGAAACCAAACCAAAAAGATCCAAACTATGTTTGTACCCAAAAACACAATGACTAGAAAAAGAAACAAAGTTGATTCTATTACTTGTCATTTCTGTTTACGTCTTGGTCATTACTGTTTTTCATGCCCCTACAAGACTAAGAAGTCCAACTTAGTTTGGACCCCAAGACCTCAAACTTAGAAGAATGGAATGTAGTTGAGATATGACAAAATACTTAATTTGTGCAATTTATATTGTCCTATCTCAACAAACGATGCTATGCTTATTGGTATTATTTTTTTTATTGCTGTACTAAAACAGAAACTTCGTCGGTCGAAGTACTGTCGACCGAGCTCTGGGTCGGTCGAAGTAGTGTCGACCGACTGGATGTCTTTAACAAATCGAAAATCTTCCAGTACTCATTTCGGTCGAACACTGGTCAACCGAAAAATTTTCTATTCTTTTTGATTGTGATACAGTAACCTCCTCGATCGATAAATTGTCGACCGAGAATTATATCGGTCGAACAATCGTCGACCGACTGGTTTCCTGTATCAGAACTTTTTACACATCAGCAAATTAAAAGTTTTCTAACCTTATCGGACCATCACATGGGTACCAAAATCTATATTCTAATGCAGGAATGGGTCGTTGACAGTGGTTGCTCCAAACATATGACCGGAAACAAGGATGCATTTTCAACTTTTGAAGAAAAGAAAAGTGGGACGGTCACCTTTGGAGACAATGGTAAGGGCAAAATCGTTGGAATAGGTAATGTTGGAACAAATCTTGAAATCAAAAATGTTCTACTAGTTGATGGATTGCATCATAACTTAATAAGTGTAAGTCAACTATGTGATAGCGGTTATGATGTGTTATTTAACAAAACCTGCTGCAAGTTATTAATAGAAAATACTACAACTGTTGTTTATGAAGGAAATAGAGTTGGAAATCTTTATATCCTTAAACCAAACTCTATGAAATCAGTAGTAGGTAAATGCTTACTTGCAAATGAAAACACCTTACAACTATGGCATAAAAAGCTTGGTCATACTAGTTCACATGCCATTAAAAAGTTAGTAAAATATGATCTTGTTCGTGGATTACCTATTTTGTCTTTTGATCAAGTTGCAAATTGTGAACCTTGTACAATGGGAAAGCAAACCAAAACATCTTTTAAATCAAAACATGTACTTAGCACCAGTAGATCCTTAGAATTAATTCATATGGATTTATTTGGACCAATGAGAACATAATCTATTGGTGGTAAACGGTACTGTTTTGTTATTGTTGATGATTATAGTAGATTTACATGGGTACATTTTATTGCAACAAAAGATGACACTATTCATGTCTTTATGCAATTTTGTTCTAAAATTGAAAATCTTCTACAACATAAAATATGTACCATTAGAAGTGATCACGGTGGCGAATTTGAAAATCATACTTTTGAAACTTTTTGTACATCTCAGGGATACACTCACAATTTCTCTGCTCCACGTACCCCACAACAAAATGGTATTGTGGAACGGAAAAATCGATCTCTACAAGAAATGGCTAGGACCATGATGCTTGAACACAACACACCTAAAACCTTTTGGGCTGAAGCTGTAAACACAGCTTGTTATGTGCTAAATAGAGTCACGGTTCACTCTTACTTGAAGAAAACTCCATATGAAATAATACACTCTAAGAAACCTAGAGTTGACTATTTTCATACTTTTGGCTCTACATGTTATATTTTAAACACCAAGGATGATAGAGACAAGTTTGATTCTAAATCACAAAAAGCATTCTTCTTGGGATATTCTACTTCTAGCAAAGCGTTTAGGGTATATAACACTATCTCTAGAAAAGTTGAGGAATCCATTCATGTTTCTTTTCATGAGGAATCAAAATCTACAAATTTAGATATCATTGATCTCACAAATCAATTTGAAACTATAACCATTCCAAATGATAATGAGAAAACTCCCACATCCGATCCTCCGGTAGAACCACAACCTACACCTAGGCTGATCGAGGATCATCCCCAAGAGCTAATTATTGGAGATCCAAATGATAAAGTCAAAACTAGGTCCTCTTTCCAAGATGTTGCAAACATGGCTTTTGTCTCTATCATTGAACCTAAGAAAATATCCGAAGCTCTTAAGGACGATTACTGGATAATAGCCATGCAAGAGGAATTAAATCAATTCACTAAAAATGATGTATGGGATTTAGTTCCTAAACCACATGTTTATAAACTTAAAAAGGCACTTTATGGTCTAAAACAAGCCCCTAGGACTTGGTATGAACGGCTCAAGACATATCTTTTTGATAATGGTTTCTCTATTGGAAATTCAGATTCTACTCTATTTTTCAAAACTTATGCATCTGATTTCTTAGTTGTACAAATATATGTTGATGACATTATTTTTGGTGCCTCAAATGAATCATTATGCACACAATTTAGTGACATTATGCAAACAGAATTTGAAATGAGCCTTATGGGTGAACTAACATTCTTTCTTGGTTTTCAAATTAAGCAAACACCTGCCGGAATCTTTATAAGCCAAGAAAAATACACTAAAGAACTGTTAAAACGCTTTGGGATGGATCAATGCAAACATGCTACTACTCCTATGGCTACTTCTATTAAAATTGATAAGGATGAAAATGGGGAACCTATTGATGATTCCTTATATAGAGCCATGATTGGTAGTTTGCTATATTTAACCGCTTCCCGACCGGACATTATGTTTTCCGTTGGTATTTGTGCTCGTTTTCAATCCCAGCCTATGCAATCTCATTTTCTTGCGGTTAAACGAATCCTTCGATATCTAGCCGGCACTACTTGTTTTGGTTTATGGTATCCAAAAGGACAATCATTGGATTTTAAAGCATATACTGATGCGGATTATGCTGGTTGTCGACTTGATCGCAAAAGTACTAGTGGTGGATGTTTCTTATTAGGTAGAGCCTTAGTATCTTGGTTTAGCAAGAAACAAAACACGGTTGCCCTATCTACCACCGAAGCTGAATATATGGCAGCTGGGTCTTGTTGTGCTCAAGTGCTTTATATGCAACAGGTTTTAAGTGATTATGGTTTTCATCTTTCATCTACACCTATTTTTTGTGACAACACAAGCGCCATAAACTTAGCACACAATCCTATTCTACACAGCCGGGCCAAACATATTGAAATCCGTCATCACTTCTTAAGGGATCACATCTCAAAGAATCATGTTTCCCTTCATCATGTTGATACAGAAAATCAATTAGCTGATATCTTTACAAAACCGCTTCCATTAGATCAATTCAACAACATTAGGAAGCAATTACTTATTACTCCGTTGGAGGATGTTTTCTTTGATATCTGCGGCTCTTAAAAACGACTACTTATGCTTTTATGGTTTGTATCAATATTGATTTGAACGTTTCAATTGGTAATTTGCAAATTGTTGCCTCTTAGCTAGACACCTCATTGCTTTACATTTTGGCTATTCAATGGACATCTTTTTCGTTCATTTTTGATGGGATATCTACTTAAGGGGGAGTTTTTAAATAAAACGGTTATCTTTTTGAGATGACAAAGGGGGAGAGATATATAAAACTATAACTTAATACTTATGACAAACTCAATCAATGAGTTTCATAAATATACTCTTGGCTTTACATTGAAAGTTGCTATATTCCCAAATGAACTGGATTTCATGTTCCATAATTCACTGGGGATACTAAGCACACATTTTATAAATAAGAGGAAAAGTTCCAAATGGCAATCTAAAGGTATGGCATTTATATGTTTTATATTTCCTTTATTCATATTTTGGAAATGTTTGTCATCTTCAAAAAGGGGGAGATTGTTGGCTAAATGGACATCTATAAAATCCCTTTGTTTTGATTATGACAAACATTTCATTCTTATTTATCTAACGAGCTACTTGAGTGTGCAGGATTATGGTGGATGACGAAGCAACTAGGGAGATCATAAGTTTATAGTTTTATTTTCATGCAATGTAATCACTATTGTAAAAACTTGTACAGTTATATAATGTACAAGTACCTAGATTGCATGTAAATCAAGCATTGGATCTTCCCTAGCTACACACCATAGTTAGACATGTCATCCCTTCCAATAGGATCACATTATGCACACTCATGCACACACTTAGTATCTTAATTGATAGATTGAAACAGAGACAATCTCGGTCGACACACTCCTCGACCGAGACACTCTCGGTCGACAACCTTCTCGACCGAGATTGACCTAAAGTAGCCGTTAGACTTAGCAAATGAGTTAGTTGGCAGTTGGAAGTGAACGTTGCACTCAGAGAGCCTGTCGGTCGAGAAAAGCTCGACCGAGTGGGTGTCTCGGTCGACCATCTGTCGACCGAGACGGTCTCTGACAGAATCTGCAGAGTTAAAGCAATTAGCCGTTGTAAAAACGACCAATCTATTCCTAACGGCTAATTGAGCACTTGGAACCCCCTAGAAACTATCTAGAAGGTCCTTAAGCATACTTAGGCTATCCCTATAAATAGGACAAGCCATAGGACACTAGATTTCACCTTGCTACACTTGAGAATTCTTTCTAAGCACTCTTGAGCAATCTTTTACAAGCAATTGAGCACTGTGATTACTTGGCCATATTCCATCTAGCTCAAGCTCGTCCTATAGGCTAGATTTTCCTAACCCTAGCATCCACAAGTCTATTACCTTGGCTAGGAAAATCCATACGCTTGATATAGGCAATTCAAGCCTTGAGCTTAAAAGGATAAGTTGTACTTTCTTATTTTCCTTCTTGTTCCTTGTTATATTTGTACTCTTCGTTGCTACTCCAGGGAGGAGGCTGCATATAGGAAGAGGGTGAAGCTCTTCATGTGAAGAGGAGGACTTTGGACTACTTCAGAAGGCTATCTTGACGGGAAGCTACTTCGGGAGGGAGGCTACTTCAAGGGGGAGCTTGAAGTTACTCCAAGGAAGGCTGCTTCAAGGTTGGCAAGATTACTTCTAGGTGAAGGCTGTCCAAAGGGTGTTTAGAGAGTGTTGTAATTTTATGTAACATCCTTAAAAGGTAATAAAATTCAATACTTTCAAAATCCCGGTTGGGTAAGCAACCGGGTAGTGGACTGACTCCTTAGCATTTGCTAAGGTGGAACCACTCTAAACACCTGTGTCTCTCTTCTTGTCTTTTACTTTGGTTGTTTGAGTTTAAATTGTTTTAAATTATCATAAAACTCTATTCACCCCCCCTCTAGAGGTTTTCACTCCTGCCCAAGGCCAGAACCAGAATTACAACCATGGTCCTGCACAAAACCAGAATCATGGCCAAAACAGGGGTCCAAGCCGGAACGCCAATATTCCTCGTTGCCGTAACTGTGGTAACTTCCACCCTGGCCAGTGCAAGTATCCGTCCCCGGTCTGCCATTACTGCAAACATGAGGGTAACTTCAGAGACAGTTTCCCCCACCCTCCTCCAGCATGGGCCAGGCAAGGTGAACATAGACATGCTCATGTCTTTGCTGTGAATGCAGATGAGGCGAAGGCTAATGAAAACAAACTCATGGAAGGTACCTTTAAATTCAAGATTATTTCCAAAACTTTATATCATGACTATCTTGTACATAGTCCTTACACGAAATATATGTATACGTAGGTATGATGCAAATCTCCGATCATTTTTTTGTTACTCTTTTTGACTCTGGGTCAACAAACACTTTCATGTCTAGGAATCTTGCCTTTATGTTGAATCTTGAAATAAGGGAGTTAGGGTATGTACTTGATGTAACTACCCCAAGTGGGAAGATGAAAGTCTCCTACTATATTGTCGAGAAAGTCCCTCTATCTTATGCTGGACGTAGTTTTGAATCAGATTTCATAATCTTAGACATGAAAGACTTTGACCTTATTTTAGGGATGGATTGGCTCCATAAAAATCATGCTCTAATCGACTGTCGTGCCAAGAAAGTCATTATTTCGAAACCCAATCTCCCTATTCTTGTAATTCCTGGAAGGAAAGATCGAAATCAAAACGTTGTCATTTCTCTGATTAAAGCCCAAAACTTGATAGCTAAAGGGTGCAAAGCCTACCTAGCAACTGTAACCATAGTCAATCCTGATACGAGTACCCTAGAAAACATTGATATAGTGCGAGAGTACCCGAGTGTCTTTCCTGAGGAGCTCCCTAGGCTACCACTAGATCGTGATGTTGAGTTTTCTATTGATTTAGCACCTGGTACCGCACCTATTTCTCGGGCACCCTATCGGATGGCTCCTGCTGAATTGACTGAGTTGAAAAAGCAGTTGCAGGAATTTCTTGACAAGGGTTTCATCCGCCCTAGTACCTCTCCTTGGGGAGCCCCCGTTTTATTTGTCAAGAAAAAGGATGGTTCCCTTCGCATGTGTATTGACTATCGTATGATCAATCAAGCTACTGTGAAAAACAAGTACCCGCTGCCCAGAATTGATGACCTTTTCGATCAACTCCATTCTGCCCATGTCTTTTCAAAAATTGATCTTCGTTCTGGTTACCACCAACTCAAAGTTAAGGATGAAGACATTCCTAAAACAGCCTTTCGAACCCGATACAGGCATTATGAATTCCTTGTCATACCTTTTGGGTTGACTAATGCCCCTGGTGTGTTTATGAACTTGATGAATAGTGTCTTCCAACCTTTCCTCGATGAGTTTGTAGTGGTCTTCATTGATGATATATTGATATATTCGACTGATATTGAATCACACCGCATCCACCTTCGCAAAGTTCTTGACATCCTCCAATCTCAGAAATTTTATGCAAAATTGTCAAAATGTGAATTTTGGATTTCTGAAGTCATGTTCTTGGGTCACATAATTTCTGGTGGGAAAATTTTTGTTGACCCCGCCAAAGTCTTGGCTGTTCTTGAGTGGCAAGCCCCAAAGAATGTTTCGGAGATTCGTAGTTTTCTAGGTCTTGCTAGCTATTATCGACGTTTTATCCAGAACTTCAGCAGGACTGCCTTGCCTCTCACTAAGCTCACCAGGAAAGGGGAACAGTTCATCTAGTCAAGGGAGTGTGAGTCCAGTTTTCAGGAGCTAAAGACAAAGCTGACAACTGCACCTGTCTTGACTCTTCCCTCGGGAAATGATGGGTTCGTCATCTTCACCGACGCATCAAGGTTCGGTCTGGGTTGTGTTCTCATGCAAGAAAGAAAAGTAGTTGCTTATGCCTCTCGACAATTGAAGCCAAATGAGGTCAACTACCCAACCCATGACCTCGAGCTTGCTGCCATCATATATGCTTTGAAAATATGGCGACACTACTTGTATGGAGCCACCTTCGACATCCTCACCGATCACAAGAGTCTGAAATACATCTTGACACAGAAGGATCTCAATCTCAGACAGAGGCGTTGGCTCGAATACCTTAAATACTATGACTTCACCATTGCCTACCACCCCGGTAAGGCAAATGTGGTGGCCGATGCACTCAGCAGAAAGCAGGCTAAATGTGCTGTCGTCTTTACTACGGAATGGAAGAACATGGAAGTCATGTCACCTTGGGCCCCAAGGCGTATGGGCAATGTTCTTAGATTGGCCAGTGTCCATGTAAAACCGGGCCTCCTGTCTGAAATCCTGTCATCTCAAAAGAATAGCAAGAGCCTTGATGATATGATTAAGGTATTAGAGAAGCCCCAAACTCATCTGACAGTCGGTATGGATGGTGGAATCTGATATAAACAGCGCATATGGGTCCCAGAAGATTCAGTCATGATAGAACTTGTGTTACGAGAAGCTCACGGGTCGAAATATACTGTGCATCCTGGATCGACAAAAATGTACAAGGATCTGCAAAGGCACTTTTGGTGGAGGAATATGAAGATCGACATTGCTACTTTCATCTCCAAGTGTCTGACCTGCCAACAGATCAAGGCTGAACACCAACGTCCAGGAGGTCTTCTACAACCCCTACCTATCCCCGAGTGGAAATGGGAAAACATCACCATGGATTTCGTGGTGGGACTACCCAGGACCAGGAAAGGGAGTGACACCATTTGGGTTGTAGTTGATTGTCTGACTAAATCGGCCCATTTTATTCCAATCAAGACAACAACCAAGGTTCCTGAGTTAGCAGAACTTTACGTTCGAGAGATAGTCAGGCTGCATGGAATTCTTGTATCTATAGTATCTGATCGTGATGCAAAGTTCACTTCTCACTTGTGGTGACAAGTACAGGAAGAACTGGAACCTCAACTGAACTTCAGCACTGCTTATCACCCCCAAACTGATGGACAATCTGAGAGGACAATCCAGGTTCTAGAAGACTTGCTGAGATCATGCGTCCTCGATTGGGGTGGTTCTTGGGACCACTACCTTCCTCTCGTTGAGTTGCCTACAACAATAGCTACCAATCAAGTATCGGCATGCCTCCCTATGAAGCTCTGTATGGAAGACCGTGTAGAGCTCCTCTTTACTGGGATGAAGTAGGCGAAAGACGAATTTTGAAGTCTGAGGAACTACAACTCTATTCTGATAATGTCAACCTAATCAAGCAAAGGTTAAAAAGGATACAAGATCATCAGAAGTCTTATGCTGATGCACACATGACTGACACTCAGTTCTTAGTAGGTGATCATGTTTTCCTGAAGATTCGACCAATTCGAGCCATTGCAAAGAACAAAGGAAAACTCAGTCCTAGATATGTGGGTCCTTTTGAAATTCTGGATCGTATTGGGGAATGTGCTTATAGGTTGGCTCTACCTCCACAATACAGCATGATGCACAACATCTTTCATGTGTCAAACCTGAAGCGGTATGTCAAAGACCCTAGCCATGTCCTCAATCATGAACCAATTGAATTAAAGGACACCCTGGTGTACCAAGAAACTCCGGTCAAGATACTTGATACTCGCACCAAGGAACTCAAAAATAAGAAAATCGATATGGTTAAGGTGTTGTGGAAGCACCATGGGAGTGATGATTCTACTTGGGAGTTGAAGTCAGACATGGAGGAACGTTTTCCTGACCTCCTCAAGGAAGTTTGAATTTTGGGGACAAAATTCTTTATAAGGAGGGGAGGATGTGACAATGTGAGTTTTTCCCTCTTTTCTATTAATTATTTTATCTTTCACCTTTATAATGATCATTCATAATACCTTTTGACTCCTTGATCAATATAGATACCCAAAATCAAATTCTTTTGTATTCTATGAATTTCATGCACTCTTGGGCACCTTAATTAACTTAATACACCTCTTTGAGAAAATGCTTGAGTTCGACTAGTTAACTTTTTCTTTTGGTCTCCAAACTTTTACACATTATTCTACAATTCATGTTGAATATATGGTCTAAATTTGAGATCATTTGGACCTTCCTATGATTTTATACGATTTTTCTAAGGTTTTAACCTTTCCCTAGCTTTCTTTGCCTTTTTCCACCTTTTTCTCCCTTTTTCTTGTTGGGCCCAGCCCATCTGTGGCTTGGGGTGCCGTTGGGCAAGGCGGGTTGACCCAGAAGCCTTGGATCTTGATCCAACGGTGCTGGGGTCATCCCCTACCTTGCGCCTGGTTTGGCAAGGGTCCACGGTGGACCAGCCGGCGCCATGGCCCGACCCCGAGCAACCAGTTCGCTTTTGTTGCGCCCAATAGCTCGACCAAGAGATCCGCACCCCTCTCTCGAACCTTCCACACGGTTTGGTGCCGTGATAACCCTTCTTGGAGGCTAAGGGAACAACTTGACCATGGGGTGCGCCGCCCCTCTAAATAACCCTAACCCTAGCCCCAAACAACTATATAACCCCCCCCTTGAGGTCGGCTCGCCCCCACAAACTCGAACATCACCTCCTCTCCTCACGCCGAGTCCTCCCTCTCTCGCCCCTTTCTTCTCCAGCCACCGCACCGCCGCGTAGCACCCCTTCTCGCGGGCGAGTGCTTGTGTTGGGGCGAGCAGCAGCTGCCCTTGGATTGGGTTTCCATGCTGGTCCTTACCAAGATCAACGGTCATCAGACTGCGTGCCATCCCTCTCCTGCTCCTTCTCCATGAAGCACGTTCCTGGGAGCACGGCTTCCCTCTGCCGCTAATCGGCTTCACGTGTCCACGGTAGATCATCGATCGACGACCCCTAATATTTGGTAATTCTGCCCTCTGCACTAAATTCCAGAAATAACCTAAATCTTGCAAAATCAATATCTTGAGATCCCTAGCTCCAAAAATAGTGAAATTATAGTCCATTTTGATCAGAAAAATCCAACTGACCTGTTAAAAATACTTGGGAAGCTTAATTCTCGATATTCATCACTGATATGCCATGATCTTGTTCCTTTGCCTTTTTTAATTATCTTATATGATGATTAATTTTGGAGAAACTCTTATTCCTGTTTCTAATGATCATTCAGAGACACCAAATCATTTTTTTTTACAAAATAAGGGTTAGATATAATCCTCTTGACTCTTTACCATAAAAATATGAATCATATACTTTGAAATAGGGTTTATTCTTAATATAATGATGCTCTACCTTGATCTAGAAAGCCCTCATAATCATAGGACTCCCTAATCTAATTTTGAGTCCAATTGTGCTATCTGATATTGGAAATGATCTAGAGATTTGAATAATGATATTGATAATTAGGGTTGACATGTATTCCTAAATATACCTAGGAAGGTCATCCATTCATGAAACATGTTTGATACTTGAATATTTGTTGGACTTTTGGGGAATATTGTTGATGACCTAAACCTAAGGTAGAAATAGGAAAATGTAACCCTAATCTCGAATAACAAAGCATGATCTTTTAAACTATGATCTTGACCCTTGATCCAATATTTTGATCTAGGATCTGACTCAAAGGGTTGATCTACTCTCTCTCTTGGGATCTATACTCCAAATACTCTTTTAGAAAGGTACGCTATTATACCACTCCTCCTTGGTTGTATGGTGATATTTTTTTTGGTATCTCTTGAATTATGCTTGGCTAGTTATTTGGATGAAATATTGTTCCCTATGAATAGTCTTTCGTTTCTCTTCTATATTATATGTTGAGAAACATGAAACCTAAATCATTAGACCCATTATGACTGCCCGTATATTGATGTTGATAATGATGTTGGAAAAATTGATAATGTTGATATTGGATATAAGCAAAACTCCTTCTTTGGAAGGCGGGATTTTGCACTTGGACCTCCTATCTCATATGATGAGAAGGAGATCGGTGACCTCCCCATCGCGTTGGGGTAGTAGAGTCACCCAAACTAATATAAGCATGCTTCTTGAATTACAACATAATGGGAAATTCGTAATAAAATTTGTGTTGAATAACTTTTTGGTTTTTTTTTGGAAAATCGTTCGATAATTTTTTGAAGCATAACTCCTTCCAAACATATTAGTTTTTCTTATAAAACTGCTTCACTTGTTTTTATATAGCGTACCGTGCAATTGCATTGACTTTGTGTCTTGATTTTCTCGATTTTAGGTAATGCAAGGAACTAGATTCATCTACTCTTTCATCTACTGCAATAAAGACTGCTACATCTTATGGACTCTACATGGGAGCTAATTGTAAAAGGGATGTAGTTGTAGGCTAGTTCTTATCTTTTTCTCTTTCCTGTTGCCTACGGGCCTATGTATTAAACATTTTGGTTCATTTTAATAAAGAAGGATGTTATTTCATTTTTGCATATTATCTGTGTGTGATTTTCGGGCCACTCAGGGACGGGCGCTCTCATCCCTCTAACACTGCCCTTTTGGACAGTGGGATTGGGATTAGGGTAAGAACGGATCTGTGACAATTGATCACTAGGTCAACAACTAATTGTACTTCAACTAATTGCCTTTAAATCTTCAACCACTTAACCATAGTCAACCCTAGACCTCCAAACGGTCTTGGGTGACCCCCAAATGGTCTTGGGATCGTTTGGATATCCTCCAAATGGTATTGAGACCGTTTTCCCATTATTCATCAAAATCCAAGTCATTCAATCAAGGTTTGAACCCTAGGTTTGGTCACCAAATCAGCAATCAATTATTCATCAATTTGATATCATTGGACCCTCAATTGGTCAACCCTACTTAACCCTAGACCTCCAAACGGTCTTGGGTGATCACCAAATGGTCTTGAGACCATTTGGGTGATCCCCAAATGGTTTTGAAACCGTTTGGTTCACTCAACCCAAACTTCAACATAATACTATTATTGAAATCAGCAATTGACCCGATTAGGGTTTAGATGATTGATGGGCCTTCAATTGGTTATTCACTTGGAATTAATTGATGATTTTTGGTAGGTGATTAGTCTAAATTATTCTCAATAGTTCTCCAAATGGTCAACGCCTGGTCAACACATCCAAATGGTCTTGGATTGTTTGCTTCTATGCGGTCTAGTGAAACCGTTTGCATTCAAACGGTTTGAAACCGTTTGCTCCAAACGGTTTGGAAAACCGTTTGCTCCAAACGGTTTGGAAAACCGTTTGCTAAAGTTGGGAGACCGTTTGTTAAATTTAATTCTTGGATAAACATAGGAATTAGCGTCATCTTCTTCTACCTCAAGAACAGGGGCTGTTCTTCACAGAATTGATAGCAAGAACACACAAAGGTGTCTCAAGAAGAAGTACAAGCAACGATTTTAGGAAAGAAGGATGCATTAACAAAGCTTAAGGGTTTAGAGTTATACCCACCTCTAGGACTGATCCAAAGATCCAAGATTCGTAGATTTAATGGTGGCTTGAGCTCCAGTGGTTGTCCAAGGTCCGTTCTTCAAGTTTTGGATGGAGAAGATGGCTAGAAAGGAGAATCGTGTGAAAAACACCAATAAACCAACCTTGTTTTAGGGTTTCCACCATGAATTCGAGTTAGATGGTGATCAACACTTACCAAGTCAGATTGGTCGTCACTCCTCTGATCCAGAGCTCCTTCGTGGTCTGTCAAAGCAAGAATATAAGGAAAAGAACTAAGGGAAACAATCCCTTGCTTTGTTGATAAGGATGCTTTATATATTTTTGGATATTTTCAAGGAAAGTGAAAAGAAGAGGATTATCTCCTTTTATTTCCCGACTAAAACAACCAAATATTCCTCCATCCTGTGGCCACGTTTCCACCTTCTATCCTCATGCAAAACTCCTCTATTATCCAAGGTTTAAAGGAAAACATCTTAATAAGTTGTATATATAAAAGGGCCATTTGCTTCAATCTTGATTATTTTAATATCAAGATTATCTTTCCTTCTTGATCATTCAAATGAGGCACCCTTCTCATTTTCTTTGCTCTACTTGATGCCAAGAAACATGAGAGATTCTCTAGAGGGTATATTTTACATGTTGGACCCTAGGTTTTGGGCAATTTGTACATTACACGAAAACTAGGTTTTAGAGCACAAGGATTGCTCTACAAGCTATATCTTGGTGCTCAAGCTTGTGAAAACTGTACCACTTCATCATATACATTCTTATGATGTCTCATCATCAAAGGAACATCTTAACATGTGCAATTTGCAAGTTAACCCCTCTACTTGGGTAATTTGCACTTTAGTCCAAAATTAACAAAACAATGTTTCAACATTATGCAAAAAGGACTGAAATTGAAATATAAGTTCCTTAAAAGCCTTAATTACATTTCAAAGGATAAAAACAAGAATCTAATCAATTAATTAAGCAAAACACCTAGGGTTAGTACATAATCCAGGTCAGGGATGTTACAAATTATCCACCCCTTACAAGGATTTCGTCCCCGAAATCATTACAAAACATATTAAGAGAAAAGAGTAGGGTATTTCCTTCTCATCTCTTCCTCTAGTTCCCACGTGGCTTCTTCAACACAACGGTGATTCCAGAGGACTTTTACAAGACTTATATCTTTCTTTTTCAACTTCTTAATTCTTCTATCAAGGATCGACACAGGTCCTTCAACGTAAGATATATCATCATTCAATTCTACTTCCATAGGTTGCAGAACTGATTCTGTATCAGGATGACATTTCCTTAACATGGAAATGTGGAACACAGGGTGTAACTTTTGTAACTCTGGTGGTAACTCTAGCTTATAAGCTACTTTTCCAATCCATTCAATGATTGGATAAGGCCCCATAAACCTAGGAGCTAACTTTCCTTTCCTTCCAAATCTCAAAACTCCCTTCCAAGGTGAGACTTTGAGGTACACTCTGTCTCCAACCTGGAATTCTAAAGGTCTATGACGCTTATCAGCATAATATTTCTGCCTATCCTGTGCAGTCTTTATCTGTTGTTGTGTTACTTTAATCTTCTTGGTGGTTTGCTTCACAAGATCAGGACCTAAAAGTTGATATTCACCAGTTTCATACCAACATAAGGGTGATCTACAACGTCTACCATACAAAGCTTCATAAGGTGTCATGTCAATGCTATGTTGATAGTTGTTATTGTAGGCAAACTCTATCAAGCTTAGGTGCAGATCCCAAGTCCGTGTAAACTGAAGAACACATGCTCTAAGCAAGTCCTCCAAAGTCTGTATAGTCCTTTCTGACTGTCCATCAGTCTGAGGATGAAAGGCTATACTAAAACTTAACTGTGTGCCTAAGGCTTTATGAATTCGTTCCCAAAAACGACTCGTAAACTGGGGACCTCTGTCAAAAACGATGGTAACTGGGACCCCATGCAGTCGCACTATCTCATCGACATATAACTGTGACAACTTCTCAGCAGAATAGGTTGTTTTGATAGGTAAGAAATGCGCTGTCTTTGTCAACCTATCAACTATTACCCAGATGGAATCATGTCCTTTGGCTGTCCTGGGAAGACCAACCACAAAATCCATGGCTACATGATCCCACTTCCACTGTGGTATGGGAAAAGGTTGCATTGTCCCTGCAGGCTTCTGGTGTTCAGTTTTAACTTGCTGACACACAGGACACCGCATAACAAACTCAACAACGTCTTTCTTCAAACCAGGCCACCAATAGATATCTTTCAAGTTTCGATACATCTTGGTTCTCCCTGGATGCATAGCATACATCGAAGAATGAGCTTCTTCCAGGACTAACTTTCTCAAGTCATCCACATCTGGCACTATCATTCTATCATGATAACAGGCTACTTGATCATCTGAGTCATGGAAACCATCTCATTTCTCACTACCATACTCCGATCTAATCAGTTGAACTGCAACATCAACTTGCTGTGCCTCCTTAATCTGCTGTCTCAGAGTAGGTTTTATATGCATCTCAGCTAACAACCCGGCTAACAATGATACTTCTAACTGTACATTGTCTTTCCTTAAGGAGATAAGCATATCTCTCCTTGAGCACACTAAGGAATTCAGCTGTGCTTTATCTAGGGCTGGTGTTGCTGATTTCCTACTCAAAGCATCAGCGACTACATTGGCCTTCCCTGGATGGTAATCAATTGTACAATCATAGTCCTTGATTAACTCCATCCAGCGGCGTTGCCTCATGTTAAGCTCATGCTGAGAAAAGATATACTTAAGGTTCTTATGGTCTGTGAAAATCTGGAATGTTTCTCCATAAAGATAATGTCTCCAGATCTTCAAGGCATGGACTACAACAGCTGTTTCTAGATCGTGTGTCGGATAATTCTCCTCGTGTTTCTTAAGCTGTCGGGAAGCAAAAGAAATCACTTGTTTATCCTGCATCAACACACATCCTAGTCCATTCTTAGAAGCATCACAGAAAACTATATATCCTTTTCCGTGCTCGGGTAACACAAGCACATGTGCACTTGTCAACCTCTCCTTCAACAACTGAAATGATTGCTGACACTTGTCACTCCAAGAAAAAGGATCATCCTTCCTAGTTAACTTAGTCAAGGGTAAATCTATAGAACTGAAGTTCTTAATGAACCTTCGGTAATAGCCTGCCAACCCTAAGAAGCTTCGAATCTCCGTCGGCGTCTTCGGCTTCTCCCATAGCAGAACGAATTCGACCTTTTTAGGGTCAACACGTATACCTGTAGAAGATATTATGTGTCCAAGAAAAGAAACTTCTGGTAACCAAAACTCACACTTGCTAAACTTAGCATATAACTTGTGTTCTCTTAGCAAAGTTAGAGTCTGACGAAGATGTTGTTCGTGCTGCTGAGCATCTCTACTATAGATCAGGATGTCATCTATGAAGACAACAACACACTGATCGAGAAAAGGTCGGAAGATTCTATTCATGAGTTCCATAAATGCAGCTGGTGCATTAGTTAGTCCAAACGACATAACTGTGAACTCATAGTGACCATACCTTGTCCTAAAGGCAGACTTAGGTATGTCACCATCCTTAATACGCAGCTGGTGATATCCCGACCTCAAATCTATCTTTGAGAAGACGATTGCACCACACAACTGGTCAAAGAGATCATCAATCCTCGATAGAGGATACTTATTCTTTATTATTACTTTATTTAACTGTCTGTAATCAATGCACAACCGCATTGATCCATCTTTCTTTTTAACAAAGAGGACCGGAGCACCCCAAGGCGAAGTACTCAGTTGGATGAAACCCTTCTCAAGCAACTCTTGTAGTTGTTTCTTAAGTTCTGCCATCTCAGCAGGCGCCATCCTATACGGTGTTTGTGCTATAGGTTGCGTGTCTAGGATTGAATTGATCTCAAAATCAATCTCCCGGGGCGGTGGTACACTTGGAAGTTCTTTAGGAAATACATCTACAAATTCCCTGACTACAGGAACTTCGGCATGGTTAGAACTCTCCATGGTGGTATCTACCACATGGGCTAAGAATGCATAACATCCTTGCCTCATCAGTTTCTCAGCAACCATAGCTGATACAAGACAGGTTGGTAGAATCTTTCTATCTCCTTGAAAGATCCACGTGTCACTATCATCAGCGAACACAACTTGCTTGGACTCACAATCCAAGACAACCTTATACCTTTCCAAGGTATCCATCCCAAGGATTACATCGAATCCATGCATCTCAAGTGGTATAAGATCCACTTGAATGCGATGTTTAGAAAAGAAGAGGATGCAGAGAGAACATACCTCCTGCAACACGGCAGATCCCATCAACAAAGTTTCTAGCAACAAACTATCTGCTTTATGACTTCTAGTCAGGTTGCAGTCAAGAATCACTCTTCGAGTGATAAAGGAATGTGTAGCACCCGGATCAATTAAAACAAATACGACGCAAGATGTAGACATATCAGAATATAACAACTCCACCTGACCTCCCACAACCCGAGGGTTGATCACTGCATCAGGTGGATTCATCGCATAGAATCTTGTCGTTGCCTGTGGTTGATTCGGTGCTCGATGACTAGGTGTCGATGATCTAGCTTGGGACGCTTGTCCACATCCTCTAGCACTTCCTGGAAACTGTCGCCTTTGAGATCCTTGCTGACTCTGCCTTTGAGGTTGAGTTACAGTCGCTTCTCTGGCTCTGCAATCTTTCATCAGATGTCCCATCTTTCCACATATGTAACAGCTTCTGTTCAGTTGTTGTGGTCTGGGTGGTCCTGTTACCGACATAAATGTTGAGATACAAGCTCCTTCTAAAGGTAAGCTTCATCCTCTACCTCTATTTGACGTACACTGCGTCTGAGTACTGAATCTAGGTGGTGGTGTAGGTACAGAAATTCTAGGTTTCTTAAAACCTTTAGATGAGGATCCTTGGAACTGGGGATACATATTCTTGTTCTTGGTCTGTCTCTTCTCTGATACAGACCTCTCTACCCTTCTGACAGACTTGAAAAAGGTAGCAAACCTTTCCCTTTTCTCCAGAGCAGACACAGGAGTAGTCAACTCAGCGTTTAATCCTTTCTCAAAATGCCTAATCCTTTCTTCATATGTGGTTGCCATGTGCGGACAGAACCGCAACAGCTCCATGAACTTAGCTTCGTATTCGCTAATGTTCATCGGTCCTTGTTTTATCCTCTCAAACTAAGAGATTTTCTCAACTAGAAACGTCTTAGGGAAGTATCTGTTGATAAATTCCCGTCGGAAAACTTCCCATTCGATCTCCACACCTGGCCTTTTCTGTTCTTCCATGGTCCACCAATGACCAGCACTCCCCTTGAGAAGATACACAACATGTCTAACCTTCTCAGCTTCTGGGATATTCAAGATTCTAAAGGCCTTCTCTAGTTCAGTTAACCACAAGTCAGCATCTGTTGGGTCAGCTGTTCCAGCATACTCTGTGGCTCCAACTCGGTGTAGTCGTTCAAACGTCTTGCCAGCTCCTTGTCCTTCAGGATGGTTAGGTGCCCTAGGTACAGGTATAGGCATCCTATCAGTCATATGTGTCATGGCAGTCATGAACTGCCCAAACATGGCTTGGACGGCTGGGTTCCCCATGTCATTTGGATTGAACTGGGGTGGTTCAGGCATAGGTTCTTCTCTTTCTGGGTTTCTTGCACCTTCTCTGGGTGCAGCGACACTACTTTCTGCAACGTGTTCCTCGTGTGACCCAGGCATCCTTAGTCTTATCTTCTCCTCCTAAATGAGCAGAAGACACTATCAGACATACTGGAAGACACTAGAACAGACTCAACAACCTAAGTCCTATGTCTCTATAGACTCAGCGAACCTAGAGCTCTGATACCACTAAATTGTGATGACACATCTCGGGAAAACAAGATCAACGAATGCAGAAGCGATTAATTAGCAGCGGAATTACTGAAAATCACTAAAAATTATAACTTTTCGTAAAGAGATCTACAAACGGTAAAATTCTTTCATAAGGAAACATGATAAGATATTTACAAACTGATCCATCATTACATCTCTGTAAAATCACATCTCGAGGATTACAAACATCAACTGCCTTGTTAACTGTACAAGGAAAGATACAAAAATCTCGAGGAATTACGCCAAAATCTCATATCTATATTAAACATCTACTGACTCCTAGGACCTGAGAGTACAGAGACGACACATAGGACATTCTATCTACAAGACTTGACAGACAGTGTTTCCACCTGAGGATCACTACTGTCCCTGATGTTGCTGCTGCTGTTGTTGCTGCTCACCCACTAATGGGTTCCTTCGTCCTCGGCGTCTACCTAAAAAGTCGAATCCCACGGGGGTGAGACAATTGAATAATTGTCCTAGCGAAAATTATAACTCTCTGCCAGAAGCATTGTTATTGCAATAATGGAATAACATTGAGCAGTAGAACTATAAATATTCGACAACAGGTAAAACATTGAATAAACTAAGTAGAGCAGTATTTTATAAGAAATCATTTCAATTATAACTTGATTAAATGACAAGATACATGTCAATAAGGAATATGAAGAACATGTATACTAGTTATTCAACTAGAGCATTATAAACAATGTATCATCAATCATTGTTTCTCGTAGTTCAACCTAAGAAATTATGCTATACGGCTGATTACATTTTTCAAACATATTTATGCCCTGAGGAGATGAGTTACACCACTCATACTCCAACCGACCATTACAAAATCGCAATTGGTACAATACATAGGTCATCAGAAGAGCTGGATTCCTATGACCTCATCTTCCTCAGTCAGTGTGAGGAGCAACATGCAGGACATCTTGTGTCTCTACCATAATAGCTTTCCAGGGTATTCTGGCAACTTCTCTATTAGAGTTATAGTGGCGTGTTGTACTCTTTTTTCCATCGAGGGATTTCTTCTTTATCTCTCATCGATGCGACATTAACAACATCATCGGGAGATGAGTGATACATCATCCCGGCATAAACATATAATGAAGGATTGAAAGATTAAATATACATCTCACATCAATTCCTACATTAGGACCTAAGGATATTCGCGTCCATAACCCCCACATACTCAAAAGTATGCTCTCCAGGAGTTCCCTTAGGAAAACATGTTTCACCATCATTTAATGTTCTGACAATGATGGATCTATGGTCAGGGCTCTACATGATATACATATACTTGATTATTTAAGTACATTATGGCATTCTTTTATCATCAGACATGTTTTCAAACATAAACCAATAAGACAATTGCTATAAAGAAAGAGTACTAATTGTATCAAGTTCATATCACATATTGTTAACATTGGGATATCAATCCCTAACCATCTCATCATTATGATTCAGGAATATGGGTGTTCAAACCCTTAGTTCATCAAAACAATTGTTACCATGTGACATATTGCCATCAAGTCATTTAACAACATGAACATGATTGTAGCAATGCATATATTTCTCATGGCTCATACAGCCTCTCAATCTTATATGTTACCTCTTACTAGGCAACATAACATATCATTACTTTCAAAGCTTATAAGTGCTTTCAATGAATATCTCATCATAACTCTTACCTGGCTATGCTCACTTATTTATAAAGACCTGCATGACTAACTCAATTGATAACATGCACATTACATCTATATCAGCACAATATAAATTATTTCCAAGTCAAGTATAGAACACCACGGCCGTGCAGTCAAAAATGGCCGTGCAAGGGAAAACCACCACGGTCGTTCTACCTTGCACGGTCGTGCTACAGAAGGTTACCACGACCGTGTTACATCACCACGGTTGGTTTCCAGGGTTAGGGTTTCCCATTCAATTTAATTAGGGTTATTAAACCCCTTTAACTTACAAAGGCATAATGATTCCTCATTTCATAATTCAATCTTAGAGTTTCATGCTTAAAAGCAAAACCCAGAATTATGGTTTATTGTTCATACCATCACATTTCCCCAAATTAGGGTTTACTATTCACATTACATCACATTACCCTAGATTAGGGTTTACTATTCGCATTTATTAGGATTACTTCCATTAATGCCCTCAAATTAGGGTTAAGATTCATTAACCATCATAATTAGGGTTTTCATGATCTCACTATGAAGGATCAAACCCTAATTAGATATGTTCATACATGTTGGAAGTTTATTACTTGATTATCATTCATATAAGAGTCTTCTCTCTCCTCTTTCTATCAGATGATGTTTGCATCACTCTTGATTAGGCTAAGTCAATTCAACACTGACATCATGGGTTGTGTCATTATTATTGTGGTCATAAAGGCTCACTTGATCAAAGAATATTAGTCACTCTATCCCATCAAAGTTCCTTTGTAATGATCACCACTGATTATAACATGCATTAATCAACTAATTACTTGGTCCCTTAATCACTTTAGGTATCAATAATGTTTAGGTTAATCAACTACTAAACTATCTTGACCACTAAGACATCAGACAATCTTAACCTTTTTAGACCTCAAACGGTCTTGCACACTAAACCCCCAAACGGTCTTGGACAAACCTTGAAACCGTTTGGTGTTGAAGACCGTTTGGTCTTGTTGACTTTTGAAACTGTTTGGTAAAGTGCACACTCAAGACCGTTTGCCCAAGATGGGGTGAAGACCGTTTGGTCAACTTTGACTTTGAAACCGCATGGACATAACCGATCTTGAAACTGCATGAGATCAAACGGTTTGGGATCATTTGGTCCCAAATGGTCTTGAGACCATTTGATCCAAACCATCTCAAAACCGCAAGGGCCAAAAATATCTCAACCACTTCAATTGAGTTAGGGTTTCCAATGTTGAACACCTCAATCGATCATATACTTGTTAACCACTCATCAATTGAGTCTATTAGGTCAACCCTCAACTGATTTGACACTCAATTGACCATCAATTGATCATCAATTAGGGCTTGGATCAATTGGATAAGGGATTGGAATTGATTATCCTTCAACATGTTTCAACATGAGTCTAATTGATTTGAAACCATTGAACCATCATTCAATTTGGTCATGACCTGACCCCAAACGGTCTTGGGATCGTTTGGATGACCTCCAAACAGTCTTGAGACCGTTTTCTGAAGTCAACATCTAAAACCAACTCATCTAATTAAGGTTTGGCTCATTGGATTGATCACTAGGTCAACAACTAATTGTACTTCAACTAATTGCCTTTAAATCTTCAACCACTTAACCATAGTCAACCCTAGACCTCCAAACTGTCTTGGGTGACCCCCAAACGGTCTTTGGAACGTTTGTATATCCTCCAAACGGTCTTCAAACCGTTTTCCCATTATTTCATCAAAATCCAAGTCATTCAATTACGGTTTGAACCCTAGGTTTGGTCACCAAATCAACAATCTCTTATTCATCAATTTGATATCATTGGACCCTCAATTGGTCAACCCTACTTAACCCTAGACCTCCAAACGGTCATGGGTGATCACCAAATGGTCTGGAGACCGTTTGGGTGATCCCCAAATGATTTTGAAACCGTTTGGGTCACTCAACCCAAACTTCAACATAATACCATTATTGAAATCAGCAATTGACCCGATTAGGGTTTAGATGATTGATGGGCCTTCAATTGGTGATTCACTTGGAATTAATTGATGATTTTTGGTAGGTGATTAGTCTCATTATTCTCAATAGTTATCCAAATGGTCAACACTTGGTCAACACATCCAAACAGTCTTGGACCGTTTGCTTCTATGCGGTCTAGTGAAACTGTTTGCATTCAAACGGTTTGAAACTGTTTGCTCCAAACGGTTTGGAAAACTGTTTGCTAAAGTTGGGAGACCTTTTGTTAAAGTTAATTCTTGGATAAACATAGGAATTAATTTCATCTTCTTCTACCTCAAGAACAGGGTCTGTTCTTCACGGAAATGATAGCAAGAACACACAAAGGTGTCTAAAGAAGAAGTATAAGCAACAATTTTAGGAAAGAAGGATGCATTAACAAAGCTTAAGGGTTTAGAGTTATAAATCCCGCCTCTAGGTCTAATCCAGAGCTCCAAGATTCGTAGCTTTAATGGTGTCTTGAGCTCCAATGGTTTTCCAAGGTCCGTTCTTCAAGTTTTGGATGGAGAAGATGGCTAGAAAGGAGAATCGTGTGAAAAACACCAATAAACCAACCTTGTTTTAGGGTTTCCACCATGAACTCGAGTTAGATGGTGATCAACACTTACCAAGTCAGCTTGGTCGTCCCTCCTATTATCCAAAGCTCCTTCTTGGTCTTTCAAAGCAAGAAGATAAGGAAAAGAACTAAGGGAAACGATCCCTTGCTTTGTTGATAAGGATGCTTTATATATTTTTGGATATTTTCAAGGAAAGTGAAAAGAAGAGGATTATCTCCTTTTATTTCCCAACTAAAATCACCAAATATTCCTCCATCCTTTGGCCACGTTTCCACCTTCTATCCTCATGCAAAACTCCTCTATTATCCAAGTTTTAAAGGAAAACATCTTAATAAGTTGTATATATAAAAGGGCCATTTGCTTAAATCTTGATTATTTTAATATCAAGATTATCTTTCCTTCTTGATAATTCAAATGAGGTGCCCTTCTCATTTTCTTTGCTCTATTTGATTCCAAGAAACATGAGAGATCCTCTAGAGGGTATATTTTACATGTTGGACCCTAGGTTTTGGGTAATTTGTACATTACACTAAAACTAGGTTTTAGAGCACAAGGATTGCTCTACAAGTTATATCTTGGTGCTCAAGCTTGTGAAAACTATACCACTTCATCATATACATTCTTATGATGTCTCATCATAAAAGGAACATCTTATCATTTGCAATTTGCAAGTTAACCCCTCTACTTGGGTAATTTGCACTTTGGTCCAAAATTAACAAAACAATGTTTCAACATTATGCAAAAAGGACTGAAATTGAAATATAAGTTCATCAAAAGCCTTAATTACATTTAAAAGGATAAACACAAGCATATAATCACTTAATTAAGCAAAACACCTAGGGTTAGTACATAACCCAGGTCAGGGATGTTACAAAACCACTTGTCCATATACTCCTCAACAAAACGGTGTTGCTGAATGCAAAAATCGCCATCTCTTAGAGGTTGCTCACACTCTTCTTATCCATTACAATGTCCCTCACCGTTTCTGGCTTGAGGTAGTCACTACGGTATGTTTTCTTATAAACCGCATGCCCTCTTCTATTTTACAAAATTACATGCCATACTCTATCTTGTTTCCTGATGCACCTCTGTTACCTATACCACCTCACATTTTTGGGTGTACCTATTTTGTTGAAAATTTGTGCACAGGAATGTCGAAACTTGACCCTCGTCTACTAAGTACATTTTTTTGGGTTATTCACAAACTAAAAAAGGCTATCTCTGCTTTGATCTGATACTCAGACAGAGGTTTGGTAGTGCAGATGTCGTCTTCTTTGAGCATATGCCCTTCTTTTCTGAGGATGGAGCAAGCCTAACTCCTGATGTGTTGGCACAAACACCTCTACCAGACATAGTTGAAAATATTTTTGTATCTGACCAGCCTGAAGAACGTCCACTGCAAGTGTACAAACATCAACCGAAGACAAGCACTCCTTCCATGGCCCCTCCTCAACCAATTTCTACATCTACGGAGGATCAAATAAACACTGAGGTAACCTCTGATCTCTACCTTCCTATCAGCTTATGAAAAGGTGTACGCTCCTGTACTAAGCATCCTATCAGTCATTTATGAACTTCTGATAATATGCATAACAACTTTGCCTGCTTTACTACTGCACTATCTGTTGTCAGTATTCTGAAAAATGCTACAAAGGCTCTTGCTATTCCAGCATGGAAGAAGGCGATGGACCAGGATGTAGGCACTATGTGATCGCAAGACATGGGAGATTGTGGATCGCCCTTCTTCTTGCCCTACAGTAGGATATCGTCAGATCTTTCTCTCCTGTTGCATGGTTAAACTCTATTCGCATTCTGATTAATGTAGATATGAATAAAGATTGGTCATTCTATCAGCTTGATGTGAAAAATGCATTTCTTTGTGGAGATTTACATGAAGAAGTATACATCTGCCTCCAAAGTATGTAAGATAAATAAGGCTATTTATGGTTTCAAGCAAAGTCCACGAGCCTGGCTTGACAAGCTCAGTCAAATTTTGGTCACATTTGGTTTTTGTCGTTATCATTCTGACCATTAAATCTTTATTCACAAGACAGTAGCCAGACTTGTGATTCTTATTATTTATGTGGATGATATTATATTATCTGGCAGTGACACATTGGGCATACAAGAAACTAAAACTTACTTAGAGAAGCATTTTCTCACTAATGATCTGGGAAAACTGAAATATTTCCTAGGCATTGAAGTCTCCAAATCATCTGCAGGACTGTGTCTTTCTCACAGGAAATACGTACTTGATCTGTTGTAGGAAACTGGCATGATTGGTTGCAAACCGGCTAACACTCCACTTGATCCAAACATGAACTGGGATGATGTAAACTCTCCTCCCTATGATGATCATCACTAGTTCAGGAGGCTGGTAGGCAAGCTTATTTATTTGATTGTCACACGAGCTG
This sequence comes from Alisma plantago-aquatica, assembly GCA_963693085.1. Taxonomy (NCBI): domain Eukaryota; kingdom Viridiplantae; phylum Streptophyta; class Magnoliopsida; order Alismatales; family Alismataceae; genus Alisma; species Alisma plantago-aquatica. The sequence goes on along the minus strand of OY856409.1, from coordinate 1,709,997,312 downwards.
ATCTTACTGTTGCTGTCGGATTCATTAGCTGGTATCTTGACAAACCCCGGCAATGTCATTGGGATGTTGTATGCCATATTCTGAGATATCTTAAAATATCTCCAGGAAAAGGCTTGATGTATAAAAAGCATGGCCACTACAACCTATCCAGGTTCTCAGATTCAGACTATGTAGGAAGTCGTTCTAATTGGAAGTCAACTTCAGGATATTGTACTTTTATGGGTGGAAACCTTGTCACCTGGTGAAACAAAAAGCAGACTTTTGTCACCAGATCCAGTGCATAGGTAGAATACCAAGCAATGGATCATACTGCTTGCGAATTGTTATGGGTTTAGAGTCTCCTTCAGGAGTTTGACATATCGTATTCTAGCCCTATTCCTATGTTTTGTGACAATAAGGCCTCCATTTTTATTGCGAGCAACCCCACATTTCATGAGAGGACAAAACATATCAAGGTCAACTGTCACTTTATTCGAGAAGTAGTTCTCACTGGCAGAATTTGCGCACCATATCTCAGTACCGACAAGCAAGTTGCAGACATCTTCACAAAGATACTTCCCAAAGCCCACTTTCTAACTCTGGTTGACAAGCTGGGCATGTTCGACATCTATGCTCCACCTTGAGGGGGAGTATAGAGATATGTTGTTTTCTGTTATGTTTTGTTGAGTGTCATGTGTTGGGTTTTAGAGGAGGCAGCGAAGTACAGGAAACAAAAAATTTCTCCCAAAACCCAGAACAAAAGGAATCTCGTCAACGTCTATACAATAGGAAAGATGGTTTGTGGATGCATACCTTGTCCCGAGGCTTGCTCGGCGACAGTACCTTGTGCCTTGCACGGTCTTCACCTCCGGTCTTGGACGGTGTCTGTGCAGCTCCTGGTCGAACCAGGACTGAAAACTCCCGGTCTCACCGGACTGTTGGGATTGACAGTTGTCCTCCCAGCGACAGAGGTCTCCCACCTCTATAGTCGTCCACACGGACCGCCTGGAACTCCGATCTCCTTGTCGCACAAGGAACCGAAAGGAGTCACACCCTCCTGTCGGCGTACTAGTCGCCAACACACTCTCCTGCTTCCAGTTGCAACTGCAGTCATCTTTCCCTTGCTGCGCCTCCCTTTTCGGGTAGCACTTGCTCAGGCTCTCTCGGTTACCAAAACTAGAGAGAACGACAACTTTGCAGAGCAACCGGCTTGCACTGAGTTGTCCTCTGAGAAGCCCCCAATACCCCTATATATAGGAGAGTCATGGGACAGGGTTCTCCATCCCGAGCAATGCGGGACTAAAAGCAGGAGTAGAAGGGTTCGAGATTTTCCACAAAGCAACCAACTCGCAACCTGAACTGATCATTTCACAATTGAAATGGTAGGTTGGGGACCTGAACCGGTCGGTTGACACCTCAACCGATCGGTTGGGACCCATGAATCGGTCGGTTCACTTCTGAACCGGTCGGTTGGTTGTCATGATCAGTTCCCGATTGAATTTCCTACTTTTGTTTCTAATTAGTATCGAATACCAACCTATTTCCCAATCAAATTGGGCAAGTGAAACGAAAGGAAAATTCTCACCAATCTAACTTTCCCAACTTGCTCGGTTGCATCAGTTGAACCGATCGTTTCAATACTTGAAGTAATCGTTTCACCCTGACCATGAGCCGATCGACTCAACACTTGAGCCGACCGGTTCACCAAGCTCAGTCGATCGGTTCATCACATGAGCCGATCGATTGGGAGTGCAGATTGTGCAGAATGAGTCAATTGCGATTTCAATCAATCTGATACTCCAATCAATGCGTCCAACACCTTGAACAATATGATATTGAGCAATCAATTGATTGAGTGTTTAATTGAACTACTAAACTCCTTTAGTAATCAATCTAAACATTTCTTGTGGACAAAACTCCTCTTCTAGGTTAAATCCTATGTGTGTGACCCTGCAGGTCCATTTCACGTTGGCAGTGAAAGTCCATAACACTTATGACTTCACAAGAAAAGATCGGTGCCTAGTCACACATCAGTGCTACCCAAGTGAAATAGAAAGTTGGAGAACAACTTTCAATCCTACAATCCGTGAATGGTGTTACAGTGAATGTATAATTCCTTTGTCACTGATATCCTGAATGAACTCGAGGCATGGAACAGTCATCCTGTCAACATTCATTCATTTCCTTGATCTCAGAGCAGACTGGGTGAGATGTGTGTGACATCAATATCACATATTGATTCACACGTGCATGCGCATGCCTTTCTCAATCCTACTCATCAAGTTGCCTAGGACATCAAACTCCCTCAGGAGGGACAAATCCCATATATATCACTCACCCCTCAAAAGCCCCATGTGTCAAAGCCACCCAATCATCACCTTTATAACAACCCATGTTTCAGGACTGCGTTTGATGATGTCAAAGTGTACCCAATGACATGTGTTGAGTGTAGTGATTTCAGGTCTAAGAATCACACTCACCACCATCACTGTGAGAGCTAACTGTGACTACTAAGTCATGGTTCCATGTGTCACTCTCACGGTGGGTCTGTCCGGTACCTTGTTCTCTAACAAGTACCTATGTGCTTGGTTTGATATCACTATATCATGACTAATGAGATTTTGTCATCAACCAACACACAATCTAGTCTTCAGTGTTATTGATGTCTATGGTTATTTCTACAATAACAACCGACTAGGGACTAAACAAGAACGTATACTCTTAACATTCGTATGATCTCATCGTTTAGGTCCTTAACCTAAAAGCATACGTCATTGAGTAAAATCATTCTTTAGACATCTATCATGTTACACCATCATCTCAGAAACAGTTTAAGCATATAGATCGGAAATTGCCTTTATTATTATTCAAATCATTTATAAAGTATCCCATTACAATCATCATATGACTTGCTCTATGGGCATACATACCAACTGACTCCCACTTGCACTTAGAGCCAGTCACCAAGGAACCTCAATCCTTGTGACCTTGCATGACCATCATGCTTCTGCTGAGAAAGGGCCTTAGTCAGTGGATCAGCTATGTTTTCTTTAGTTGGTACTTTGCAAATCTTCACATCTCCTCGCTGTACGATCTCTCGTATGAGATGGAAGCGCCGCAGTATGTGCTTGGACCACTGATGTGATCTAAGCTCCTTAGCTTATGCAATAGCTCCATTATTGTCACAATAAAGCTCAATTGCATCACAACTACTGGGAACTACACCAAATTTAGAAATGAACTTCCTGATCCACACAGCCTCCTTTGATGCATGCGAAGCAGCAATATACTCGGCCTCTGTAGTAGAATTGGCAATTGTTTCTTGCTTGGAACTCTTCCATCTCACAGCTCCATTATTAAGGCAAAACACAAATCCTGACTGCGATCTGTAATCATCTTTATCAGTTTGGAAGCTTGCATCGGTGTAACCCTTTACAACCAGCTCTTCCTCGCCGCCGTAAACAAGAAACTGATCCTTAGTCCTTCGCAAGTACTTGAGGATGTTCTTCACGGCTGTCCAGTGAGCATCCTCGGGATCTGACTGGTACCTGCTCATCATGCTGAGAGCATACGAGACATCTGGGCGTGTGCACAACATAGCGTACATGATGGTTCCGATGGCTGATGCATATGGGATCCCATTCATACGCTCCCTTTCTTCACAAGATTGGGGACATTGAGCTCTAGAGATGGTGACTCCATGTAGCATGGGGATGTTGCCTCTCTTTGACTTCTCCATGCTGAACCGCTTCAACACTTTGTCAATGTACGTTCTCTGACTTAGTCCGAGAAGCCTTCTAGATCTATCTCTATAGATCTTAATTCCTAGGATGTAGGATGCTTCTCCTAAGTCCTTCATTGAGAAAGTATTCCCAAGCCAAGTCTTTACCTTTTCTAAGGCTAAGACATCATTCCCCATCAAAAGTATGTCATCCACATACAATATGAGGAATGTGGTCGAGCTCCCACTAACCTTCTTGTACACACAAGGTTCATCTTCATTTTGAATAAAGCCAAACACTTTGACTTCCTCATCAAATCGAAGATTCCAACTCCGAGATGCTTTCTTCAATCCATAGATTGACCTTTGCAGCTTACAGACTTTATTGGCATTCTTTGGATCTACAAAACCTTCAGGCTGTGTCATGTACACATCCTCATTTATATTCCCGTTAAGGAATGCGGTTTTAACATCCATCTGCCAAATCTCATAGTCATAATAAGTTGCAATAGCAAGCATGATCCTGATGGACTTAATCATGGCAACTGGAGAAAAGGTTTTGTCATAGTCAACACCTTGAACTTGTTGAAAACCCTTCGCAACCAATCTGCCTTTATAAGTTTGCACATTTCCATCCATGTCGGTCTTTTTCTTAAAAACCCACTTGCACCCTATGGGTTTTACCCCTTCGGGTGGTTCCACTAAAGTCCATACTTTGTTGGAGTACATGGATTCCATCTCGGATCTCATGGATTCAAGCCATTTCTTAGAATCTATTCCATCCATAGCCTCTACGTAGGTAGTTGGATCATCATCTATGATCAACTCACCACCTTCCTGAGTCACAAGGTATCCAAACCTCTCAGGTTCAAGGCGGGTCCTATTAGATCTACGAGGTCCTTGTGTTACCTGAGGAGACTGAGATTCCACAACACCTTGTGAATCTGCATTTTCCTCTGGTACATCTACTGGTTCAATGTTTTCTTGTTGGGCTTGAACCTCTTCAAGCTCTATATTCCTCCCACTGCTTCCTTTGGAAATAAATTCCTTCTCTAGGAATACAGCATCCCTGGAAACAAACACTTTGTTGTCAGTAGGGTGGTATAAATAATATCCCTTGGTCTCCTTGGGATATCCAACAAAATAACATTTATCGGATTTGGGTCCAAGCTTATCAGGAAACATTTTCTTGACGTAAGCCTCACAACCCCAAATCTTCATAAAAGACAAATTGAGACGCTTCCCGGTCCATATCTCATATAGTGTCTTTTGAACCGATTTAGATGGTACACAGTTAAGTTTAAACGTGGCGGTTTCAAGAGCATGAACCCAGAAGGAAATCGGAAGATCAGCAAAACTCATCATTGATCGCACCATATCCAACAATGTGCGATTCCTTCTTTTAGACACACCGTTATGTTGTGGTGTTCCAGGCAGAGTCCATTGTGATACAATACCACGGGCTCGCAGAAGGTCCTCAAACTCCTAGCTTAAGTATTCTCCACCTCGATCGGATCAAAGTGCCTTAATACTTTTACCAAGTTGGTTCTGTATTCATTCATGAAATCCGTGAACCTTGCAAGGGTTTCTGACTTATGTTTCATCAGGTACACATAGCCATACCTACTGAAATCATCAGTAAAGGTAATGAAGTACTGATACCCATTTCTGGCATTAGTTCAAAAAGGCCCACATACATCAGTATGTATGAGTCCTAATAGATCACTAGCTCTCTCACCTTTACCTGAAAAGGGAGTCTTGGTCATCTTGCCCAACAAATAAGATTCACATGTCTCTATTAATTCATAATCAAAAGAGTCTAGATAACCATCTTTATGGAGTCTAGAAATGCGCTTCTCATTTATGTGCCCTAGACGACAATGCCAGAGATATGTTTTGTTTGAGTTGTTGAGTTTTTGCCTTTTGGCGTTTACGTTGTATACACTTGTCTCTAAGTCTATCAAGTATAGACCATAAGACATTGGGGCACTGCCATAAAAGATCCCATCTTTAGAAATGGAACATTTTCCATTCTTAATAAGAAATTCAAATCCATCTTTGTCCAAACAAGAGACGGAAATGATATTCCTATTTATGGCAGGTACATAATAGCAGTTCTTCAACTCTATTATTAGCCCACTTGGTAGAGTTAACTCATAGGTTCCTACGGCACTGGCGGCAACCCTTGCCCCATTAGCAACACGTAGTTCAACCTCGCCTTTCCCTAAAGGCCTACTTCTCTTAAGATCCTTCACATTTGAACAAATGTGAGATCCGCATCCGGTATCAAGTACCCATGATGAAGAAGTAGTAAAGTTAATCTCTATCACGTATACACCAGAAGTAGAGATCTCTATCTCTGACTTCTTCTTCCATCGTTCCTTCCATCCTCTCCATGTAGAAGAAATTGGTTTGGCGAGAGAACCCTTCTCTCCCTCACCTTTTGTTCCATTGATCTCTATCAATGAACTTTCTTTCTTCTTCACCAACGCATTAAGCGTACATAGAGTGTATTCAAAGGCTCCTGGTATATCTGGATTGTGCAGAACACTTCTCACAGTCCTCAACCAGTTATGGAATTTATTCTCAATTAATTTTTCCATTTTAAAAGATGATTCCTTTGCCATTCTACAAGAGAAAATTGCATTTTGTCAAAACCTTTTTGATTTGATTTGAATAAAATTGACGATAGTTAATTAGGCCTTTAATTAATTAGCGCTGCCACTATTTTGACTCAAATCGACAGCCCTCACCATCAATTCGGAAGATTGCAGCGTACAATCTTCTAGTGGGTCAAGATCCATATTTCATCAAGTCATGAGTCAGCTTTGGTTGATCACCCATAATCTTGACTATTTAGGTAGGCCATCAAGCCAATTGCATCATATGCAACTCTTGATGAATGAACATGCACAACACCTTGCCAAGAACATTCCGTGCCTCTGGGCTTAGACGCTCTAAGAATCACCAGTTAAGTCTATCCCAAAAGTCGACACGGTAAACATGCACCCTGCTTTGGCAGAACCTGCGTGTCGACCCTTCACACTTCCACAAGATAGAGGGCGCACCACGCTTTGGCATAACCTACGCTTGGTCGATCAAGTTTGCCATGTATGTCGCTAATGGAAGACGTATAAGACTTAATATTTTAATGAGGGATTTGGTTTTTATATACATATACATATCCAATCACCACAATATATAGTAAGTATCATATACATGCTATATCCCACAGAAAACATGCAAAATGATAAAAAGCAATGATTATGGCCATCCTATTGTGATTCCTCGAGCCAAGAGGAATCACGGTCATCTAGGTCTACATCACATGCAACATGTACAAGATGAAATTTGTGCCTGCCTTTCTGAGTTTGATCAGATCATCTCCATGACCGATCGGCTCGCCATCAGGTTGGTTGTTCGGATGCCACTAGCCGATCGACTGGCGCCTCCATCCGATCGGTTCACCGGTCATTGTGCATCTCCTTAGGTCGCCACCCACTCGTCTGGCTCCTCAAACTGGCCGTCTGGATCACCAACCGATCGGTTCACGCCTTGAACCGATCGTCTCAGGTCGTCCGCCGTTCTTTGACATAACAGGAAATAAAATCTATCCTATTTACAATTTAATTGTGAAACCCTGAGTTACATTCGGGGGGAGCAAAGGTAGGAAACAAGTCTCGAATTATTTCGAGTTACATCAGGAAAAAGGAGAAAGGGAATCAGTGCGCAGACCGAGATGCAAACAACCACACATAGAAATAGGGTTTATAGGCCATAACCATGCTACACATCCACCACAAAACTCGTTTAAGGGCGACGCGTATCGAGTGCATTAATATTACATATCATATATGTATATTTGGGATTTGTGGATTGGACATGCATAAAGCCGATTTTATTCGCATCGTATGCAATAAATAAAGGCGTCAAACCAAAATCGATCATATCGATAATCCTAAAATATAGAACAGTTGACGTGGCTCTGATACCACTGTTGGGTTTTAGAGGAGGTAGAGAAGCAGCGGAAACAAAAAATTTCTCCCAAAACCCAGAACAAAAGGAATCGTGTCAACGTTTATACAATAGGAAAGATGGTTTGTGGATGCATACCTTGTCCCGAGGCTTGCTCGGCGACAGTACCTCGCGCCTTGCACGGTCTTCACCTCCGGTCTTGGACGGTGTCTATGCAGCTCCTGGTCGAACCGGGACTGAAAACTCCTGGTCTCACCGGACTGTCGGGATTGAAAGTTGTCCTCCCAGCGACAGAGGTCTCCCGCCTCTATAGTCGTCCACACGGACCGCCTGGAACTCCGATCTCCATGTCGCACAAGGAACCGGAAGGAGTCGCACCCTCCTGTCGGCGTACTAGTCGCCAACACACTCTCCTGCTTCCAGTTGCAACTACAGTCGTCTTTCCCTTGCTGCACCTCCCTTTTCGGGTAGCACTTGCTCGGGCTCTCTCGGTTACCAAAACTAGAGAGAACGACAACTTTGCAGAGCAACTGGCTTGCACTGAGTTGTCCTCTGAGAAGCCCCCAATACCCCTATATATATAGGAGAGTCATGGGACAGGGTTCTCCATCCCGGGCAATGCGGGACTAAAAGCAGGAGTAGAAGGGTTCGAGATTTTCCACAAAGCAACCAACTTGCAACCTGAACCGATTGTTTCACAACTGAAATGGTCGGTTGGGGACCTGAACCGGTGGGTTGACACCTCAACTGATCGGTTGGGACCCATGAACCGGTCGGTTCACTTCTGAACCGGTCGGTTCACTTCTGAATCGGTCAGTTGGTGGTCCTGATCAGTTCTCGATTGACTTTCCTTCTTTTGTTTCTAATTGGTATCGAATACCAACCTATTTCCCAATCAAATCGGTCTAGTGAAATGAAAGGAAAATTCTCACCAATCTAACTTTCCCAACTTGCTCGGTTGCATCAGTTGAACCGATCGTTTCAACACTTGAAGCAAATGTTTCACCCTGACCATGAGCCGATCGACTCAACACTTGAGCCGACCGGTTCACCAAGCTCAGCCGATCAGTTCATCACATGAGCCGATCAGTTGGGAGTGCATATTGTGCAGAATGAGTCAATTGCGATTTCAATCAATCTGATACTCCAATCAATGCGTCCAACACCTTGAACAATATGATATTGAGCAATCAATTGATTGAGTGTTTAATTGAACTACTAAACTCCTTTAGTAATCAATCTAAACATTTCTTGTGGACAAAACTCCTCTTCCAGGTTAAATCCTATGTGTGTGACCCTGCAGGTCCATTTCACGTTGGCAATGAAAGTCCATAACACTTATGACTTCATTAGCAAAGAGCGGTGCCTAGTCACACATCAGTGCTACCCAAGTGAAATAGAAAGTTGGAGAACAACTTTCAATCCTACAATCCGTGAATGGTGTTACAGTGAATGTATAATTCCTTTGTCACTGATATCCTGAATGAACTCGAGGCATGGAACAGTCATCCTGTCAACATTCATTCATTTCCTTGATCTCAGAGCAGACTGGGTGAGATGTGTGTGACATCAATATCACATATTAATTCACACGTGCATGCGCATGCCTTTCTCAATCCTACTCATCAAGTGGCCAAGGACATCAAACTCCCTCAGGAGGGACAAATCCCATATCTATCACTCACCCCTCAAAAGCCCCATGTGTCAAAGCCACCCAATCATCACCTTTATAACAACCCATGTTTCAGGACTGCGTTTGATGATGTCAAAGTGTACCCAATGACATGTGTTGAGTGTAGTGATTTCAGGTCTAAGAATCACACTCACCACCATCACTGTGAGAGCTGACTGTGACTACCAAGTCATGGTTCCATGTGTCACTCTCACGGTGGGTCTGTCTGGTACCTTGTTCTCTAACAAGTACCTATGTGCTTGGTTTGATATCACTATATCATGACTAATGAGATTCTATCATCAACCAACACACAATCTAGTCTTCAGTGTTATTGATGTCTATGGTTATTTCCACAATAACAACTGACTAGGGACTGAAAAATAACGTATACTCTTAACATTCATATGATCTCATCGTTTAGGTCCTTAACCTAAAAGCATACGTCATTGAGTAAAATCATTCTTTAGACATCTATCATGTTACACCATCATCTCAGAAACAGTTTAAACATATAGATCAGAAATTACCTTTATTATTATTCAAATCATTTACAAAGTATCCCATTACAATCATCATATGACTTGCTCTATGGGCATACATACCAACATCATGTGCATATCATGTGCCTCACTTATTTTGTTTACTTCTGTAGTTGAGTCCCATATTGCTCACCTCTGCTTTAGTCTCTATTCTCTTTTGTTATATAAGAGACTGCATTGTACACTCTTTTACTCACTCAATAAACAAGCCTTGGTTTATCTTGTTGGTATGTATGCCCTGAGAGCCAATCATGGGATGATTGGTGGGATACATTAATGTTGATTTGATAAACATCAAAGGAAAGCTTTTAATTCTTTCTGGTTCAGTCATATGAGATAGTGATAGAACAGATTGAACGTCTAGAGAATGACAGTACTCAATGACGTATGCCTTTAGGTTCAGGACCTGAACAATGAGATCATACGGATGCTAAGAGTTTGTACATTCTTGTTATGTCCCTAGTTGGATGTCATTGTGGAAGGTAGATAGACAACAATGACACACAAGACTAGATTGTGGTGTTGGTTGATGACAAAATCTCATTAGTCATGATATAGAGATATCAAACCAAACACATAGGTACTTGTTAGAGAACAAGTGTACCGGACAGACCCACCGTGATTTTGACACATGGAACCATGACATGGTAGTCACAGTCAGTACTCACAGCAATGGTGGTGAGTGTGATTCTTTGACCTGAAATCACTACACTCAACACATGTCGTTGGGCACACTTTGACATCATCAAACGCAGTCCTAAAATATGGGTTGTTATAAATGTGATGATTGGGTGGCTTTGACACATGGGGCTTTTGAGGGGTGAGTGATAGATATGGGATTTGTCCCTCCTGAGGGAGTTTGATATCCATGGCCACTTGATGAGTAGGATTGAGAAAGGCGTGCACGCATGTGTGAATCAGTATGTGATATTGATGTCATACATATCTCTTCCAATCTACTCTGAGATCAAGAAAGTGAATGAACGTTGACAGGATGACTGTTCCATGCCTCGAGTTCATTCGGGATATCAGTAACAAAGGAATTATACATTCACTGTAACACCATTCACGGATTGTAGGATTGAAAGTTGTTCTCCAACTTTCTTTTTCACTTGGGTAGCACTGATGTGTGACTAGGCATCGCTCTTTTCTTGTGAAGTCATAAGTGTTATGGACTTTCACTGCCAACGTGAAATGGACCTGCAGGGTCACACACATAGGATTTTACCTGGAAAAGGAGTTTTGTCTACAAACAATGTTTAGATTGATTACTAAAGGACTTTAGTAGTTCAATTAAACACTCAATTAATTGATAGCTCAATGTCATAATGTTCGAGGTGTTGGACACATTGATTGGAGTATCGGATTGATTGAAACTGCAACTGACTGATTCTGCACAATCTGCACTCCCCACCGATCGGCTCATGTGATGAACTGATCGGCTGAGCTTGGTGAACCGATCGGCTCATGTGGTGAGTCGATCGGCTCATGGACAGGGTGAAACGATCGGTTCAAGTGTTGAAACGATTGGTTCAACTGGTCCAACCGAGAAAGTTTGGAAAGTATGATTGGTGACAAATTACTTTTCGTTTCACTTTCCCAATTTCATTGGAACAAGGATAGGTATTTGGTACCAATTAGAAACAAAAGAAGAAAAGTCAATCGGGAACTGATCAGGACCACGAAGCGACCGGTTCAGAAGTGAACCGACCTTTTCATGGGTCCCAACCGATCGATTGAGGTGTGAAATGACCGACTCAGGTCCCCAATTGACCGTTTCAGAAATGAAACGATCGGTTCATGTTGCACAATTGGTCGTTTTTGTGGAAAATCTCGAACCCTTCTACTCCTGCTTTAGTCCCACATTGCCCGGGATAGAGAACCCTGTCCCATGACCCTCCTATATATAGGGGTATTGGGGGCTTCTCAAAGTACAACCAGTGCAACCAGTTGCTCTGTAAAGTTGTCGTTCTCCCTGGTTTTGGTAACCGAGAGAGCCCGAGCAAGTGCTACCCGATAAGGGAGGCACAACAAGGTAAAGACAACTGCAGAAAGCGACTGGAGATAGGAGAGTGTGTCAGTGACTAGTACACTGACAGGAGGGTGCGACTCCTTCCAATTCCTTGTGAGACAAGAAGATTGGAGTTCCAGGTGTTTCGTGTGGACTACTTCAGAGGCGGGAGATTTCTGCCGCTCGAAGGACAGCTGTCAATCCCGACAGTCCCGGTGAGACCAGGAGTCGTCAGTCCCGGTGCGACCAGGAGCTGCACAGACACCGTCCAAGACCGGAGGTGAAGACCGCACAAGCCGCGAGGTATTGTCGCCGAGCAAGCCTCGGGACAAGGTATGATTCCACAAACCATCCTTTCCTATTGTATAGACGTTGACGCGTTTCCTTGTTCTGGGTTTGGGGAGGAGATTTTTTTTTGTTTCCGCTGCCTTCTCTGCCCTCCGAACCCAACAGTGGTATCAGAGCCACGTCAACTGCTCTATACTTTAGGATTATCGATATGATCGATTTTGGATTGTCGCCTTTATTTATTGCATACGATGCGAATAAAATTGGCTTTATGCATGTCCAATCCTAAATCCACAAATCCCAATATACATATATGATATGTAATATGAATGCACTCGATATGCGTCGCCCGTAAATGAGTTTTGTGGTGGATGTATAGCGTGGTTATGGCCAAAAAACCCTATATGTGTATGGTTGTATGTGGTTGCTTGCATCTCGGTCTGTGCACCGATCTTCCTTTTCCTATTCCTGATGTAACTCGAAATAATTCGAGATTTCTTTCCTACCTTTGCTCCCCTCGAATGTAACTCGAGGTTTATCTTTTTACAATGTAAAGTAGGATATAATTTTATTTCCTGTTATGTCAAAGAACGGAGGACATCCTGACGACAGCTGAGACGATCGGTTCAAGGCGTGAACCAATCGGTTGACGTTTGAGACGATCGGTTCAAGGAGTGAGCCGATCGGTTGATGACCGGTTCGAGGAGTGAGATGAGCGGGTGGCGGCCATGATGAGATGCATGATGACCAGGTGAACCGATCGGTTGGAGGAGCCAACCGATCGGCTGGTGGTACCCAGCCGACCGGCCTGATGGCGAGCCGATCAGTCATGTGATGAGTTGATCAAACCCAGAAAGGCAAAGCATAGATTTAATCTTGTACAGGTTGCATGTGATGTAGACCTAGATGATCGTGATTCCTCTTGGCTCGATGAATCACATTAGGATGGCCATAATCATTGCTTTTATCGTTTTGCATGTTTTCTGTGGGATATAGCATGTATATGTTACGTACTATGTATTGTGGTGATTGGATATGTATATGTATATAAAAACCAAATACCTCATTAAATATTAAGTTTTAGATTCCATCCAAATGCGACACACGTGAAAATCTTGATCGACCAAGTATGGGCATGCCCTAGCGTGGTGCACCGTCTATCTCGTGGAAGTGTGAAGGATGAATGTGTGGGTCTGCCCTAGCAGGGTGCATATTCATCATGTTTGCTTTGGGTCGGACTTAACAAGGTGACCAAGATAGGATCTAGCACCTTGAGGCATGGAGATGATCATGGCAAGGAGTTGCATATGACATCTTATCAAGAGTTGCATATGATGCAATTAGCAAGAGTTGCCTACCTGAGATATCTAAGTTGTGGGTGACAGCCCTAGCTGGTCCATGACTTAGAGGATTTCAGGATCTTGCCCACTAGAAGGTTGTACGTTGTAATCTTCCGAATTGATGGTGAGGGCTATCAATTTGAACTAAAATAGTGGGAGTGATAATTAATTAAAGGCCTAATTATATCGTCATCTTTTCAAATCAATCAAATAAGTCAAAAATGAGTTTTTGGACTAAAATTGCATATTTCCTTTTGTAGTACAAATGGTAACAAACAACAATCACTTTTCTTTGCAATCGATCCTTGAAAAGGACAAGCTAAATGGGACAAACTTCCACGACTGGTATTGGACATTGAGAATTGTTCTCACTCAAGAGCGAAAGCTCTATGTCCTGGATGCTCCAATTCCAGAGGAACCTGCTCCTAATGCACCAAAGGCAGAAAGGGATGCTTACACGAAGCATTCTGATGATGCCATTGATGCAAAGTGCTTGATGTTGTGCTCTATGAACCACGAGTTGCAGAGACAACTTGAGAACATGGGTATCATTGAGATGATTCAGCATCTCAGGAACATGTATGAAGATCAAGCACGACAAGAGAGATACAATGTCTCAAGGGCACTGTTCAAGTGCGTCATGACAGAAGGAGATCCAGTTGGTCCTCACATACTCAAGATGATTGGGTATGTGGAGAACGTGACAAGACTGGGATTTCCACTGAGCCAAGAGTTGGCTACTGACGTGATACTGCAATCGTTGCCAGAATCCTATAGTCAGTTTGTGATGAACTACAACATGAACAACTTTGATAGGCCACTGTCAGAGTTGTTGGGCATGTTGAGGACAGCCGAGACACAGATGAAGAAAGACAAGCCTAAGTCTATGATGGTGATCACGAGCAAGAAAGGCAAGTCCAAGCGCAAGGGCAAGGGCAAAGCTAAGAAAGGTTCTGATGCTAGCCAGGAACCCAAGTCGTCTTCATCTCTCAAGGCCAAGGGAGGCGTGACCAAGAAAGGCAATTGCCACCATTGTCAAAAGCCAGGACATTGGAAAAGGAATTGTCCTCTCTATCTGGAAGAACAAAAGAAGGAGGCAAGTGATGTCTCCACTTAAAGGTGTCATGAAAGTAAACTTGTAACACTTTTGAGGTATATGATACCAAGATGTAAAGTGTAAAACACTCAATAATTGGGGCAAGTGTTGCCGCCATACATAGGAGTATTTTAGTTTATTTTCATCCTATAAGGCATGTAATACAGTTATGAACTGCTATTTCATATTTGCCAATAGATAGAAACACTTTGTTTTTGCATATTGTATGATAATGATGGCAATCAATAAAGAGATGTTTCAATTTCTAAAGATATGATCTTTGTGGCAATGCCTTGTTTATCTTGTGGTATTTGATATGCATAAGATAAAATGATACCTAAAAGTTATAGATAACTCAAACAATCAAATTAGCATCAATCATGAGAAATATTTCTAGTTTCCATGTGATGGATAAATCTAGACTCTTTTGGTTAGAGAACCAGTAAGAGACATGAATATCTTGGACATGATTAATCAATCTTCACTAAAGGTAGTGGGAGAATGATTATCCTATTAGGTACGATACATGTGATGTATTTACATACCTATTGGAACAAATGCTAATACTTCAAATGGTGTTTAGAGAAATACCAATATGAATATCTTGAAGTGTTCAAGATTATCATAGATGAAGTGCAAATTTGGTAAAGTGTTAATTCTTGATGAGATCAACGAATGAAATACTTGGACCAAATGTTTGAGATCCTTATGAGTGATTATGATAGTGTATCATAGTGAACTCATGATTAAGGCATGGTGATGTCTAAATCAAGAAGGAATCATACTCTAAGGAGTTAGAGAATGATTATCAAATAACTGAATTCTTCTTAATAAAAGAATACCCCACACTAATAAAGGACATTAAGAATCACAAGGAGTTGTAAGTTCTTATATCCTTGACAGATACACCTCGTTTATCTATGTGATGAGTTGTTCATGTGATGAGTCAACTATCTAGATGAATATGAGGAACCAAATTTTGAGTTATGGTTTATGACCATTACATCCTAAATGACATTCATGTGAACCATAAGGTATGACCTTGACAGTAGTACCCATTGGATGAAATCCATAAGTGCAAATGAATCTTAAGTGTTAAGACACATGGATAACATTTTGAAAAGGATGATGCTTGTTGATTGCAACTTAATGACTAAGACATTTGACAAATGGATACTAAAACCGCATTCCTATGAGGAATAGAACAAGGATGTGTATGTGACACAACCAATAAGGTTTATGAATCCACTAATGCAAATGAAGTCTATAAGTTACAATGGACTAATCAATGTGATTGATTGAGTACAAGCAACTCAGAATTGGATCTTTACTTTCATGATATAGTCAAAGGGTTTGACTGATATGTCAAAGATAAAGAAGGGATCTGTGATTTAGTGGGAGCGTGTTCACATTCCACATGTTGATGTGAAATGGAAATGTTCTATAATGGAAATCCAAAAGTGGAAATTATCTTTAAGGAAGATAGAGATGTTTCCTATGTGATAGGAATAGAGATCTATAGAGATAGTTCTCAAAATCCTCTAGACCTAAAAAGAGAAAGCATACATTGGCAATCTGTACCGAAGGGTTCAGTATGCACAGATTCAGTGGGAGAAAACTTGTCCATGTTACATGGAGTTAGTATCCCAAGGCCAAGTGTCCAATTCTTATGAAGAATGGGAACACTAAGAATAGATATGGATCTATCATGTATGTAATCATCCCATTATCTTGCATGTATCGACATGGCAAGAACAATATGCATTAAATCATGTTGTATGTAGGACATGGCAATATGATGTGCTCATCCTGATAACTCGTATGTGGGACATGACGAGTGGATGTCTGTCTACTTCCAGTAAGGGTTAGTGGAATACCATAAGAACTTGATAAGTACTTGAGAAGTACTAGTTCTATGGAGATAAGGAAGAGTTCAATGTAAAGAGTTGCATTGATGCGAACTTCCGAAAGGACAGAAAATTAATCGCAAAATATATATAGGATATATAAAACTGAAATTTTGTTGATAATTGGAAGTGTTCCAATAAAACCATTTAAAAGGAAATGCCGAGTATCTATGTGTTGGAGAACAACAGTGGATACTATATGGATATGGAAGTTCATGAGATGAACTTATAGATATTCCGCTCATTGATGACAAGTATGGAATCCTTGATCATGCAATGTGGATAAAGGTTAGCAAAGGAATATTGGATCACATTTTACGGCAACTCCATCTCGTACATGTGACATACAACGAAGATATGTGAGACATGCAATTTATACTGACTTTGGCAAGGTGTTGCCATTACTCACTATGATCGCACTAGAGCAGAGTAACATGTGGGACATGTTTGAAGATCACTATGAATATGATTCAAGGGTGATTGGCTCGCAGTGCAAGTGGGAGTCTGTTGGTATGTATGCCCTGAGAGCCAATCATGGGATGATTGGTGGGATACATTAAGATTGATTTGATAAACATCAAAGGCAAGCTTCCAATTCTTTCTGGTTCAGTCATATGGGATAGTGATAGAACAGATTGAACGTCTAGACAATGACAATACTCAATGACGTATACCTTCAGGTTCAGGACTTGAACGATGAGATCATACAGATGCTAAGAGTTTGTACATTCTTGTTATGTCCCTAGTCAGATGTCATTGTGGAAGGTAGATAGACAGCAATGCCACACAAGACTAGATTGTGGTGTTGGTTGATGATAGAATCTCATTAGTCATGATATAGAGATATCAAACCAAACACATAGGTACTTGTTAGAGAACAAGTGTACCGGACAGACCCACCGTGAGTTTGACACATGGAACCATGACATGGTAGTCACAGTCAGTACTCACAGTGATGGTGGTGAGTGTGATTCTTTGACCTGAAATCACTACACTCAACACATGTTGTTGGGCACACTTTGACATCATCAAATGCAATCCTGAAACATGGGTTGTTATAAAGGTGATGATTGGGTGGCTTTGACACATGGGGCTTTTGAGGGGTGAGTGATAGATATGGGATTTGTCCCTCCTGAGGGAGTTTGATATCCATGGACACTTGATGAGTAGGATTGAGAAAGGCGTGCATGCATGTGTGAATGAGTATGTGATATTGATGTCATACATATCTCTTCCAATCTACTCTGAGATCAAGAAAGTGAATGAACGTTGACAGGATGACTGTTCCCTGCCTCGAGTTCATTCAGGATATCAGTGACAAAGGAACTATACATTCACTGTAACACCATTCACGGATTGTAGGATTGAAAGTTGTTCTCCAACTTTCTTTTTCACTTGGGTAGCACTGATGTGTGACTAGGCACCTCTCTTTGCTTGTGAAGTCATAAGTGTTATGGACTTTCACTGCCAACGTGAAATGGACCTGCAGGGTCACACACATAGTATTTAACCTGGAAAAGGAGTTTTGTCCACAAACAATGTTTAGATTGATTATTAAAGGAGTTTAGTAGTTCAATTAAACACTCAATTAATTGATAGCTCAATGTCATAATGTTCAAGGTGTTGGACACATTGATTGGAGTATCGGATTGATTGAAACTGCAATTGCCTGATTCTGCATAATCTGCACTCCCAACCGATCGACTCATGTGATGAACCGGTCGGCTGAGCTTGGTGAACCGATCGACTCAGGTGGTGAGTCGATCGGCTCATGGACAGGGTGAAACGATCGGTTCAAGTGTTAAAACGATCGGTTCAACTGGTCCAACCGAGCAAGTTGGGAAAGTAGGATTGGTGAGAAATTTCTTTTCGTTTCACTTGCCCAATTTGATTGGAACAAGGATTGGTATTTGGTACAATTAGAAACAAAAGAAGAAAAGTCAATCGGGAACTGATCAGGACCACAAACCGACCGGTTCAGAAGTGAACCGACCCTTTCATGGGTCCCAACCGATCAGTTGAGGTGTCAACCGACCGGCTCAGGTCCCCAACCGACCATTTCTGAAATGAAACGATCGGTTCAGGTTGCGCAGTTGGTTGTTTTTGTGGAAAATCTCGAACCCTTCTACTCCTGCTTTAGTCCCACATTGCCCGGGATAGAGAACCCTGTCCCATGACCCTCCTATATATAGGGGTATTGGGGGCTTCTCAAAGTACAACTCAGTGCAACCAGTTGCTCTGTAAAGTTGTCGTTCTCTCAGGTTTTGGTAACCGAGAGAGCCCGAGCAAGTGATACCCGATAAGGGAGGCACATCAAGGGAAAGACAACTACAGAAAGCGACTGGTGGCAGGAGAGTGTTTCAGTGACTAGTACGCTGACAGGAGGGTGCGACTCCTTCCAATTCCTTATGAGACAAGGAGATTGGAGTTCCAGGTGGTCCGTGTGGACTACTTCAAAGGCGGGAGATTTCTACCGCTCGGAGGACAGCTGTCAATCCCGAAAATCCCAATGAGACCAGGAGTCGTCAGTCCCGGTGCGACCAGGAGCTGCACAGACACCGTCCAAGATCGGAGGTGAAGACCACGCAAGCCGCGAGTTTTTGTCGCCGAGCAAGCCTCGGGACAAGGTATGATTCCACAAACCATCCTTTCCTATTGTATAGACGTTGACGCGTTTCCTTGTTCTGGGTTTGGGGAGGAGAATTTTTTTGTTTCCGCTGCCTTCTCTGCCTCCCCTAAAACCCAACATATCTATATATGGATTATGTTTTACAAGATTAATGATGAGTCATAGCACCATGAGGTATATTTCTTATGCTATTGGGATACTTTGACTACTAATTTTTTGGATTTTGTGGCATAATTGTAGCTCTACGTGGATATGTAATTTTAACTTTGTGTTGAGATGGTTATGCTTTAGAAGTGATCTAAGCTTGCTTCTACTGTGATGAACATGATTAGGCCTATAACTCATTGTTGGCATGTATTTTATTGTTTTCCAAGTATGTGTATTCACCTTCCTCTTAATGTTTGGTCTCTAATTGGTCATGTCTGTTATTTTAACAGTCGGAATACCCATATGTTGTTACTGATTTTGAGAAACTAATTGCATGTGTGAAAGGCAAATGGATAGGTTTGTTCCTAGACTATGAAGGAACATTGTTCCTGATCGTGCACAACCCTTGGTGTGCTTTTATGTTTGATGAGGTCTTTTAGTATCCTCTATTTATGAAATTGTAAACGAAAGTGGTGCTTGTATATTAAAAATGTGTTCCCTTTTTCATCCATATGGTACAGATGTGAACAGATGTGAGGTAGGTGGCTAGATGCTTCACTAAGGAGATCATAAGAGGAAGAAATTCTAAAGGTGTGTGAATGTATGCTTTTATGTTTTTATTTTTAATTCCCCCCAACATTTCAGTTTGTTGTTGGCTACTCCATTTAAGAAGTCAAATTATTCTTCATATTCTTAAACTCGTACCTCATATATGACTGCTCCATTTACACAGTCAAATTATATTTCATCTTCTTAAACGCATACCTCACATTAGTATACCTTACGTTCCTAATTGGTAAATATTTTATTGATACTTCCTTTGCAAGATAGAGTGGGAATCACATTCTATCCCTTACAAGGACATAAATCAGTAGTAGCTTGAGCTAATGGAAGGAACAACCTATTGCAATAGCCTACTGGAGACCAATCTATTCTGATATGTATCAAGGGAAAAGATGTTGTAGGCAAGGAACCACATCTGAAGGTTAGAAGCTAGAAAATATTTGTTTAAACTAGAATCATGATGTAGATGTACAAATAATAAATATATAATATATGTTCACATTTTATGTGGCTACATGTATATTAGTGAGCTAATAATTACTACACTTTCATTTATTCTGTCACAGATTTTGGCCTTGCTAAACCATTGCTTGTGTTTGTCTTACTTGAATAAGATCACATACCAATTGATAGATTTAATGCTTATTTCTCCTTTCAAATTCACATCAACAAAGCAAGTAAGGAGCAACACACATTGATACTTTGCATCTGTCACATTTTCAACTTGATTGATTAGATGTTCACTTTAAGTTGGTCTATAGGACCTTTGATACCATAAGTAAGGGATTGGAGATGGAGGATGACAAATATTTTTTTACAGTTGGATGATGCAAAGCTAAAGCTTGTGGCAAGTACATAGGTTCTAACAAGTCGGTATGTTCGTTGGTCTTTCTCGTCCAATGATGTTGTGACGTAGTAGCATTTGGAGCACCGTCATCACAGTGCTCATTGACTAGGTTGTTCTTATAAGTTTATATCTTGAATTCGACACATTTATTGAAGTATATATATGTCATGTCTTCTAAGTTATCGACTTACTTTTCAAGAACTTCTCATGAAGATTTCATTGTCACTAATGAGGCTGTAGAGGACAACAATACTGATTGGCTAGCTACTGCCACAATCAGTAAATAGAGGATTGTGCATCTTTTGTGAATCAGTAAATAGAAGGGATTGTGCCTTGCTTTGGGTTTGTGGCTTATATTAGCCTGTCTGCGCTATGCATTTTAGCATCTCCACCTTGTGCTTGTAAAAAAGTGTTGGATAAGATTGCTTGGTTGTAGGTCAGTGATGGAATTATATTACTGGATATTCACTATATTAAACTATTACTGAAGATGTTGAGTATAAGGAAGATAAAATTCTGTCTACAAGCTGATTAAATCTTTGTTGTATGTGCACTTTTATGGTTTCACAATATCTTCAGTTTTGAGCTTGTTCTGAACTAAACTATTGCAAATTTCATTGCGTTGTTTGAACTTGTGGTGATTATTTTGGCTATAGTCTCATGGGTGTAATGTTCTTTGTTTAATAGAAATTTCGATAGATACTGCTGGGAATGCCAATCTTGACCTATGCTTAGGGAGATTGGGATTGAAGAAGAGCAAGTTTTTGGTCTCCATGGATGATGATACATTTTCAAGTGTTACAGAACAATGATATGTTTTCAAGTTCTACTGAGCAATGTGTTCTGATGCAACTAGATGCAGATTTTACAATGTGAATAAACAACACCAGATAGGAGGTGAGATCGTTATCATGTCTAATATCAAACTCTTATAATGTAAAATTCAGCTGGATCTTTTTTTGGTGTAAATTTTCACAGTTTGAAGAGAGGAGAATATTCTCACAAGAGGAAAGCAGGGGATGACTACCTCATGATCCCAGCCAACTTTCCAGATCAAGTTTAATGATATGTACACATCTCTGCATCAAAACAAGCTAGAAGATGCTTCAATGTTCTAGGATACTATACCCAAAAATGTCAGTTTCTGAGGTATAATCAGGTGGGTATGAGATGTAAGTTTTGATGTTTTTAGTTTCCTAGATATTTTTGGAACTCAATGGAGTTTAGTTCATACAAAGAAATCTATTTCTTGAGTATGAATAATAAAGGCATAATTCTAATTGAAGCTAATTGATGTCACAGTTCTCCCCAACATCATGAGTCTTTTGCATCAACTTCCTCCTACTCCTTGTTCTGTCAAAAATGAGCATGAGCTTGGCGATTGATTTCTACACGGTATTCCTCTCTAACTTTCTGCAATGCATATCATAAATCTAATGTGGCCTTGTCGCATTCTTCCCTTCTCTAATTTATCTCTTCATGAGTCCATACAAATGATCAGAATGCATATGATATCTACCATTTCCTACTAGTCACAAACTTACAACACCAACACCACTACACACTATGGTGTACTTACTTGAACTGTTGGAACAAGGGGAATGGTTGTACATCATTTTTGACATATATCTAAAGGTAAGATGAGATTCAGTGATGATCACAATGATACACTATATTCAAATGGCCACCAAAATATGCACATCGAGCTTGCATAAGATTCAGGCTATAATGAACCCATTTACTTGCCTATTAAATTATAAAATTGCGAATCGGAGAAGAGTAATCAAATGTATCATCACTGGAATCTTTATGACGTTGGATCCTCTTCTTGCAGGGATACTGGGACAAAAAGGTTGTAGTTTATACTATTGCAGTGCATTTTCCATGTCTTGAGCTTCCATAAAAAAATGTAGGAGTCATGACTGAGATTTGCAGTCGTTAATTTTACATAGGCAGCTTGCAAAACTACATGTGCCACATGTTGATAGTGACCTAATGAAGATCTCATAGATATAAATAAATATATGGCTTTGATAGAATCTGGAGTCTAAAGTATTGCCATAGGTTCTTCTCAAGAGTTTCAACCAACTGCATATTATCTCTATAGATGGTAGGGGTATATTATTGTCTCAATGTCAGCCTGTTCATAGTAGAAATGACCATCCGATCATCTTGAACTTTCTTACATGTATCATATTTATCTAAAATTACCATTGCTATGTTCTTTGTCACATTCATATCAACTTTGAATTCCTCAAACCAAGTAGTTGTTTCCTTATCTATATGAATTGCAGCAATGTATATACATGCTGAGGCGATCATATAAGGAGGATGTATGGTTAAAATAATAGAGGGTTTTGCTAGAATATAAGGAGGATGTATGATTAACTAAAGATTCCAGTATGCAACCTTCTAGTATTAGAGTTGACTAATCATCACACATACATGCATAACAATCAGATTGGCTCACATGTGCACCTCTTTGCGACCATAGTTGAGTAGAAATCATCTATATGCTAGCTGGGTTCATTATTGGAACTTTGATGTTCAACCATCTATGTAAAATTAGAACTCAAAGATATCTATTATATTTGAAACTTAAGGTGTAGTTTACATGAGTTTGTGGATGCAAGTTTTCAGTGACACAATCTAACCATATCTAGTATTTTTGTTTCAAGATGAAGTTCCACGTCACATGCATTGGTTCTTGGTCTTATCCTGAATAAATAATGATTGTCCCAAAGTGCTTTATAGGTTTAACCTTATTTTCATTTCAGATTTTTGGATTTTGTAAATCCAAGTGCAATAAGAACTTCAAGACGAAGAGGAATCATGGAAGGTGAAAGAGGCAAAAACATAGTCAAGATTACATGGAAAGGATATGACCCAGGTAGAACCAATAACCACTTATTGACAAATCTTAACGTCAATAACTAATGCATTTACACACCTATGCATGATTAATGTTAAGTTGTCGACAAGGACCATACATTTTCTACAACATCGATAATGTTCAGCTCATTCTTTGGCAGGCATGTTTTATTATGGTCTCAAGTTGCACATAGAAATTTATATTGGTCTGACTAGTTTTGTTATGGTCTCAAGTTATGGTCTTAAGTTGCACAGTCATGTAAAGTCTATGTTGTGCTCGCTTTCCTTCCAATGTTTGTGTGATTTACCAGCCTCTGATTTTCATAACTTGTGGTGTTGTATCACATGTTGTGCTGCACTATTCAGATACACAAAGTAAAGTTCTATTCTCAAGTAGCCAGGGGCTGTTTTATTGAACCGTTTGGCTAAACTTTATACTTAATCACGATAGAAATTTATATTGGTATGACTAGTTTTCCTAGTACCCATCTACGCAGATGTAAAAATTATTCTTAACATGTTTTGAAATAATTCCTAAATATCAAACTGTCTTTGCAAGTTCCTAACAAACTAACATGTACGACTGTACCTAGCATACTCATCTACTTTGATAGGTGTACTCTCAAACTACTCAATTAACCTTTTTCTACATTTTATTGAATGTTTAAGTAGTTGTTTTTTTTAAAGATCCATGATTGATCATGCTTATGTAAAGTGGTATAATTGGCATGCATTATATATTGTGCACTACCACTCAAATTTAGATATTTTCTTTCCTAGGATTGATATATGCCTTTTTGGAAAATATGCACATACAAGAACTATTGTTAAACTGAATTCACTCTTCTAATGACACTTTGGAAATCTGGGTTGAGCATATGCGTTTTGAAGTTTTTCATGTTAGTTATTGAGTAGACGAATTTTTAACTTTTTTCGTGACGGTTAAGGCTGTGGGAAGAAATCGTATGTCTGTATATTATGATTTGTGGGTAGATGGAGAACAAGTTATGTGTGCAGAACCTTCAGAAGTTGTGAGTGCTCATAGTGACAATTCACATGGAACTAACTTCACGAATTCACCTAAACCGATATATGGCACACAATTCCTGCCAAGGAAGTTCAAGATTGCAGTTATTGTGCCTATTGATAACTCTATTGGTATTTTAACAAATTATATAGGCATTGTTGTTGCCTCAGATGAAAATGGGGAACCGCTAGGCTTTACCTTATATGTAAGCATGAAATTCACAAGGTTTGTGGCACTTTTGTTTCCCGAAAATGATATTTTTCCTATGATAATATTACAGGTTGGCAGTAGAAGGATACATACGGTGGAAAACACTTTTTCTCGCCTAGCTAAGCCGCTTTGCTATGTTCCAGAAGAAGACATCCTATATGTTGTCAAAGCTATTGTCATTACACAAAGAGAAAACACGAGGTGAAATGTATCTTATATTTGTAATTATCCTTTTGACACTAGTTTCAATTAACTTTTTTCCCCATCCAACTGATCAAGTATCCATCTATGTGAGTGGATATTATAATCTAAATGCTTTTTGTGTTTTTAGTTGGGACTAACAAGTCCTTGAGTTTTCTATAGACCGCGACATTGTACATATCATTTGTGTAGATCCGCAGTGTCAAGACTTGTCATAATAAAAGGCACACCTTAAGGTTGTCGTTAATTCTGAAGATCAATATTAGTATGTTGCAAAATATTTCTCTAAATTGACTTGACAATTTTGATTTTGCTGACATTTTTTTATTGGGACAACTCCATTCATCACATTGTTGATCTACCTGAAGGTTAGAGAAGCAGGCTCTTCTTGGACACAAATTACTCACCACTGACTTCACCTCCCTAAAGGCAGGATCAACATCTTTCGGACACATGGGTTACTATTCAATGAATTCACCTCCTTGAATTCAATGAGGGAATTTCTTGAGTCAAGTTCTAATTAGGCATCTATTTGCAGGTGTGTGTGTGTGTGTGTGTTGAATGTAATGAATCACCCTTAAGATTTTGTAAGTTGCTCTTGAAGAATCCTACATGCATATCACATCGAATTAGTTGTTTCCAAATGGGTTTTCTCTATTTGCAACCTTAGACTGAGTGGATCAGGCATTATCTTCTTCTTCACACCTTGGGCAGGTCGAGTTTTGACCTATATGCCTTCTCAAGCGCTCCATGTTGGTGAGTAATGATTGGTGTATTTGTGACCCACAAAAGACGTGGAGCTTGCATCACCATCTTGGATAATTTGACCAAGGTTTCAAGATTCAACATGGTATGTCGTTTTCTTCTCCTCTTGATTGTACATGTATGTCAATATTTATACTAGTATGTTTCAAATGTGAATGCTTTCATTTATTTGTTAGTATGCAGTTTTTTATTAAATGGGTAACCATCTCTTTGAACTCTATGAAACAGATGTCACCATGTCATAGGAAGGAATGCTTCGCAACCAATATATCAAATCCAAGCATCAATATGTCATCAGAAGATGAGGCCCAAGTTCTGTCTATTTCAACTAAGATTGTTCCATTATACCATCAAGAGTTGTCTTGTTTGTAATTTTAGATCCAAGTAACATGCTCTTCTTCATGACGGTGCAACAACAAGAACTCATACTATCCCCAACTCATGAACGAAAGGAGAAGACAACAAGGATGCTAAAACTGGATGGGAAAGATACACACTCTTTTTCCAAAATGCATGTAGACCTCACTGATCATTAATATATGTATATCCTTTTCTTTGTACACATTGTGTAATAGGGGCAAGGTATACATCCTCCCCATGTACATTCGACGTTTCAATATAAATGAAAGTAAAATTGATGGCGTAATGAGCATAGCTTAGTCTAACTACTAAAATTCTATAATTAAAAGAGCTTCTATACTAACAGATTACACGATAAATGAATAATAGAACTAATCATATATTTATGTGTAATAAATGCCATTACATATGTAGCTAGGTTCATAATCCAACTACATATATATGTGTGTGTATGTGTAGTAACTACTGCCTTTCCCTAAACATTCACAACATAAAAAATGTATTAACATCATCTTTTTTCTAGATACAGACTACATATGCAATTGTAGTCATACATTTATCTATAATTACACTTACATTTACATACGTAAGGACAATATCTAGCTACACTTCCAACTACATATTAATTTATAGTGAATGGATTATCTAACTACATATTTAAAAAATATAGTTAAAGGCTTTAGCTATACGTGCATATACTACAATTAGTATATGTAAAGAAATATGTAGTTAAAGCCTTTAGCTACAAAATTTGAGGGTTTTGCTACAATTTTTTATTGTAGTTAAAGATCATTTTTTTGTAGTGTAAAGAACATGGGGATTATCCCCTCATGGTTTCCATGGACAAAAACATGCTAGGAAGAAGGAAAACCATGGAGAACATAGAAAATCATTGAACCCCTGGAGAAACGTGATTAGGACGCTCCATGTCGATGAACGGATCTGCAATCCGCAAATTGTATCCATTGAACATTCCCAGAACCTCCCAAACTTATAGTTCTCCTCCTTGTTCTCCTCTCCCATGCTGTCGCTATTTTGCAATGGAATAGAATGTGATTTTGTAGGTCTGGCCAAAGTCCCCTTAAGTCATAGAAGTGATTTAGGGTGAAATAAATCCTCAACTGTTGGATGAAACTTGATTTTCCAGACTGCCTAATTGGTAAAACTCAATAGTACTAACTTTTGGACTTGGTAGTACCGAGTCTCAAAGTCGAATATGCTCTATCTCTAAAGCAAAGTCGGCAGTACTGGCTTTTGAAGTCAGTAGTATTGAGTTTGTGAGACTCTTGTGGTACCTGAAATCACTCAAAAATATACATAAGTACTTGAAATATAATAAATCATTCAAAAACATTAAAATTATGCTTATTTGATGCAATTGAGTAACAAAGACTAATATTAATAAATCATGCACAAATTAATATGAAAATGAATAGTAAGTGCACCAAAAGCAATATAAAAATAGCCTGTGAAAATGACAAATATACAGTGCATTATGACCTTCCCTATATAGGTCTTGGTCATAGTCATCTCCATAATGACTTTCTTTCTATTTTCTCATGGGGCCTCTACCCCATATTCAACTTTCTAGAGATAGCATGGTGGGTTCGAGCAAGTTATGTTTATATTATAATGTGATACTCATCAGGCCTTACAGATTCTAGTAAGTAAATAAACAACCAAGAAGTTTAATGGCAATCCACTCGTGAAACTTAAGAAAACCTCACAAGTCGATAAGGTGAGTATTCTTGGTCATATCCATGAACTTTTCCTCAAGGATGACTAAATTTCCAAGAAAATAAGAGCAGATACAACCAATCAAGCAATCACCATGTAATTAATGTTTAACACCCAAGTATTACTTTTATGTGCACAAAAATATCACTTAAGACTGATTTGGTCCCTAAGTTGGGGCTTTAGGGTCGAATTTAGGGTTCATTAGGGTTAGGCTTCCCAAACCCTAATTACCACTTATTAGACATGGAAATCTTGGACAAAAAAAGGATTAGAGTTGGATCTTGGAATATTTTCTCTTTGACATGGGAATCTTTGGAGATAGTGGATACCATGATGAGAAGAAAATTCAATATAGCTTGTTTCTAGGGAACCAAGTGGACATGGGAACTTTGTAGAGAGATTGGAGACACATGATACAAAATCAGGTATACAGGGGTTGATAAACATAGAAATGGCATAGGTATTATTGTTGATGAGATGTTGAAGGATGAGGTTGTTAAGATCACAAGGATGGATGATAGAATCATAGCTATCAAGGTTGTTCTTGGGGGGGCGGATTTTTTTAACATTATTAGCCCTTATGCCCCCATATTGTCCTTGGTAAGGATGCTAAGAAGGATTTTTGGAATGGCATGGATGAATTGATGAAGGGAATACTAAAAGAGGAGAAGATTATTATTGGGAGTGATTTAAATCGCCATGTGGGGAGTAGCAATGTTGGATATGAGATAGTTAATAGTGGTTTTGGTTATGGCAGTAGAAATGGAGAAGGAGAGAGGATATTAGATTTTGTATTGGAATATGATATGATTTTGGCAAACACCCATTTCAAGAAAAGAGAAGATCATCATATTACTTTCCAGAGTGGGCACAATTGTAGCCAAATTGATTACCTCCTTATAAGGTGGGTGGATTGTAATATACGCAACGATTGTAAAGTGATTCCTAGAGAAGAACTCCCGACCTAGAATAGGTTGGTTTTTTTGAATATTAACATAAAGACCAATAAAGGTAAATATAACAGAAATCAAGATAGCAGGATCAAGTGGTGGAATCTTAAAGGAGAAAAGAAATTTACTTTTCATGATAAATTCCTTAAGGAGGGAATTTGGAACTTGGAGTCTAATGTTAACACTAAGTGGCATAACATGATCTCTTGCATAACAAAAATCCAAAGAGGTTTTATGGGATTCCAAAGGTTGTGGGCTTCCATAGAAAGAGACTTGGTGGTGGAATGATGAAGTACATAAGACTATTAAACTAAAAAGGGAGATCTATAGGAGCTTTCCCAAATCTTAAAATGATGCAAAGTTCCAAAGATGCAAGCAAGCAAAGAAAGAAGCTAAGAACATTGTTTAGGAGGCAAGGTCTAAGAAGGTGGACACAAGAGAGGGGGGAAAAGATATATATAAAATGGATCGTATAAGAGAAAGGAAAGGAAGAGACTTGAGTCAAGTAAAATGCATTAAGAATGAAGATCCAGAGTGTTTGTGAAGGATGATGATATCGAGAACCAGTGGAGAAATTACTTCCATAAGATTTTCAATGGATACTGCAAATAATGTTAGAGACTTGTGCAACATGAATACAAGAGATATCATTTATACACGACGAGTTTCACCATTTGAGGTCAAGAATGCTTTGAAAAAGATGAAAATGAGAAAGGCCGACGAGCCATACAATATTCCCATTGATGTATGGAAGAGTTTGGGGGTGAATGAGTTGTGTGGTTAACAAAGTTCTTTAACAAGATCATGAAGACCAAGAATATGTGTGGTCAAGAAAGTTCTTTAACAAGATCATGAAGACCAAGAATATGTCATATGAGTGGAGAAATAGTACTATAGTCCCCATCTACAAGAATAAAGGTGATGTTTAGAGTTTCACAAACTACCGAGGTATCAAGTTGATGAGTCACACAATGAAGCTTTGGAAGAGGATTATTGAACAGAGGCTCATATCTATAACACAGATATCAAACAACCAATTTGGTTTCATGCCTGCAAGATCAACAACAGATGCTATTTTTCTGATTAGGAGGCTATGGAGAAGTATTGAGAAAGCAAAAGAGATCTTCATATGGTGTTTATTGATTTGGAAAAGGCTTATGATCGAGTACCCAGAGAATTGTTGTGGATGGTTTTGAAGAAAAGAGTGTGCTAATCCAATACATTGACTTGATCAAGGACATGTATGATAGCTCTAGTGCAAGTGTGAAGACTCCTAGAGAAGAGACACCAATTTTTCCTATCACAGTTGGGGTACACCAAGGATCCACACTTATCCCATATATGTTCATTATTGTTATGTATGGGTTGACAAAGAATGTTCGGGATGATATTCCTTGGTGTATGTTATTTGTTGATGATATTGTTTTGATTGACACCACTAAATATGGATTGAATGATAAAGTTGCACATTAAAGAAATGCATTGGAATCAAATGTATTTATTATTAGCGGGAGAAAATTTGAGTATATGCATTGCAATTTCAGACAATCTCATAGTGTGAATGATGGTGCCAAGTTGGACTAAGTAGATATACCAAAATGTGATAAATTTTGTTACTTGGGCTCTATTATTAAAATAGATGGGGACGTCCAAAATGACATTTGTCACAGGATCACTATAGTATGGTTGAAATGGAGGTGTGCAACAGGAGTATTATGTGACCGGAAGATCCCTATCAGGTTAAAAATTAAGTTCTATTGAATAGCTATACGGCCAACTATGTTGTACGAGAGTGAATCTTGGGCAATGAAGAAATAAGGTCTCAATAAGATGAACATGGATGAAATGTGTATGATGAGATGGATGCGCGGGAAGAAAATGACTATATCAGGAATAATGTGGGGGTGGCGAGCATTGAGGTCAAGTGGTAGGAGGGGCGACTCAGATGGTATAGACATGTGCAACATAGAACGCCTAATGCACCTACAAGAAACAATGATATTGAGTCAAACACAGTAAATAGATGAAGAGGAAGGCCTAAATTAACATGTTACAATCTTATAAAGAGAGATTTTGACTCTCTATATCTCAACCAGAATATGGGTAATGATAGAGATGAATGGAAATGAAGGATCCATGTAGTTGACCCCAAATAGTTGGAACTAAGGCTTAGATGATGATGATGATGATGATGATGATGAGACTTCCCAATTATAGAAACTCAATGATGATGAGACTTTCCAATTATAGAAACTCTACTTGGTGACATATGAATCCTTGATCCTAGATTAGTTCTAATGGTAATATTTTATCAAATTAGATCACACTATAATCATTAGAGTTAAGTAATCAAAATAGAACTATCAATTTCATGAGATTAAGGTTTATATGTGTTAACATCATCAAAGATGCATCTTGATGCACTTTTGGAATTGTGAACCAAATTAGGCAGTGAAACCAATTATATTGGATTATACACATTTTTCTGATGAAAAACATATATAGATTCAATATATTTAGACCTACTACTTATTTACTAGAATATTTGTAAAATAAGTATATCCTGACCAATCATAGATCCCCATGTCAGTGGCTTACTGGATAACTTGCACATCGTGGGGCCAAGGTTGAACCAATTGGCTCATGCCAAGGATGCATCCCATGATCATGTGGCTTGTTTGGAAAATGAAGGTATTAGATAGGTATACCCCTCACCTTACAATTGCAGACTCAGGGAAGTGAAGACAATTCATGCTCTGGTTATCTTCAACCTCCACACTCTTGACCTCGCAAACCATGTCTTTTGGGGAAAGTCAACATGGTCATTGACTATGAGCTTCTAGGGATTTGAGAGGTAGACAAAGGTGATGCCCTCTGCATTGCACTTCACTGAACTCGACCGTGGTGGTTGATTTCTTGGAGAAGGTAGGTTTAGAGAGAAAGGAGAGGGGACCCTTTAGTGGGGCATAGAGACGAAACGAGAGCATAAGGTAGGTTCTTGAGATGTAATTAAAGGTAGGGCAAGCATCCTTGAGTCTCACAAAGTCTCACAAAGGGAGTTCTTGCTACAACCCCAATTTTTGGGCTTATATGGTTTGAAATACAATTTCTCCAATAAAATGTATGATTATGA
Source organism: Alisma plantago-aquatica (assembly GCA_963693085.1). Lineage (NCBI taxonomy): Eukaryota > Viridiplantae > Streptophyta > Magnoliopsida > Alismatales > Alismataceae > Alisma > Alisma plantago-aquatica. The sequence continues at coordinate 1,709,965,340 of OY856409.1, read as the reverse complement.
AAATTGTATGATTTATGTGTAATGAATGGATTTCTTTGATAATATTTTCTTTCAATATATGATTTCATGGACCCTACTGAGTTAGTGAGCCCAATGTGATAAAAGGAAAGAAAAGTTGAAGGAAATCTAATAATGCATAAAAAGGAAAAGAAATTAAGATTATGACGAGAATCATGTGGAATTCTCTATAAAGTGGTGTGAATGACCTTCATGGAGTACATTTTTAATCCCCTTAGTTAATAATGGTAAAAGGAATCCAAATAAAGGAAATAGAAGAGAAAGAGAGAGGAAATATGAATAAAATATGCCTTATTAAGAGGTAATTTGCATATGAAGAAAGGCTGCTTTTAGTATCAATTTTTGGTTCCAAACTTTACACACAAGTAATTTGAGTCATTAAAGAATTTCCCTTAAAATTTGGGATCAAACGGATAAGTAGTTTAGGAGATATGATATTTGTAATATTTCCTAAAGAGTGAAGGACGTAATTAAATGTCACGATTCTGATTCCTTTTGGAATTATATTTCCAGTCCTTTTATTTGGTGCATGCATTTGAGATGGATAGATCAGGATCAGATAGATTTCCTTTATCTCCTACCTCAGTCATAATAGGAAGACAGAAGCAACAGTTTGTGTGATCTTCTCGCACCCTTATCTCTCTCTATAATCCTTGGCTTGGAAAGATTTTACTCCAAATCAGTTTGGGAGGAAGTTTCGAACCTAGTCGACCATAATTGTAACACCCAGGCCCACTACCATTGGCTCTAGTAGAGTTTTAAAAATGACGATTGACCCCAAATATCACCACTAGCCTTAACTGTACACTTTGTCCTCACTCACGCGCAAGCCATGTTCAACTTCCCGACTAGTCACCCATCCTATTACTACTCTAAGCTGAGCATGCTTAACTATGGAGTTCTTTATTGATGGGCTCCCAAAAAAGGAGGCACACCTTGGTGATATGGGTAGTCCAACAATTCTTTTTAATATTATGTTATTTGAGGCCTCAAATCCTGGGACGTTACAACCTCCCCCACTTAGACTCTTGACGTCCTCGTCATGGCTATGGCCTCACAATTGTTTCCCCATTTCAGTGTAGACCCACCATGGCCCATGTACACCCAACTTCCATCCATGACTACCAACGCAAGGGTGGCTAATGCACAGGTTTTGAGTCGCTTTTACAGGCCGATTTTATATGTGTTTTGTACACTTATTTGTCATTTATTTGTACAATATTTGCAAAAATCACTATTGTTGGCTTGTACACTCTATTTGCATCAAATCATGCTTATTTCATCATATTTATATGATTTTATACATTCTATGGACTTATATTCGATTTTCTGCATTTTTTCAGGTATATGATGCATAGTGAAGAGTCGGTGCCACCGACCCTTGAACTCGGTGCCACCGATGTGGCATCAGTGACCAGGCAGAAATTGACCAAAGGAGTCGGTGGCAGCGACCACTAAGTCGGTACCACCGAGACAAAGCTCTAGCTATGTAAGTGATCACCCAGACAAGTCGATGGCATCGACCACACAGGTTGGTGCCACCGAGTTAGCTTCAGTGAGAAAGGGAGGAAACTCGCCTCATCTCGGTGCCACCGACATCCCAGTCGATGGCACCGACTCATCCAGAGATCGACAAAGTCCCAATACCGTCGGTGGCACCGACCACCAAGTCGGTGCCACTGACTCTGTCAAATTTCAGCAATCCAAGTCGGCTGCCCGATCCAACGGGGTGACCTAGGATAAAAAGGGAGGACGGCCAGACCTAATGAGGACATCATGTTGCACCACGGGTCGATGAGAGAAGAGAGGGAGAGAAGCATAGAGTCGTAGGATGACAATCGGATGATTCGAACACCGTTGACGGGTATTTCTACTGCCGGAAGGCTGGAGAATGCACATTTCTCGAGGAGGATTATCCGGAACATCGCCTTTTAGGGGTTACACAATTTCTTTCATGTTTCCCATGTTTTTCTTCTCTCTTTCCATGTATTTGCAACTGAAAACCATGTGGGGCTAAACCCCTTTATTCCTTAGGACCCGGGAGTAGCCTGGGGAACCACTGTATCGACTTTTACATGATTTAATGCAACTTTCCCTCCTGATTCATGGATATTTATGTGTGTGAATGAATGTTCTTTTGTTGATTGATCACCTTCATTGGAAATCTAAGGCAAATAATTAATCTGGAAGGAGAATTAAACGCATGAAACCCATGCATTAACACTATATTACACATTCTTTGGTAAAGGTAATGCACAGGTAGTGGAAAGATACCTAGAGATTGAACGTAAAGCACCTGATTTAAGATATAAACTACCATAAACCTTGAATTGGCTTAGAATTAGGTAGTGGATTGTATTCGCCTCGGGTTCTAGTTGTTGTTGTTATTATTATTGTTGTTCCGCGGCGACGGGTTCTGTCTCGGCTGTTGCAGCTGCGGGGCATTATTCTGCCCTTGCTGGAAACAGGGGCAGTTGGGTCGGATGTGCCTGACTTGGCTGCACTCATGGTAGGTCGGTGGAGGACGGTTGCCATTACCAGCAGGTGCATTGTTGGTGGGGCATCTGCCAGGAGGATGGTGGCGTTTGCACCTGTTGCAGCGATCACGTCCGAGGTTCTCATGCTGGTTCCGATTCTTCCTTTTGTTGTTGAAGCCATTAGAAGTTGAAACCCTGGATATGACTCAATGGCGAGAGCCTTGTCCACCATCTATTGAAAATTGAGTGACAGCTGCAGAACGAGGCTTCGACCCACATGATAGTTCATACCTTCCAAGAACATGGTTGCTCTTCTGTCAGCTCCAAGGTCGGTGGTGTAATGTTCTAGCAGCACAAATTTCTAAACGTAGTCGGCCACACTCATGCTTCCTTGCTTGAGACTGTAAAACTCAACCTCCTTCTTTCTCAGGAAAGCTGGGCAGATGTACTTCTCCCTGAACAACTTCAGAAACTGGTCCCACTCCATAGAAGAGGTATCCCGAGTATGGGCAACACCATTCCACCACACGCACGCTGGTCCATCCAGCACGTAAGTCGCGAACCGAACCTTCTGGTGAGGAGGGCATGCCATACCCTCGAAGGTCTGATCCAGGGCCAACACCCAGTCGTCGACTTTGTCCACCATGTTAGGCTCGCTTTCACCCTTGAAGTAGGGTGGCGGCATCTTGATGAAGTCAGTGAGAGTGAACTCCCTCGGCTTGTTGGAAGCAGCAGCAATGGTGTTGAGTTGCCCCATCATGGTGGAGGACAACAACTGTCGTAACATTGCCAGTTCTTGCTCGGGAGTGAAGGCGGGAGTACCCGTAGCAGTCTGGTTGACCGCAGGAGTCGCAGGAGTGTTGGGGTCGTCAGGGGTTGACTCCTGGTTCATGTTGTCGAACAAGTCACCTCTCTTGAAAATTTGGGTTATCATATTAGGTTCCCAGGAGTATAGAATCATAGATGAGAAGAGAATAGAAATAGAGATGAGAAAAGGATAACTAGAATGCTATTTCCTAAAAGCATACTATTTCGGGCAATTCGTATCAGCGCAGGCCAGGCCGGATCATATGGGCACGGGAGTCATCGTATACCAAGCTAGTGGTGTAGAGGAAATTTTTTCCAGCCCCCGAAACCCTGATCCTTTCTAGACACCCTTGCTTCAACTGCATGCCCTAATAGTTGCCTAAAGGCTCTGATACCATGCTGTAAAGAGGCGAGATCACCTCTTTACTAAAATTTAAAGGAAATACAAACATCCATAATTTTAACCAAAATTTAGAGACTTTGAGGATGATTGCATAATATTCCAAGTAAATAAGCATGATTCCAGATACATAATAAAATGTCAATAGAAGCGGAAATAAAGAAATAACAAGCCTTCACATGGCTTTTATTGTTTACTACATGAATTATTTCTAAAAGAAAAGATAAGATAAACAGGATCTAGCTATAGCAACCTAGCCATCCTTTCCAAACTCTAAAGATCAACTCCTGGGAGAAGCTTCCTTCAAGCTTGTCCTTCTCCTTTCTCAACACCGACACCAGGGTGGTTGGGAAGACACCCAGCAAGAGGAAAAGAGAGAAAAGTATGTGTTACAAGATTATTCTAAAAGTGACAAGAAAGTTGTAACAAGTAAAATAGGCTAGAGATTTATTAAAAAGTGAGACATCAAGAGTATGAGGCTTTACATAATGAAACTTGCCAATAACAAAAGTAAATAAGGGTTTTGCATGTAAATTAATATGTCTACCTAACTAAGTAGGGTTGAGGCACCTACCGGACCTCTAACCTTAGGTGAGGGGAGAATAAGACATTCCTAGTCACCTATAATATAATGGGGAGAATTATAAACATTCCCCTAGGGCGATGATATACATGCCCTCTGTGGGTGGTTGTACATAAGTACCACTACTTTTCAATTAAATAGAACATTAACTACATGCTAGCAAAAGAGTTATGGCAAGATTAAGCAAAAGATTTAAATAACATGGCAGTGGGGTATGAAAACCCAAACAAGATAATACTACAACTAATTTTGAGGTAATAAACAATTTAGGTTTCAAGAATCTAGAATTAGTTCAGATTAAGCCTCATTAGGGAATATGGGTATTGGTATAAAATTTCCCAACTGAAGAGGGTAGATGCACATACCTTAGCCTCAAGTGTTCTAGAACCCTCTTTCCAACCCTTCACACGAAATCAGAACCCTCTTTCCCTAATTCATCATTAGATCTATGAATTAGAATTATATATACTCAATAAATATTGAAAACCCTAATATTACTAACTTTTCGCACAAACCATCGAATTAGACTCTAAAAACCTCACCATCATCTTAGTTAGGGTTTCCTGATCAAGATAACATATAATATTGTATATTTTGGAGATATGGACTTTTAGGGTTAATTTTGGTGATTTTTAGTTAATTAAATCGACTCTAAAAATACGTTTTTGCAAACATCAAAAGCAAAGCTCAAAAACATTTTTAATGATTAGATCTCGTCTTCCTGATTTCAAAACACTATTTGTTTTTAATTTTTTACCATTGGAATAATTTATAGAAAATATTTTGTTTTGACCAATCAGAGAGTGCCACGTAGGCACATCGTGAGAGAGAGAGATAGCGAGAGAGAGAGAGAGTAGGGGCCCGTGTATCTGTGACTTGGCTCCTCGCTCCTGTCGTGTGGGCCGCGGTCCACGCCTATTCAAAGGCGGGACAAGGAACAAAAGGACAAGGATGCCCTTTGCGCAGACAGAGAAAGAGGAAGGAGGCGCGAAGGGCAAGGGCGTAAAAACACACAAAAAAAGGATCGTCTTCCTCCCCGTGCCAAGGCAACAAGCCGCGAGTAGCTTTCTTGGGCTCGTTTTGGGCAAAATCGCAATACACCATGGAATCTCGCGTTTAGGTACTCGAAAGAAAGAGGAAGGAGAGCCGAATCTGTTGGTACCTTGCAATTGAACGGAGACGAAGAGAGCAGGACACGAGAGGCACCGCAAGAGAAGGGGCAAACGGCATCTAAGTGGTGGTTGAGACGTCCGCAAAACTCAAAATTGAAGGCATAGGCGTGATGCTAAGGTGATGGTGGTCCTAGGGGCATAGATATATATAGGCAAGGGACCCCGAGTTAGGGTTGGACTAGGGGGAGGTAGAGGGTGGCGGTGCCCAAGTTGGGCATTCCTCGAATATTCACCAAAACCCAAAATCTTTGGGATAAAATAGTGCAGAATCCAACGTAGAATCCAACGAAACAAAAATTAGCAAAATCCATCGAGTATATCTCTGGATATATTGATTTGAAAATTTGAGAAGCAATGAACCTGTTGCCTTTTACGTTTAGAGGAAGAAGAAGACCGTTGGTCATCAGATCAGTGAACTCGGGTCCACGAAGGATCCTGGGCCGTCCGATCTCACGGATGGGATAAGGAGATATTTCCTTGTTACATTAAAATTCGACCAAAGTGTCATTTAATTCCTAAATGTTTTTCTCTCTCTTCGTTTGGAGGCTCAAACGTTATCCAAAAATTACCAAATTTTATATTCTGACTTATTTTGATGCGCAGAATCCAAATATGGAGTTATTTTTTCCTTTTAGAGAAGTTTGATAGGTTAAATAATTAATATGTCATTTTCTCTTTCCTCCAAAAGAGGTGATAATATTATCTAAAATTGGTGTAACTTCACCCATAAGTCTCCCTAATGAATTAGAACACGATTTTGTAATTATCTTTACAAGTTGAGATTATTTATTTATTTATTAAATAAATAGAATATTCTACACACTTTGTCTCTCCTATTTTACTCATTATTCACACATTATCCAAATTAGCTGCAAATTTGCCCAAAGCCTTATTTTTATGTTTAGATTACGAATTTGGAGTTATTTTTCTGATTTGAGGGCATTAAGTATTTTATTTCACTTTATTGGCCTATTTCCTATTTTATTTTGATAATGACATTAATATTTACATTTATGTTCCACTTTACATGATACTTGGCCTTAAGTTATTTTTGGTCAAGAAAACAAATTTGAGTGTCAAATTATCCTGATGGGTTTCCAATTATAATTTTGGTGCAATATCTTTCTAATTATCTTCTTTACCCATTAATTCCCATATTACCTTTAATTATTGCATTTATCTTCTCCTTTATATAAAATTCAGATTTTCTCTTATTTCTCTTATTCTAGGAAGTGCTAGAAAGTTCTAGGACGAAATATTTTATTCTTTTTATTGCTTAGTGTACAATTTGCACTTTAGGCCCATTATCTAAAATCTAACTGAGGTATTTGTGCATACAACCCTATATTAAGAATATATGGGAAATATTTATCCAATAACCATCATAATTCCACTAAATCAAGTCCAAAGACACATGGAACGAAAACAAAGGACAAAACTTATAGAAAATGGTACAAAGAGGTACATAGTGGAGTTCAGTATGTTACATCCCACCTTGCCAATACACATTTAAATCTAAGTTGAAATGTGCAGCTTACGTCTCGATATCAAGGTTACTTCCATGGAAACTAGTTTCGAACCTACTGGGGTCACCACAAAATCCTTGGTCATATCCTCTAGGTCTATAGGGTGCCGGCACTTTTGGGGTCATCCCTCTTCCCTTATGCATCCAGAGAGTGCCCTACTCATCTGCCCTTTGGGTTCCATGAGTTCATGAAGGTGATCAATCTCCTAACCCATGACCCTCAGACAATGATAGTTGTTACCTCCCGACCCTATGGTCATGTGCAACTAGAGAATTAGGAAACTCCTACTTCCATCGGTCTTATCCCTACCTGACCCTAAGATAGACTTAGGATTCTATTGTAGTACATGTCCAACTTAGAACCTTACCCAAGCCTTCATCATCTCTCTCTCTCTCTGCATTTGTGGGCTAACTTTCATCCCTTTCATAGGGGTCATGGAGACCTACCTACCTTGGCCAGGCCCCATACCGATTACCTTCATGATAACACATCCATATGCACTTAGAGATGGTTATCTATGGGTCTATAGGTTCATTCTCATACCATGTACTTTTCACTTAGCTTCTCACGATCCTATGAGACCTCTTTCGGTTTCCACAAAACCCACAAACTGGTACACACCCTACCAAAATGGTTCCTCTCCCAAGATGGGTGGAAACTACAACTCTTGACAACAAGGTTACAAACATCCCTAGGGTTTATATTCACATGAGCATGCTTAACCCAGCAGCCACTAAGGCACAAGAAGACCACCTACTAAACCATGCTAGGTCATACTTGTTCTCATCCTCAACATTGGATCAAGATCATACCTTCCTATATCATCAACTTAGCTGTGGGGGGTTCATCAAACCTATCTTAAACTTAAGGGGTTTCTCTTTCCTTTAAACATGAGAAGTACCATGCTCAAATCTATTAAAACTAAAACCTCGTCATGAGCATCAGGTACACTACTTCCCCTCTTAGGCCTAGGAACTCTAGGTTCAGCTTTGGGTATCCAACTGCATGCTCAATCTCTTAACCATGAATCCATCATGTCCAAGGTATGTCATGTACTCCCATGATCCTTTTATTCGAGCAACACTTCAGAGTTGAGTCCTCCTCAAGGACAGTCAACAAGGTACAAGGCCTCACAACCTGTTACCAATCTTCTTCATGGTTAAAGGAACTCTTCTTCTCATCTATACCTTAGGTACAGAGGTACCAGCAGTCTCATCCTCTCTCTAGGGTTTGATTCCTCTAATGGCAACTAAGATATCGTTAGCATGAGGCAACCACTATTATCCACTTAGGTCGCATCATCCTCAACTCCCAACTTTTCCTCATATCTCGGTGTCTGGGCTTCCAACCTTCTTGCTTGGGTCCCGCTCTCTCTCTATATAGCTAACTCCACAACCAACCTCACTACCAGAGGTCCTCTCTCTATGAAGGTGGATCAAGCTCACACACATACCCCTACATGGGTGATACTTATGTTCAAACTTATGTTTGCTCAAGGTTATCCCTAGCCCTTTGTGCTTATCTCATCAACTATCCAACATACTCCCTTGGCCAGGGTTTCAACTTGCTTCTCACACTACTGACGTATTCTGTGTGCCTACTATGCCATGCTCATATAAGATCATGGGGTTTCCATAAGTTCTTCTCTAACCTCATCAATGAAGGATATATCCTTCACTCTAACATGCACGACCCTTCCTAGGGTTGGGTTGCCAAAGGTACTCGGTCATCCAACCTCTCATGGCTCATATGGCATCCAAGGCATGTTCATCCAAACACCTGGTCTACCATCTAACTCATCATGTCAACTCTCTCTCTAACCTTCACTTAGGGTTAGGGTTAACATCATACTCAGAGGATGTTTCAGGTCTCTACTTGTAATGGAGATCTCTACCTCCAAGACTAACTCTCTTCACTTATCCTCCTGACGAGAAGGTCTAGCCTCATGTTTCTCTTGAGGTCATGACAACTTATGTCATACGACCTAAGCATGTATCTATTCCTTTACACTTAATCTATTAAGCTTATGTCCATGACATCTTATTTATATGCTTTTTATTAATTTGGTGGAGGATTCCTTAAACCTTATGAACCTCACCCATACCTCAAGAGGGTGAGGAAAAGAGAGAAAACCCTAATCCTTATGATCCTTAATAGAATTTGAGTTGAGAAGGGTTGAACAAGATGAGAGAGTCATAAATGTATCTTATTTCGAGTCCAATCCTGAGACATCGGCCAGGCAGTCACACTAATCTGGGAGTCCTCGTATTCCAACTAGCGGTGCGGAGGAAAATCTTACCAGCCCCCAGACGTGATCCTTTTCTAGACACCTCTGTCTTTTGGAAATTCCTCTAATAACTCCCTTGGGTTCTACAAAGTTTGTAAAAATTAATAATTATTAAAGATTAAATGAGGAACCTACGCTCTGATACCAAATGTAACGACCCCACCTCCTGGTAACCCCCAATTAAGGGAGACCAAGAGATCAGAGCCATTATCCCAATTAACAGGATCAAAGGTTTGAAAAATAATCAATAACAATTATCAAATTTTACCAACTAAACTGAAAACTGGTATAAAATAAAACTTTGCATACCTTTTTAATACTTTGGTAAACTACTCTATCCATAGCCTGGATTCATTCTATCTAATCCTCCTTGCACTTTATTTCTTATTTCCACAATGTGTCACTTTACTGTTTGTTCTTTCAAATGTTGTACCTAAAATGCCGACAAACAAAACGTCGGTCAGCATATAAGAATATGCCGGTATGTGGGAACAACCAAAATTTCACAAATATGGCTAACAATTTAATTATCACAATCATGGTAATTAGCAAACCAATTTACATTTTCAATGTATCATTATCCACCTCTTTTGCCCTAACCGTGGAATACCCCTCTAGGGTTTCTCTTTTGCCAATGACTTAAGGCCACCTTCTCAATCCCGAACTTGGTGCCTGGGGGTCACCTCTCATGGTGCCCCATAGTCATGCAACATAGACCACCTTCTCCTTCCCGAGCTTGGTGTCTGGGGTCACCTCTCATGGTGCCCATTGGTCTACCCTCTTGGGCCTGACCTTTATGGCATCTTCCATCAGGGTGGCATGTAGGTGCGAGAATACACATTTATTTATATTTGTGATAACCATAGTGACTTTATGAATTTGCAAGTATGAACATCCAAACAGTTAAGTTACACTCAATGAGATTAACCATCCAGAAAACCTTCAGGAAAACTAATGCGATTAATCGAAATTAACCACATACCTGTTAGGCTGAATTGAGATAGAATAGTCCAATCAATCAAGACATCCAATCAAGCAAGTACAAGAGTCCTGAAATTACATCCAATTCCTTTTTATCAAAATCTATTCAAACCATCTTGCTACTTAAGGTTTCTATTCCTTTTTAGGATTTCTACCTCTTTTAGGCTTTACTTTGCAATTAGGGTTTTTACTTCATTTTACTCTTTTAAACTCTAATTTCTCATCTATCCTTCATGAAAGTTATTAAGGTTACCTTTTAACAACATATAACCTTAATTTCCGAAACAACACAATTAATCATCAATTAAGTCCATTAAGCATCTTTTACATTAAAGCTACCATTTTTATCCCTTTTATTCCATGACAAGATCATTATGCTCATTTATCATCAATTCATAGTTCATTATGGTCTAATTCACATATGAATTCTAATTGTCATTAATTCTACCTTTATTCATTAGAAAACCCTAATTTCTACATTAAAGTAATTTATCCAAAATTAGAAACCTTTATACTCAAAATATCTTAGAATCATCAAATCTTAACTTCATTCATGATTTTGAATAATTAAAGCCATTAAGAGTCGCATTTACCAATATTAGGGTTTCAAGGCCCATGAAAGCATATGCATGCACATGAAACTCTAAATTAAACTAATTACGTGCAAAGTTCATCCTTTTTGTTTCTAATGTTCCTTTTTATCATTAACAGGTTAATACCAACTCTAATCATCCATTAAACCCTACTAAATACATTAATCATCTCAAAATAGGGTTTCTTAATCTTTAATTCATTAAAGTTAATAACTTACACTACTTTTCAAATTGCAAGAGGAATTCTCTTCTAAATATATTTTTATTGGATTCCTCTCATTTTTCTGAGAAAATTTCATATTTTATGCATACCAATCCGAGCTACCAATATTTAACTACGAATTTTACAAAATCCACTTACTTTGGCCAATAGGGAGGCACCATGTAACCTTTATCATGCAACGTTGCTTCGCAGCTAGTTTGGAAACATTTGGAAATGACGTTTATGCCCTTGGTTTAAGTTTCCAGATCTGTATACCCTGGAGGGGTAGATCCGTCCAAAAATTCCCCATCGTCTTCCAGTTCAGGAACCCTAGGCATTCGTCAGCATCAGTTGGTCGCGGGGTTGTTTCCCCTCTCTCCAAGGCTGAAAACTCCCTGGAACTTGGTGCCCTAGCTCCGCCATTCCTCTACACACAGGGAGGTACCCCTTGGGTCACAGGTAGGGCAATTGTTCGGGCCTGCTTGGTTCTGCAACTCATGGCCAACCTGCAGCCATACAATGGACGTGTGCAAGCTCCAGAACACGGGGAAGGCGGCTGCGCTCCTCTGTGGTGTTGTGGAAGCATCAAGTCTCCATCGTAACCTCTTCACGGTGCCTGGTTTCTCTGGGGTAGCATTCTTTCCCTTGGTTAGGGTTTATATGCCAAAAACAAGAAGAAGAAGAAGAAGAAGAAGTAGAAGAAAGGAGGGTACGTGGGATCTCTCTCCTAGACTCGGCCCATGGCTCTCTCTCTCCTTTTATAGATGAGGGTAACAACACCCTACGATGCTTGCTCATGAAGAAATAAGGTTCTTTTCTACTAGGAATCTGATTCCTTCATGAAAAAGCAAGCTTCTCTCTCTTAATTATCCTTTTGATATTATTTATTATTTGGATATTTAGGAATTCTAAAATCCTCTCCCTTATTCTATTTATACTTGCCTTTTAATTCATTGGCCATGAAAATATATTTTCCTTAAGTAGAAAATACCACCTCTTTAGCAATACCACCAAAATTCATTCATTATCTTGTTTATTTCTTATCAAAATATCTCTTTTTGAGGATTTCTCATTTTCTTTCTTTTTATTTTCCTCATTGGCATTCCATTTAACATTAGGAATCCTTTGGATACGAAAATCCACCCAGGATAACTCAATTATACCTCTTTCCACTTATTTTCCATATTTTATCATTATTTTCAATTTCTTTCTTAATAAAGAAATATTTAATTGTTCTTTTCTTTTCTTATTCCTTTCTCTTTGCAACTTTGGACTCCTTGGAACCCAAGGAACCCAAGAGACACAAAATCCGCTTTGGATTATATTCCATTGTCTTCTAGAGGTTTCTACACCTTTCTTTTCTCCATTTTCTTGTATACTCAATTAATGGAGTTTCTTTTATCCTTTCCTTGTTATTGGGCCCAATAGCCAATAAAGCCCATAAAACAACCATCAAGTCTATTGTGAACAAAATCCATTTATTCAAAACAAATTATATCTTTATTTGTTCAAATATCTTTAATATGAGAAATCACATTTCTCATCAAAAGAACCCAAAAAATTGGGGTTGTAACATTCAACATCTTAGACCTTAGGGATAAGAGGAATGTGAGCTTTATTACTTCTTTAAGAAAATTATTACTATTGAAGAAGTTAAGCACAACCTTAGTGACGTCCTTGCCAATGATGTTCCAAGTAACGTTAAAGAAGTGTCCATTGAACCCGGGTCCAGGAGCCCTGTCCCCATCTACTTCATTGATGACTCTCTCCACCTCCTCATGAGTAACTACACTTCTCAGCATACCATTCAGAATTCCCAAAGTCATCATCCTCAATTGAGTATTTATTGAAAATGCCATTATAATATCTATGAATATGATAACAAATTCTATCTTCATCATAAGTTTTACTCCCCTCAATATTAAGATATCTAATATGATTTCTAGAAGTTCTGGATTTGATAGAGCTATAAAAGAAAGAAGTGTTTTTATCACCAAGTTTGAGCCAATTTACTCTGGACAACTGCTTGACAAAAGACTCTTCTCAATCAACAGCATCATGAGCAGCTTTACTTTTTTCAAGAGCAATCTCCCTCAATCTAGTATCATCTGGATATTTATCAGCAATAGATACAACTTCATTAGCTTCAAACTCCAGAGCTTTAGCCGAGTCTTTAATGTTGCCAAATATGTCCTTATTCCACTTTATAAGTTTCTCTTTTACATTCTTCAATTTTCTAGTGATTCTGAACATCGGGCTGCCTTCTATATCAATACTCCAAGCTTCCTTCACTATATTCAGAAAATCAGGATGTCTAGACCATGCATTCAAAAATTTGAAGTACCCTTTTCTTTTCTTCACACCATTACTCATCATGACAATCGCTGGCGATGGTCACTCGGAATAGTACTATGTATGCCCCCCCAGGAATATTTGAAAACATCCCTGAATTCCTCATTATGAATAACTCTATCAATTTGGACATGATAAATTGGTCGCCTTTCCTTCTATTATCCCAAGTCTAAAATGCCCCCTTCATATCCATTTCAACAAGATAAATTTTAGCAAAAATCTCATTGAAATCATCAATAGCTTTAGTAGAGTAAAACCCTCTCCCCTTCCTTTTGTTGGAAAAATGGATGGCATTAAAGTCGCCAACAAGCAACCAAGGGCAATTGCAATTACCATGGATATTCATAATCATATCCCAAATCTCACCACGCCTTTTCTCCTCATTTTGACCATATATAGCAGTAAGAAAGAATATCATATCTTTATACTTTACTTTACTATGGATAAGTTGGTCAGACTCTAGAGCCTTACTTAACTGCAACACATTCTTATCCCATAGAATAACGATTCTTCCCAGAGGATGTGATTTATGGTTAGAACACCAATCTTTATCACCCCATACTCTATACACGGTTTTGTTAATTTTCTTATACCTGATTTTTGTTTCCAATAGAATATTAATAGGCATATCGTATTTAGAGATGACATCTCTTACTTTATCATGGTGTCCATATCTATTAATACCACGAACATTCCAGGAGAAGACGCCAGTGTTTTCACCCATTAAATCGATCTTTGACTGGAGCTCTGCCAGTCTTAGTAGATTCAGTATTATCTTCAGTAGTTTCATCCAAAAGTTCAAACATATTGGTAGAAACTTCCTCCACTATCTTCTTCACAGTATTCAAGCTCTTATTTACCTTCCTTTGAGGAATTTGATTTTTCCCAGTGACAGAGCAGAACCCTTCACTATCCTTCACCTGCCTTATTATGTGAAACTTGCTGTCAATAATACTATCCATCTTATCAGAAATGTTGTAATGAGGTGTATAAAAGGATCCATTTGATTGAGCATTCTTGGTTGCAGAAACGCATCTAGATTCTTTGGTAGAAAAGGAGTCTTGATTAGAAAAACTAGAAGTTGTTCTACTCCCGCTCGATCCTCCAGTAATCATTGTCACCTGTGTTTGTCCATGTCTTCCCATGTTTAAGTCATGATGTTTATAGACCATATCAACAACAGATCTAACCTCTTGAGGATTATCTTCATTTCTGCCCTAAATTTCTGGACCCTTACCCAACATATCATCAGAAATATCATGGCTCGACCTAGTTTGAGCAGTAGTAGGCACACTTAGACGAGTCGATAGATCCTTCCCATCTTTCTTATTTCCATTCACAACAGGTAACCAAGCTTTTTTTATTTCAGTCATACCACAGCTACCTTGATCGTGTCCGAAGCAGCCATATTTAGAGCATAGTTTTGGGACCCATTCATACGAAACCAGGATTTCATCCTTGTATCCCTCATTGCTTCTTAGAACAATCAAATTCGGAAAGCAATTGTCAGACGAAATCAAGATTTGTATGTGGGTGTAATCTAATCGCGTCATGGCCCCGATAGCATAATCAGCACAAAGTGGTTTTCTGATAAAACTACCTAGCACACTAAACATTTCCTGGTCCCAGAACTCCAGAGGTAGGTTAGGAAATCGAATCCAGATAGGAATTTCTTTCAGTTTCAATTTTTCTAGAGGTTCACCTATCTCCCACTTCTTCAGTAACAGTGGCTTCCCTCTGACGAACCACGAACCCCCCTCCACGGTCGTTTTAAGATCATTCGCATCTTTGAACTTAATGATGAAGAAACATTTATTTCTAGGGATAATTTTGAAAGATGATTTAGGTTTCCATACCATTTCAAAGTGTCACATAAGGGTAGGCCAATGGGGCTTCAGTCTGAGAACATATCATGTTGCTATGTTGCTCCATTTCTTCACTATCTCCACTGCCTTCTCCCTCTTGTACCTCAATTTGCCATCGACAATTTCAGGCTGGACGAACTGGAGCACTGTGTGTCCCTTTTGCTCCTTACCCGCAAAAAGCTCCTTCCACATCTTCGTAGATGAGGCTACTCCGACGTTCTCTGTAGATGATCTGACGCATGAAGCCATAAGGATTTGATCAGGAGGCCGTCACCATCAACCTTCTGAAATTGTTCCCCCCGTCGCCTCTCGTGTCGCCTTTCTCCCTTTCAAACCTTCTCCCGCCATCATTGTCTTCAGTCCGCCAAATGTACTCAAACCTTATTTATTGAGTGAGTAAAACAGTGAACAATGCGGCCTCTTATATAACAGAAAAGAATAGAGACTAAAGCAGAGGTGAGCAATATGGGACTAAACTACAGAAGTAAACAACATAAGTGAGGCACATGCTATGCACATGACACTCAACAAAACATAACATAAAACAACATATCTCTATACATACCAAAATATAATCAAAGTCCCATATTGAGAAACCCAAGGAAGTATATTCGGGTTTGCATTAGAAGCCAATTAGACCATTATGACAAGGAAAAAGGTCATTGAGTATCGAAATGAAGAACCTCAAATCACTAAAGTATCTGAATTCCTAGTCAAACAAAAAAAATTATATTAGAATACCCATTCACAGTTATATTAGTGTGTTAAAGAGCAAAAACTTTCTAGTAATAGTTAGAATGTTGTTGAAAATATGCAGTCCAGATATATTCAGACTTACAAATTCATTTAGAAATCTTAAATATCCTACTAAAAAGAGCAATGGCATTTTGTCCATCTTTGTATTTATAGACATTCCACTTGGTTGTTATCCTTGTTCACTTATGAAAATTAATGTAACCATTGTAAATCTGATATATTCAGTTGATGTTTAGTTTAATTCTTTAAGATATAGATACATATGCAACTACAGATTTCTAGAGTAACACTTACAAATAGACATACTAGTTGGTCCATAAATGTGTTTGGAAATATGGGTAATCAAGTAATAGCTCATATGCCATTACTCGTGTGAAAAAATGACCCTTTACTATTTATTAGTGTAGTCAAATATATTTCATATTTCATAATTAATATATGTAACCATTGTAAATGCATACTTATAAAACAGAGCAAGCACATGCACTAATTTCATATTTCATAATTAATGACTAATTAATTTCTTTCCAACAAACCTGATACTAAATTTGGTTCAAGAAAATATTCCATTGAACATGCCAATCACAAAGATTGTTAAGCATCCTGGAAGTTGTCAATGTTTGGTTCAAATGTTGCACTCATGGACAGATTAGATAAATGTGTGCTCTATCTATGTTACATCCTATAGTTGTCCCACATTATGTTTACTTCCAATAGTAGCAAAAGAGCCTACTTATTTCTATTTTGGGGTAATGTGTTGAATAAATTGTTCAGTTATAAATGGTACTATAGTGGCAAACTTCTGACCTAACTTACAAGTTTTTTATATATCACATTAGATAATAAAGATTTTAAACAGAATAAAAAAAGGAATAAATCAGCTCATACCTCAATAGTTTATAAAGCTTTAACAATGTTATCAGTTGTAGATGTCTCCCCAACCTTTAATGTTATATCACCAATGGCTTCAATCTAAATTGATGCTCTGGATGCATCGACATGTAAAAAAATCTTGACTGATACGAGAAGGCAGTCTAGTTGACGAGAGTACTTGGAACACCAAATACCTAAAGCACTTCACTGTGCATATAATATATGAATGCATACATCAAGGGATTTCATAAGGGGTAGAGTATGCTTGATGGAAATATGTATATGACCAATGTGTGGATATGCTAATTTATAAGCATAGTTGATTATCAATAGAGATACACTAGTGCATCCCAATACCCTCCAATAATCTAATGTGCCCATCTCACCTAAAAAATTAAAGTGGATGTGATATTGGCAAACCCAAAACAAGCAACAACAAGAAGGCAAAATCCCACGTCCAAGCCAGATCACTAGCCTGCAATAAAGAAACCAACAGACTTGTTCAATAATATTGAAGGATTGGCAAGGTGTTAAACTAATGGAACAAAAAGCATTAACCTTGTTGAACCAAAAGGAAACTCCAAACTGAAATGAGAAGATTAGCCAAGATCTTCAGAGACGGGTAACTTCAATCATCCAACCAGTAGCATACATAAATAAAAATTGGCAAATACGAAAATCACTAACAACCACACATCCTTAAAATCATCTTTGATTCAGAATCTAATCTTAGCAACTGATAGCGGAAGCAAGATTTGAAATAAACCAACCTTCTTCTTCAGAAGAAAACCTATCTTTTAACCTAGAGACTTCATGAGGAAAGACTAACACTAGAACACAAAACTCATAAGAAACTAGAAAATAAGAAAAAATAAATATAGGGGCAAAGAAAACCCAAAAACGTCTAGGTAATGAAACTTTGCATGTCATTTTAGATGAAAGTCTGACATGTCAGAATGGACGTTGCCCATTGAAGACAAGTTTTGCATTTCGAAAAAAAAGATAAAGGTATTCCCCAGTTGCTTCCCCATATCAACACACTTCTATTCAAGATTCCATCAAGGATTCCAATCCAAAGAATATAGTTGTAATAGGTTGCATGACATCTATTTTACGGTGTATGCATTACATGTCTGCCAAAACATATCACTTGTACTCAACAGTTTGGGTTGAAGTCAAAATGGTTTTGACCATTCAAATGTTCATTCGTGGATGAATAATCTTCAAAGGTTGAAGTCAAAGGTGTTTATGAGTATGAATACTCTTACGATACTATGAAGCTTCAGTAAATGGCTAACATATTTGAAGTAATGAAAAATCAAGTTCTCACTGAATGACCTCATTCTATATTTGAATCTCATAGTACAACAGAGTCTATTTTGATCTATTTAATAAGGATCGCAAAAGAAGTTGCCATACTTATTGATAAAGATAGGCGTTATTGGTTACTGGAGGAAAAATATAAATAATGATGTGGTAGATAAAAACAAGACCATAATTTTGAATATAACCCCTTATTAGACCAATACAATTAGTTGGATGGGTACTCTTCCTTTAATTGAAACTATAAGGTCAAGCGTTGTTACTGCTCTGGCTCTCTGAGACATACATGTGCTTGTACTTTCATGAATGCATCTCAAATACTTGTTACCTGGTCCCAAACATGGAATCTTAACCTTCCATCTAAACTAAAACCTTTCCTGTGGAGGTGATTGCTCAAGCCAAACTCCCACAAAAGCAGACCTCCAATGCAGGCACATCATCTTAGATGACATGTGTGAGGTATAAGGCAATGGATGGGAGAATATTATGCATCTCACTGCTAATCCACTAGTACTACATAATGTAATCCCACGTTGAATTTTCCCTGTGATCTTAAAACTCACACACCAACTCCTTAATCGCTATTTTAAAATGTTTCTTGATCCCTAAAATGGTCGTGACCTTCTATTGTTCACCATTGCCTATCTATCCTTGTAGAAATGCAAAAATGAGAGGCTCTTTGATAATAATACACCAACTCTTCTATTATATACATAAATCTTTCAATTTAGGTTGAATGTGCCTTTGAGAAAAAGATGAATAGGGTCCCCTTCATCCAACGACTGTATAACCTAGTTCCCACAGCAACTGGCTGGTTGTAAGAAATTGTATATGATGTATGCTAGACTAGGATAGGCATTAGAATCATTTCTAGATATTGTAAAGGATATACTATTGTGTCCACCTCCCAAGCTTTCCTGGCTGCTAGGGTGTTAATCATGCAGAAGTCATGACTATTATGCACGCTGCTCAGCTGGCGATCTCTCACAACAATAAAGAGCTGGTATTGAATATAATGAAATCAATTTGATATCTAATATCAATTGTAAATGAAAATGAACTTGTTTATGTTTGTGTATAAGGAGGTTGAATGCCTAAAGCCTCCATTCAGAAACATTCAATTTTTACATGTTAAAAGGAATGGAAAAATGAAGGCCCAAGAAAAATGGTTGTTGCTTCTAGTCATGTTGATATAACACACTTTGTAAATGTTGACCTTAATGTTGTCATGCTTTCACCCCTATGTATTTATCACAACTTAATGATAATGGTTAGTTCTTAAAAAAACAATTAACAACCAAGATAAGAATGTAGGCCTAGTTACCTACAATAAGTGTATATTAGGCCTCTGAATAAAAGAATCAACAACCGACATCAATACACTATTAGAATTTGCGTTGGGTGGGGTACAACCATACCTACAAGGACTATGACACCAAATATAAGAATCACAAAATGATTCTATAGCACGACCAACTGTAATCACCAAAACAAGCAAAATATGACCAACAAAAAAATTAACAAACATCATGACCATCTGCAGTCATCAAATATAGAAATCCTAATGGTGTTCAAAAAATAAACTAACTAATTAATTCTAAGAATAATAACTAGTGTTAATATAAATTCAGATCCATGGACCATAGAAAAACATGCTCCCATCAGTGGTGCAGCTTAACTTTCACCCATAGTAGCCCACACATTAAATGGTACCAATTATAACCACTATTCAGGTTTGAAAACTCAAGATCAAGTAGTGTTTCTTTAATATATCTCTAGCCATTAGATGATGAGGGTCATGAAAAATATGTATTAAATTATATGTGAGGTTAGTTCAAAAAAGAAGTAACAATCTATGGGCATTTCGTTTGTTAAAATAGTACACATGAACAGATAGAGACTGAATATTAATAAGACGTGATCATATTGAAACATGTTGATGCACAATTTGTAAATTATATTATGACTTAAGTATATAATATGGGAAAAATTACCATTGATGAGCTCGATCAGAAAATTATAGTTATATATAGATTATCTTAGATGCCTTATGAGGTGTATATATATATATATATATATATATATATATATATATATATATATATATATATATATATATATATATATATATATATATATATATATATATATATATATATATATATATATACGGGAAATATAATAGATTACATTATCCTAAACCAAAAATCATAAAAAACTTTATGCACAACATTATTAACTTTTTAACTCAATAAATACTAGAAACTGTAACAAATGTAACTTTTCCCACAATATCTTATTAATTTGTACAAATAAACAAGTATTTACCTTTTAGAAAGAAGACTGGTGATTAACAACATGATGTCTAACAAAAAGAAAAAAACTGAGTAGAATTAGAAAGCCCCTCTTGATGCAAGATTGAAAAATAAAAGTCAAACCTATGACAGAGACATTAAGTATGGACTGCAACTATCCTCTTAAGCATGCAGTTGAGAAGGCTGAAATTATCTCCAGAAGCTCATTACATAGTAAACAATATCATTATCTTAGATCCCTACCTGCAAGTATAAAATCCTGTAGTGCCCGTTCAGACACTGGGATATACCGCTTACACTTTTGTTATAACCAATACAGGCTCTTATCCATTTTACCTTGCTAAATCATTGGTCAATTTAGAGTATTTTTATACTTTGTTTATTATGTTAGGAACCCTTTTATTATCTTTGTATGATATTATTTGTTGGTTCAAATCCATACAGCTATTGGGGGAGTATAAATAATGATGGGAATGATGCTAGTTGAAGGGAATAAGAGCTCGCAAAAGAAAATTTTGGTAATAGTTGGAGCATCATGCTTCGATGTGCGTCAAAGGTGTAGATACCCAATAGTCAGAGATGAGTTGACCACCAAGGGGCACACCGATATGATCATTCGAATGGGCCATGGTATAGATATCCCCTCAAAGTTACTTGCGCAAGCATGGAATTCACTTTTTGGTTTGTTTAATCGATTACCCTTACTTTTGAAAACTAAGAAAAATTAAAAGATTGGGTAGCGAGAAACGAAATAGGATAATCCTGATTTGCAAGGATATAATCATAATGAGAAAATCCTAACAAATACCACCTTTCCCTACTGTAAAAGAAAACAAACTAGAGAATTAAGAAAGTAAAAGGTTGATGATCAATAAAACACCACAGAAAGAACGACTTAGCATCTTAGACCATGGACACTATATCCTAAATAACTCCTTTTTATATTACCATATACAATCCACATTGGGTTCATCTACTCAAAATAGAGTCTGAAGCAATGCGTCTACAAAATTGGGGCAAATTTATACAAGAATAAAATAACATTGATAGCAGACAAATTGCGTTTAGTGCTAAACATGGGAAGTGTGTCAGATCCATTTGCATCTAGGAGATCACTTGAGGGTTTTCATCTAGATGTCAATGAGGTATAGAACATTCACTATATTGGGTTCCGTAATGTTACCTACATTGTGAGCATGAGAAGAAGGCACAAAATCATTAGACTCAGAGGCTTAAATTCAACCGACTGCACTTCACTCTAAGCCATTTCATTCTTTATTTCCTCGTAGGTCATCCTTCAGGACCTCCTCTCTAGCGGCCTGGAGAGTAGGTTCAAACATATGGGAGATAATGGGGAGAAGAGGATGGAGCGTGATCGAATCAAGGGTCATGTGGGGAGGAGAATATGTTGAAAGGTAGCGAGTGCAGTCGTGGGTGGGTTTGCGGAGGCAGCACTACCAAAGTGGATGGGGGATAAGGAGAGCATCGTGTGAATGTGGGAGGAGAGGTTTTGCCACCACAAGGGGGAAAATACAAAGCAATGTGCAGATAACTTACAATTTTCAAATTGGTTATTTGAGAAGAGGGAGGACGAGAGCCTGAAAGACTAATCTCTTCTAATTAATTCATATGTGTAGTCAATTTTTAGTCAATACAAACAACTACATTTGTTTCATTTAAAATTTTGTGTTTGTAAAGAAATATAATCTTTGACTGCAAATACAATACATGTAGTTAAGATCATTGTAGCTAAATCATAATTTTTTGGTAGTGTTAGCACCCGCGAGTAGCCTGATTGTACACTGAAAATGGATCTTTTGAATTAGTATATTATTTTCTCCTTATTCTTGGGCACATTGCTATGAAATCATATTGAATTATCAATGTTGCACACCATAGGTGATTAATTAGATCCTTAATTACTTTTGGAGGAGGATTAAGGATTGGAAATCCATAGTAACACACGTTTTATATCGCCCTTTGGGAAGGTGGATTACGAATATGAAGAGCTTACCCAGATATTATTCGTAAAGCACCTAACTAATCAACCAATTACTATGAAAATGGAGTTGGCATTAGAAAAGGTAGTGAACTACAGTGTGCAAGTGGGTAGTTCTTTCTACAGGCTCTGTCCAAGAGTGGGAGGAAAATATATTAATCTTAGATTAAAGTTGTAGTGTCAATCGTGGTGAAATCGTAGTCCTAGAGAATTTCTTCTCATTGTGATCACAAACCACTAATTTATTTTTCTTTCTTGCAATTAGTTTAATAATTCTCAAATCAAAGTTTTCTTTGGCTTAGCTGATCAAAAGTAGTTAGTAGTAATTTCTTGAATTACGTTTCCTTGTGTATGATATATGGGCCGCTTTGGCATGTATTACTTTGAAGCGTACACTTGCATTTTACACATACAATTTAGTCGTGTTAATTTTTCACGCCATTGGCGGGAAAGAACTATGAGTGATGTAATCGGCCACTCAAGGCCACCTTCTTTATTTTTTGTATTATTTTATTCTTTCCAAATTAGAATTGCAAATATTTTCTTAATTCAATCTCTAGTATCTAGTTCTAACATTGAATTTACAAATTTCAGGTACTAGTGCATGGTTCAAACATGAACCACTCATTACACTCTCACAACAAATCGACAACTGGAAGGTATGGTGACACAGAAAAAGAACAAGCCATCTGGGAGAAGATCAAGGCGTCATCCTCAACAGCTCATCTTAGTCCAATCAAGAGACAAGCTATAAATGTGGGAAGCTACAAGATTGATCATGGGCTGGTGGCATTAGTCAAACAACAAGCTTTCCATGGCCACAATACTAAAGATCCAATGACTCACATCAACAATTTTGTTGAAAGCTATGACATGGTGAAGAAACAAAAGGTTCCTTCTAGCATGATATACATGAAGCTATTTCCATCGTCCTTGGAAGACCATGCTAAGTCTTGGTTTTGTAGCCTCAAGTCAGAATCCATAGAGTCATGGGACCAGATGATAAATGCTTACTTCGAGCATTGCTTCCCTCCACAGAACAAGAATGAATTGACACAAAAGATTTACAACTTCAAGAAATAGGTTGAAGAGTCATACTCAGAGGCTTGGGAGTGCTTTCAATTTATGTTGTGGAAGGTGCCTCTCTATGGTATAGATTTATATGGCCAAGAAAAAACCATCTATTATGGCCTACATTAGGGTGAGAGAACCACCCTGGACAGTGTAGGAGCTGGATTTTTCTTGAACAACAACAACAAGCCTTCTAGATGCCATGAGATCCTAAAGAACATGGCTAAGAACCAGTCATGGGGTGAAGAAAGAGAATACCCGACAACTATTAAAAGCGGTGAAGAATCTAAAGTCATCTCTGCATTGAATGAGAAGCTTGACATCATCCCATGAAGTTATTCCAGAAGGATGTAACATCATCTGGGGGTGAAGATGAGAATTGTATGTATATGCACCAATAGTACCAGCAAGACAGGGGCCCTAGCAAGATTAACAAAATTGAGAACATGTTAGGAAAGATGGTGAGCCAAAATGAAGCACTTATGGGTCAGACACAGAGGGAGCTGCAAAACCAAGGTGCCCAGATATGCAACATTGAATATCAAATTTCTCAGTTGGCAGCACAAGTAGCTTCCTTGAAGGAGTCCAGTCAACAAGGAGCACCTGGGAATGCATCTGTAACCCATCAACATCACCAAGAAAAATTCATCCCTATTGTCAAATAGAGAGAACATCATACCGAGGAGGCACCCAAGCAACAAATTCAGAAGTCTGATGGGGTGTATGTGCCCAAAGTCCCATTTCCTTACAGTCTATTTGGATTACCAGGAGGATGCAGAACGCCAGTGGACAGTGCACTTCAAGGTCCCATTCCTGTTAAATCACCAACTACAGTTCCTAAGAGGGTACCTATTCAACAAGAGAAGGTGAAGGTTTTACTATGTAGTGGAACAATCACAGTCAATAAAGGGGTAACCGCAATTCATAAGGAACAACCACTGGTAACACCACCCACAAAGGATGTGCCTATTTCTACTCCAGGCAGTGGTGTTGAAGCAAACTCAGGGGAGGAAGTTCATAAAGGGGCATATATTCCCCCAAAAAAGCAAG
Source organism: Alisma plantago-aquatica (assembly GCA_963693085.1). Taxonomy (NCBI): domain Eukaryota; kingdom Viridiplantae; phylum Streptophyta; class Magnoliopsida; order Alismatales; family Alismataceae; genus Alisma; species Alisma plantago-aquatica. The sequence goes on along the minus strand of OY856409.1, from coordinate 1,709,940,690 downwards.
CAGAAAAGTTAGATGTGCCATACCCGGATAGTTTAAAGTGAAGGAAAAAGGTTGCATAGTTCAAGAAGTTCTTTGACATCTTCTGAAAGCTCCACATCTATTTTCCATTAGTGGAGGTGATAGAGCAAATTCCTTCTTACAAGAGATTTTTGAAAGATATCATCAACAAGAAGTAGAGGATTAAAGACACATATATTGATGAGGTGATGAGTGCATTGATCAACGGGAAGCTACCAAGGAAGAGGAAGGATCCAGGTTGTTTCTACATCCCATGTACTATAGGTGGAAAACACTTCAAGAAGGCACTATGTGATTTGGGAGTGAGTGTTAATCTCATGCCTATTACCAACTTTTGAAAGTTAGGATTGAAGGAACCAACAAGAACATCTGTGTCAATCGAGTTGGCAGATGGCTCTATTGTGAGGCCATATGGGATATGCAAGGATGTGCTAGTTAAAGTTGTCAAGTTTATCTATCCAGTTGACTTTGTGGTGATGGATATGAAGGAAATAAAAGGGTCTGAGATGTTTCTCGGAAGGCCATTCCAAGCTATGGCATATGTGATCACTAACATTGGTAGAGGCTATTTGACACTAGGGATAGATGATGATAGAGTGGAGTTCAGACTTTGAGATGAATCTTCACCACCATCTCAAGACAACCCGATCTGAGGAGGATTATTCATGTCGAGCCTAGGACATTAAACAAGGGTTCTTATGGGAGGCAACCCAATTTTATTTTTGTCATTTACTATTTGTTTAGGTGTTTATCTTTGTTACAATTCATATTATTTTGTTTGATTTTTATTTGATGTAAAGAAGGTACCTTGATGCTCTTGTTTGGTGTGCAGGCAGGGCCAAAGTTCATACTATCGAGTCCAAGCTCGATACTATGAACTCCTTATTAGTTAAAATTCCGCACTCTCTATAGAAAGTCGGTGCTATCAACTTTAAAAGTCGATACTACCGAATTTTTTCCCAGAAAATCACCTGAACCCTGAACCAAAGTCGATACTACCGTGTCCAAACTCGGTACTACCAAAAATTTTCAGCAAAAAGGTGACAAAATCTACAAGAAGAAGTTGTCGGCGCCACCGATACACATGTCGACGAGCACTGATTTTCAAAGATCAAAGAACGAGAGATAATGCCATATCTTTATGCCAAAAAGACACAAATTAGTGGCATCAACAAGGGGGATATAACTGGTTCCAAAGAGCCACCAATCATCCAGCTCCACCACCCTCAAAGCATCTAGTATTTGGATTTTTGACTATGATGACATGGTCAAATTCAAGCTTAGGGGAGGTAGGTGTTGGAATGGCTTTATCTTCCCTTGTTTTTGAAGGTAAGCTTGGTATTATAATAAGAAAAGCCATACAACATCTACAAAGGCACAAGATCCAAACAATTTTGGTGACAAAGAAGTAAGAGGTACAAAGACGTAATGCAAGTTTGATCAGATGAAAAAAATACACTTCTGCTTGAATTCCTCCCCAACATGCTGGACAAAGTAGCCTTCAATCAGAATTCTTCCACGATCATGGGTAGAGCTTCCATCAACGAGACCCCCACTACTAAGTCCAAAACCATCAGAGGAAAGGTCCGCATAAGCACCATTAGCTTTCCAAATTCTACAGAGCAAAACAAAACCAAATACTAGGCACAAGAAGGCACGAAGATAAGCCTTCTCTTTAAACAGAAAGGAAACTACTATCATAACACGACACACAGGAAACCACCACCTAAAAGGAAAACAAACAAACATGTAAAGAGTAGCAGAGACACAGCCAGATAACGCCCCTGAAACACTGATCAGGGAGTGTAGAAATGAGTTGGTGATATAGGATAAAGGGGTGGATTGCTCGGAGAAAAACCAAAACCACAACCATCCAACCATGCCTTTCCCCCCGAGTCCAGCCTAACCACCAGAAAAGAAAGGACAAGCCAACATGGAAGGGGGTGTCCATCACCCAACTGAGAACCTCGAAGATTCCCCCACACCTGCAGAACAAAGGCTCGGGTAAAAGCCGCACACCGCCAGTCCTAGACAAGCTGAAAATCGAAAAGGAAAATAGAATAGAAACGAAAAGGAAAAGAAAGGGGGTCAGGAGGATACGCCCGCAGCAGCCAGACTAGAGGAAGGAGAAGCTAACAACCAGCTGTGGAGAAAACGAGGGTGGAAAAGAAGAGCATGAGCTAGACTGCAGAGAACCGTAGACAGCAACAAGCCCCCTAATCACCGCCGTGAAAGCTAGGTCACGACCTAGCCAACGACGTCGCCACTCCCGACAGACCAACGAGAACCAGCCGCACGCCTCGCCAGACCACTGACCAACAATGACAGATGAGGAAATAGCCTAGGGGAAAGGAGCAGTGCACCCCAGCCACCGAACCCCCTCCCCCCAAGCCGATCATCGCGGGAGGGAAAACCCTAGGTGCTCCAGTGGCCAGAGCAAAAATGTGAGCACGCTATTGATATCTTCCCTTTTTACTTTCTTTTAGTTTTATTTTTGAAATTTGTAGGATCCACAATCTATCTACAATAAAGTGGAGCTTAAATTTTGTTTTTTCCTTGTAATTATCATGTGTGCTTTCAAGTTTACAATGGAAGTTGAAAATCTTTTTGTGAGCTTAGTTGTGAGTACTTGAGCAATCTCACTTAGAGAAAGTGTATGGGTTAGTCATCTTAAGGACATTTGATATGAATGGACAGCTATTTATTCATGAAATGTGGATGAAGATGGGGTTTGAACTTGAATTGATCAAACAGTTAACAAGACCTTAAATTGAAGTTTAAGAAATAAACCCTAAGGTTACTCTATACACAGGTCATTAGAGAGGGATATATCATAGATTCATGATAGGCTTTGTCTCTTAGTTATGTGATTCCACCCATCCTCCACTCATTATTGACTCACACCTTAACATGAACAAGTACCCCAAATTATTTCTTCTTGTTGTATTGCATGGAATAATAGGAGGCATGATAAGTTAGTTGCTTTTTTGCATTCATTACAAAAATGAAAAAAAAAATATACCAAGTTGTGTACTTCAACAATTTATGTACACATCATTCTAATTGCATAAATAATTACATGTAGATTGCATGCATTTTTCATCATTCATTGCTATATCATGTGGGTATCTTTGTCCTTCAAAATTTGAGTGTAGGGATACACATCCATACCCTCTGAGAAAAAAAAAGAATGATATGTTGTAAATCCCAAACATAGTGTTCCATCATACTAACGTAACAGGGCAAAAAAAGGAAAAAAAGGAAAAAAAGTTTGTTTATGTTTTAAAGTTAAGAGGGAGAAAGGATGTCCTTAACTCTAAACAAAACTGAGGGAAACATACACATGATGCATTCTTTTCTTCAAATTTGTGTTTGTCAAACTGACAACATCTTTTGACTCATGCATCATTCAACCAAGAAAGTAGGCATTAAAACTCATGTACTTCTCATTCTTTTCACCATACAGGTTCATCATGCTTTATTTTGCATAAAGGATTTGGATGTACTTGTGAGTCTTCAATTGCCACCCATTTCATACCGTTCATTGCTCTTATTGGTAGGCCACTCAAATGATTTATTCTCCTCATTCATTTTTATATGGAGAACTGGTTCCAAGTAGATCCGTAGTTAGGAAAGAGAAATGTAGAATAGGGAATCACATAATGCACCAAGCGAATGCCTGATTGATTATGATGTTAACTACTCTCTTGATAGTGTTTGTTGATCTAAGGGTGGAAAACTTTTATGGAAATTTTTGGTCGTTACAGAGCAATTGATTGTTCAGTGATCAGTAAAGGCCAGTTTGGGACCGCCAAGTGGGAGAAGTTGAGAAATGAAGTTCATATTCCATGTCCTTTTGCTGACTTTTCTCAAATAGATATGAGAGTATGTTGCTCAAGGACGAGCAACATTTAAGCTTAGGGGAGTTTGATGCACTATATATTTGTCATTTTCATAGGCTATTTTTATATTGCTTTTTGTGCACTTACTATTCATTTTCATATTGATTTGTGCATGATTTATTAATATTAGCTTGTGTTACTCAATTGCATCATATAAGAATAATTTTAATGCTTTTGAATGATTTTTTATATTTCAAGTACTTATGTACATTTTTGTGCGATTTTAGGTACCAAAAGAGTCTCACAGACTCAGTACTACTGATTTTAAAAGTCGGTAATACCGACTTTGCATTAGAGATAGAGCATATTCGACTTCCAGACTCAGTTTTTCTGAGTCCAAAAGTCGGTACCACTGAGTCTGCCCGATCAATCAGTCTGGAAAATCAAGTTTAATCTAACGGTTGAGGATTTATTTTGCCGTAAGTCACTTCTATGACTTAAGGGTAGCTCGAACAGACCTATGGAATCATGTTCTATTCCATTACAAGACAACGATGGCATGAGAGAGGAGAACCACATGTTTAGTAGTTTTTGGGCACATTTGGTGGGAAGAAGTTGCGGATTAACGATTCGTTCATCGACGTGGAGTATCCTAATCACATTTCTCCAGGGGGGTCATCGGTTTTCTATGTTCTCAACATTTTCCCTTCTTCCTAGCATATTTTTTTCTATGGAAACCATGAGGGGGTAATCCCTATGTTCTTTAGGACCCAAGAGTAGCCCAATTATACACTAAATATGGGTCTTTTGCATTAGTATATGGTTTTCTCCTTATTCTTGGGCATGTTTCTATGAAATCATATTGAATTGTCTATGTTGCACACCATAGATGATTAATTAGATCCTTAATAACTTTGGGAGGAGGATTAAGGATTGGAAATCTATAGTAACACATGTTTCATATCACCCTTTGGGAAAGGTGGCTTAGGAACGTGAAGAGATTACCCAAATATTATTCGTAAAGCACTTAACTAATCAACCAATTACTATGGAAATGGGATTGGCATTAGCATAGGTAATGATAACACTACGGGAGTAGGTAGTTCTTGCTATAGGCTCTTTGTCTAGGAGTGGGAGGAAAATATATTAATCTTAGATTAAAATTGCAATGTCAATCGTGGTGAAATCATTGTCTAAGAGAATTTCTTCTGATTGTGATCACAAACCACTAATTTAGTTTTCTTTCTTGCAATTAGTTTAATAATTCTCAAATCAAAGTTTTCTTTGGCTTAGCTGATCGAAAGCAGTTAGTAGTGATTTCTTGAATTACGTTTCCCCGTGTTCGGTATTTGGGACTCTTTGGCTTGTATTACGTCGACGTGTACCCTTGTGTTTTACACATACAGTTTAGTTGTGTTAGGTCACAAGAGGTCAAGCCCTAGATTGAGAAGGTCAATATGACACCAAGACCCAGATAGGGAAGGAGGCCCAAGTCCATAGTAGGGACACTGTGACGTCTCCGGATTTTCACCTTCTCAAAACCCCATGGAGATGAGGAGACAAAATCCGAAAATGTTAGCAATTATATCAGAGAGCGAATGCGGAAGCATAATACGCATACATGAACATTCAACCATAGGCAAACACCATAACATTCTCAACATTTAACACATTTATATTACAACATGGATTACAATTGCATATTGAAAGGGAATTTTTACACAAGTCTAAGCATGTATGCTAAACTAGGATCTACACAATAGGTACTACACAATAGGTACAACCTGTACAACTTGCTCACATCCTGTTCTTTTATCCCATGCTATCTCTGAACCTAAAACATACGTGAAAGAACGAATCAACATATAGTTGGTACGTGGTTGAAAGATATTATACTATGCTGGCATAGTTAAAATACTTGAAAAAGAAGAAAGAAAAATGAAAGCATTATTTAAGGTAGAAAATTAGGTAAACCCAAGTTATTAACCATATTTCAATGGACATGTATTACTATGGTGGACTTAGCACAAACATATATTATTGGGCCCTATCCCCGCGTACCTTGTACCATTAGGGATCTCCCCGTGTACCTTGTACCATTAGGGAGGTGCTAGTCAACATTAATACTTTCCCTCTCTAATAAGGAGATTAATGAACCATCAGTAACTACATTCCATTTTCTTTCTTTAGTGTTCTTATTGTTCAAGGCGGAAATGACAATACATATAGATGTACATCCAACAAGATATTCAAATACATGCAAGCAATTACTCATAATTATCATCCAGCAAAAACTAGTCTTATACTTATATCCATGTACCTGAGTTCAGGGATTCATACTTATATTCTGGATCATCTACATCTCTGGTCATCACCTGATTAATAACAAATTAATCATCATTAATACATGGTTCATTATGTCATTGATATTTTAGGTCTAAGTTAGGGTTTAGGCCAAACCTAGGTTCCAACTGATGTTAAATATGTTTATGACATTTTTCTACTGATCTATATGTCATAAGTAAGGTCTGGTATGAATTTCATATTTTTATGAGGCTTTTCCTATTTTCTATCATTAATATAAGACTAAAAGCATCGAATTATGCATTAAAGAGCAAAGACCTATTATTTAGCAATAATATTCGGATTATATTCCATAAATTGGTTTCAATAATCATTAGGATTCGATAATAATTTTCTGAGAATTAATCTTAACTGGATATTATTTCTTTCTTTCAATAAACTGTTAAAAGGAGCATTATACTATAAATTGAATATCATCATCAAATATGTCTTAAACGTCTGTTCTATAGGTTTCATAATAAAGAGGACATTTTTATGAGTGCAAGGGTATTTTTGGGGTAATTATTGGCCATGGGAGATATTTTTAAAGGTTTATACAAGATCTCAATTTTCTCTGAAAACAAAGAAATGAGTGACCTTTCATGAAATTCGATAGCCGTTGGATCTCGCGTCTAGGATCTGGATGACCACCAAGTCTTGGCAATTGGCCCTCTCTTTTCATCTTTACAGAGTCAGTCCGGTTCAGGGGTAACTCGGATGTATTGGCCCAGGTTCAAAAGCCTCCCCCGGGCCCTCTCTCCTGCATCGCGACGGGAGGACCTCTGTCCCCGATTCACTGGGCGTCGCTATTCGTCCAGCACTCCGGCGAGCGATGCAGTGGGGCCAGCGGGCTTGAAGGTTGGGCTCTGATGATCTACATCGTCGATTCTAAGTTTGACAAGGTGATCCACCCCGATCCTCGTCTGGATGAGCAGACTTTCAAAGCTCCATGACGACATCCTGCTTGGAGCCCTAGCGAGGAGGTAGATCCTAGTTCAAGTTCTGCCGTTGTGAAGGAAGTTCCTTCTCATCGCCCATCAAGATTGGATTCTCCATCGCCGTGAAGAGGCCCTTGGTCATCCGCGTGGTCCTTCAAACCCTACTCTGGTTGGCGGCCATGGCACCACCGCCATGCCTTCAGGGTGAGCTTTGGCACATAGAAGGAGAGGTCGAAGGTCAAGGGGGGTGTGATGGGCACCGAGCTCCCACAACCTGAACTCCGTAATTCCCTATTACAGCATCACCGACAGTCCTTCTGCTCCAGGAGCAGCGTTGTGAGGTGCCAGAAAAAGGGTGCGTCTTCACTAATTTCGAGTTCAGTGGTAGATCTAAGGATGTTCCAAGGAATCTCCTTCGAGGTGGGGGAAAAGAGCTCCAAGGAACTGCTGCTTTTCCACCATGGCAGAAAAGGTCCACGACAAAGGGGGTTTCCTGCACGAGTATTCCCTCATTCTAGATGACAGCCGAGGATGTTTGTGGCATGCCTCTGAAGGTGGTGATGGTTGCAGATCAAAAAGAGAGGGCACGACGATATGCTCCCCAGCTCCATCTTCGTCAGTAATGTACATGGGTTCTGAAGAAAGGAGAAGACTCGCCATCGACCTCAGACACCCATCAAGGGACTCCTTAAGTTGATGATGATGGCCATAATCTTGAACAAGATTCTCCCTATTGCTTCCTTCCTCAAACTCTTACCCCAGAAGAGGTCTGCTACCAAGAGGACAGATGTAAGAGGTGGAGGTCTTGATATTCCTTGAATCTCCATGAAATGACCCCCAACAGAATCCAGTCAATAGCTCCTATCATTTCAGATCTCACAGTTGTATTGGAATCGTACCCAGTTTGCGATTAAATGGGTAAATGAGGTCTTGTTTATTCTTCTCTCCATTCTTTTCGGAGGTTGAGGGCAACGAGTTTACTGCTAGATTAGTTTTTTTTCTTTTTCTTTTTAAAAGGATAGGATTACATACAGTCAAGTGGATCTGTGGGTGATTGATTGCGTGACAGGGTGATAACTCGCTACCAAAGTCGGATACATTCAAGGAATAATTATCATTCAATTACTTTCAATTATCTCTCTCATTTAAACCTTTGTATATCCTAGCACAAACCTTCGATTCAAATGAATTATGAATCATGGGTTCCCCATCATACAAAACTCCGTATCTGGATACAAAATTCTAACATTTGGTCATATAACTTGATTCCTCAAATAATCAAAAATAAGTGTATGGGCCTTATATAAAAAATCAATTAATCCGCAAATCTTGATCAAATAAATCTCAAACGACTTTATATGATCCTCATAACCCTAGGTTTCATCAATTGAACCCTTGAGCCATAGCAGCTACTCAATAGACCTCTTGGTCTCATAAGTACACAAATGATTTAATCAAACCCATGCATCCTATTTGAACACAATTAATGTTCTAATCATCAATTGGGTATCGTAATTCTAAAATTGGGGTCATCACATTCATCCCAACTTATATGGAATTTCATCCTCGAAATTCAACTAATATCATCCTTAAGAGGCTATTTAGGAGTTCAACTTCATATACATCATCATTGCTTAGGTTCTAAGACCACCATAGTTGCATGCACTCTAAGTTGTCATCTTAGGGTCTAGAGATTCTTGGGTGTGTCCACCCCACCTTATATATGTGGAAGCATCACTTAATGTCTTAGCCATAACATTACATTATGATATCTTAGGGTTACATCACCACGAAGGGTACATGTTTTGTTCATACTTTTAATGTTCAGGAGGAATTCGTTTATATGCTATGATATTCATATCGTTCAAATCTAACATCATTAATATGTTTTATGATCAACATCTTACAATGATTTCATCATTAGAGGAGATGTATCTTCATCCTTGATATTAGGATTTTTCTACATAAGAAGGGCTTACATAACATGCTTGACCATTAGGGTTTCACCCTATGGTGTGATATTCATACTCAACTTAGAAGCATACATTGAGAAGGATCAAAGTTACAAACTATATTTCTGATCACATATACTATGATCCAAATATATCTTTGTTTCAAGATCATGATTTTAGATTTATATGTCTCATGTATGATATGAAGGGAAAGAGAATACACCAAGTCAATCTTATCATGATTTCAAACATGGATATTACATGTATGACATAGGAAGGGAATATAGAATAGGTCAAGCTTCTGTGAGTGATTCCTCACGTATAATCATCTATGTAGCTCAAGTGAGGTTTCTAACATCATATATTAAGAAAGAGAAGAATAAGGGAGAACATGTATGTTGAGTATGTTTTGCACAGAGCATCATACTCTCATAACTAGGGTTCATGTATTACCTCACTTGCAACTAATGGTGAGATTTACAAAATATGTCACTCCAGCTAGGACCTAACTCAGCCAAAGGATTGACTTTATCATATGGGTCATCTACCCATCCTTTTCTTTTACCCAATTCTCACATATAGATTTGAATCATGCATAAGGACTCAACTCAACACTCAAGAGTAATCTAGTGTAGGACATTTTTTTAACACATATCTCATATATTGGAGGCTAAGTCCTATGACCTTCTCCCTGTGGGTCTTACTCTCTCTAGAGTTCACCACATATCTCATCCTACCACTAGATATCCTCCTTGTATAAGAGCTTGAGGCTCATGCACACTCATCTCTATCTTAACTTAGCTTATCTTAAGTAGGAAAAAGGGAATGTACTTTCATCATCAAAACTTAGCATAGATGCTCTAAGAGTGGATTCGGCTCATATACAACTCAAATCTTAATAAGGAAACTTATACCGTCATGGATTAAAGATAGATAAGATTCTACATGCTTATTTCCTTCATCTTTCTTTTGTCTGTCTATGTATCACATAACCTTATGAGGCTCTAGATGTCTAATCTAGATCTATTCTTTCTTCTAGAACGATGTCACTCCCTTTCACTTAGATTGCATGAACACCCACTACTCTCCTATGTGATGGACACATTTTTATATTTACATATATTTAATAAAATATTATATAGTTTTTCTTCGAGAAAGAAGATGTCAGAGAAAACTGTCGAGGCTCGAGCCGATTGGAAAACAAAACCAAATCAGCAAAACCGAGTGTCCAACACACAGTAGATAGTCTGGTGACATGTAACCTAGTGAAATGGTGAGAGCATGGTATAGACTAGTGTAGCTACCCAATACATATGAGCTCTATATGCAAAGGGTTTCAGACACTTGTCTAAACCTAGTTCTCGAACATCTAGGTCCTAACCTAGAGGATAAGTCAAACCTTATTCCTATAGAACAACTTACTAAGTTTCTAAGATTTAAGGTGAAAGATGAAATTTAGTTTTGTGTTTCATGGTGAGCAATTATCAGGTGTAGCTATTGTTCATGCTCTGATACCAACTGTGATGTCCCCGGATTTTCACCTTCTCAAAACCCCATGGAGATGAGGAGACAAAATCCTAAAACGTTTGCAATTATATCAGAGAGCGAATGCGGAAGCATAATACGCATACATGAACATTCAACCATAGGCATACACCATAACATTCTCAACATTTAACACATTTATATTACAACATGGATTACAATTGCATATCGAACGAGAATTCTTACACAAGTCTAAACATGTATGCTAAACTAGGATCTACGCAATAGGTACTACACAATAGGTACAACCTGTACAACTTGCTCACATCCTGTTCTTTTATCCCATACTAGCTTTGAACCTAAAACATACGTGAAAGAACGAATCAACATATAGTTGGTACGTGGTTGAAAGATATTATACTATGCTGGCATATTTAAAATACTTGAAAAAGAAGAAAGAAAAATGAAAGCATTATTTAAGGTAGAAAATCAGGTAAACCCAAGTTATTAACCATATTTCAATGGACATGTATTACTATGGTGGACTTAGCACAAACATATATTATTGGGCCCTATCCCCACGTACCTTGTACCATTAGGGATATCCCCGTGTACCTTGTACCATTAGGGAGGTGCTAGTCAACATTAATACTTTCCCTCTCTAATAAGGAGATTAATGAACCATCAGTAACTACATTCCATTTTCTTTCTTTAGTGTTCTTATTGTTCAAGGCGGAAATGGCAATACATATAGATGTACATCCAACAAGATATTCAAATACATGCAAGCAATTACTCATAATTATCATCCAGCAAAAACTAGTCTTATACTTATATCCACGTACCTGAGTTCAGGGATTCATACTTATATTCTGGATCATCTACATCTCTGGTCATCACCTGATTAATAACAAATTAATCATCATTAATACATGGTTCATTATGTCATTGATATTTTAGGTCTAAGTTAGGGTTTAGGCCAAACCTAGGTTCCAACTGATGTTAAATATGTTTATGACATTTTTCTACTGATCTATATGTCATAAGTAAGGTCTGGTATGAATTTCATATTTTTATGAGGCTTTTCCTATTTTCTATCATTAATATAAGGCTAAAAGCATCTAATTATGCATTAAGAACAAAGACCTAATAATTAGCAATAATATTCGGATTATATTCCATAAATTGGTTTCAATAATCATAAGGATTCTATAATAATTTTCTGAGAATTAATCTTAACTGGATATTATTTATTTCTTTCAATAAACCGTTAAAAGGAGCATTATACTCTAAATTGAATATCATCATCAAATATGTCTTAAACGTCTATTCTATTGGTTTCATAATAAAGAGGGCATTTTTATGAGTGCAGGGGTATTTTTGGGGTAATTATTGGCCATGGGATCTATTTTTAAAGGTTTATACAAGATCTCAATTTTCTCTAAAAATAAAGAAATGAGTTACCTTTCATGAAATTTGATAGTCGTTGGATCTCGCGTCTAGGATCTGGATGACCGCCAAGTCTTGGCAATTGGCCCTCTCTTTTCATCTTTACAGAGTCGGTCCGGTTCAGGGGTAACTCAGTTGTATTGGCCTAGGTTCAAAAGCCTCCCTCGGGCCCTCTCTCCTGCATCGCGACGGGAGGACCTCTGTCCCCGATTCGCTGGGCGTCGCTATTCGTCCAACACTCCGGCAAGCGATGCAGTGGGGTCGGCGGGCTTGAAGGTTGGGCTCTGATGATCTACATCGTCGATTCCAAGTTTGACAAGGTGCTCCACCCCAATCCTCGTCTGGATGAGCAGACTTTCAAAGCTCCTTGACGAAATCCTGCTTGGAGCCCTAGCGAGGAGGTAGATCCTAGTTCAAGTTCTGCCGCTGTGAAGGATGTTCCTTCTCATCGCCCATCAAGATTGGATTCACCATTGCCGTGAAGAGGCCCTTGGTCATCTGCGTGGTCCTTCAAACCCTACTCTGGTTGGCGGCCATGGCACCACCGCCGTGCCTTCAGGGTGAGCTTTGGCACATAGAAGGAGAGGTCGAAGGTCAAGGGGGGTGTGATGGGAACCGAGCTCCCACAACCTGAAATCCATAATTCCCTATTACAGCATCACCGATAGTCCTTCTGCTCCAGGAGCAGCATTGTGAGGTGCCAGAAAAAGGGGGCGTCTTCACTTCTTTCGAGTTCAGTGGTAGATCTAAGGATGTTCCAAGGAATCTCCTTCGAGGGGGAAAAGAGCTCCAAGGAACTACTGCTTGTCCACCATGGCAGAAAAGGTCCACGACAAAGGGGGTTTCCTGCACGAGTATTCCCTCATTCTAGATGACAGCCGAGGATGTTTTTGGCATGCCTCTGAAGGTGGTGATGGTTGTAGATCAAAAATAGAGGGCACCACGATATGCTCCCCAGCTCCATCTTCTTCAGTAATGCACATGGGTTCTGAAGAAAGGAGAAGACTCGCCATCCAACCTCAGACACCCATCAAGGGACTCCTTAAGTTGACGATGATGGCCATAATCTTGAACAAGATTCTCCCTATTCCTTCCTTCCTCAAACTCTTACCCCAGAAGAGGTCTGCTACCAAAAGGACAGATGTAAGAGGTGGAGGTCTTGATATTCCTTGAATCTCCATGAAATGACCCCCAACAGAATCCAGTCAATAGCTCCTATCATTTCGGATCTCACAGTTGTATTGGAATCGTGCCCAGTTTGCAATTGAATGGGTAAACGAGGTCTTGTTTATTCTTCTCTCCATTCTTTTCGGAGGTTGAGGGCAACGAGTTTACTGCTAGATTAGTTTTTGTTTTCTTTTTCTTTTCAAAAGGATAGGATTACATACAGTCAAGTGGATCTGTGGGTGATTGATTGCGTGAAAGGGTGATAACTCTCTACCAAAGTCGGATACATTCAAGGAATAATTATCATTCAATTACTTTCAGTTATCTCTCACATTTAAACCTTTGTATATCCTAGCACAAACCTTCGATTCAAATGAATTATGAATCATGGGTTCCCCATCATACAAAACTCTGTATCTGGATACAAAATACTAACATTTGGTCATATAACTTGATTCCTCAAATAATCAAAAATAAGTGTATGGGCCTTATATAAAAAATCAATTAATCTGCAAATCTTGATCAAATAAATCTCAAACGACTTTGTATGATCCTCATAACCCTAGGTTTCATCAATTGAACCATTGAGCCATAGCAACTACTCAATAGACCTCTTGGTCTCATAAGTACACAAATCATTTAATCAAACCCATGCGTCCTATTTGAACACAATTAATGTTCTAATCATCAATTGGGTATCGTAATCCTAAAATTGGGGTCATCAAAGACACAACCCCATGAGAGGGTATACCTTAGCGATTGAGAAATCAAGGGTTGAGAAGTATAATAGAAAAAGCATGTTATATTATCTAATAATTATTATTTCTATTGCTTTTTATATTCTTACACCTACATGCTTTTATTTTGTTTCCCCCACATACTTATTATAGAATTATATGAACCACATTTTTGTTTCATGTCATTTATGTTAAACTGCAAATAACTTGAAGAGATGGACATCCTAATAAGATGAAACCAAAAGAAAAGATGATTGAAGTCTACTAGATGATTATAGTAATATTTTCTCTATGTTGAACTTGTAGTTTCTGTAACACCCCACTTTTCACAACATATAAATATCATTGAGTGGAAGCATCCTTATTAAAGGGGATGTCACAAGATGTTGATCTTAGAAATGAAAGTAATTGAGACAGAATGTATTGATGGAATCAGATTTATACATAGTTCTAGACAAAAGGAAACTACACCATGATAATTTATGAAATCTATTCTACTTGAATAACATGACTTAGCATTATGTAAATTTTATCTAAATATCTGGATCATCTTGATAAATGACACCCCACCAGGCTAAGCTTGAAGTTCTTCTAGTCTTTGATTGTCCTTTTTATCCTTCACTTGCTCCAAATCATATGAACATCGCGTCCCCAGCCATCCAAAACAAACATAACATAAGTATGAGGTATTTTGGCACTGTATAAGATAGAAGATAATAACTTGTCATGAATAAACTTGACATGAAATAATTTGAAATAAACTTGAATGTAGATTATCTTAAGCATTCATGAGTCGTTAATAACATGAATAATTGAATAGTAAATATATGTATCTCTCTATGACACCCACTTAAGAGCACATGATTTCTAGGAAAGCCCTTGATGCTAGGAAAACCCTTGATGACCTCTTGAGGTCCATAATTTGAGAAGCATATAAAAACCGGTTCAATCCCAATTATCTTAACTTTACAATGGTCTTTGAACTTTAACATGATGGAATTTCTCCCTCTTAATGCAATGATGGGATTTTTCCCACTAAAATCACAATATTGTTTCCCCTTCTTGAGCAGGATTCATTAATCATAATCATAATCATAATTAGTATAATTAATGTAATTAACTAATGTGCACAATCATAATAAACATGCATTAAACCAAAATTACTTGTGCCAAATATGCATGGTCTGCTTACCTAGAGTAAACCTCCTTAGATCAAGTCTTCTGACTTGATCAAGTCTTTAGTCACTCATAATTTGATTAAAATCATAACGTGTTCATGGGTTCTAATCATCAAAACCCTAATCTTCATTTTTAAATTAAAAAGATTGATTGTAAAAAACAATGTTTGAAAATGTTAGATCAATAGAGAATCAAAAGATCTTTCCAACAAATATTTTTCCATCATTTGCTAAGGTCATATGAAAAATTTATGGATTTTACATTATCAACAAATCAGAAGTCAGGAAAACATTAGTGTGACATCAATTAAATCCAAAAATCAATTTGATGTAAATGAATATGTAGAAGTACATAGAACCTGATGCGATGATTTTGAGTCGCATTTATAGACGTGTTTTACTTGTGTTTTATGCATTTATTGGTCATTTTGGTGGTTAATATGGCATAATTCATTTACTTTGGTTTATGATCCTTCTTAGTGTCAAATCTCCCTTATTTTAGTATTTTGAGCATAAATGATTACAATAATATGTTTTATTCTGGCTTATGTGGTTTTGTGTTGCAATTTCAGGAAAAATGTGTATCTGCTGCTGTTGATACCATCGACATTGGTCGATACCATCGACACAACCACAGGAAGCCATCCACAAGGAGCAGCACAAGCTCGATACTATCGACAGGAGAGTTGATGGTATCGAGACACCATCAGGTTGTTGGCGAGAAGATAGTCGATACTATCGACCCAGAAGTCGATACTATCGACAAGTGGAGCTACAGCGACGGTAAAGGGATAAAATTGACGCCTTAGGATGTCGATACCATCGACCCATGTCGATGGTATTGAGTCAGCATCAGGCGCAACAACGAAGAGAAAGAAGATAGGCCGATATCGCGCAAGGTCGATACCATCAACCCGCGTCGATGGTATCAACACCGTCAGATATAAGTTTGCTTCAGATCGATCTAAATCCGACGGTTGTGATAATTTGGCGACCTAACTCGGTGATTATACCTAATGACGGCGGCCAAGAGCAAGCGATCACGTCATTATCCGCTGCACACATCCCGAGAAGGTGTGGAGAGAAGAACGGAGCCCAGAAGCACACCCCAGCCGATCCGGACGCCGAAGAAGATGATTTCCACCACCGAAAGGCGGGAGAACGTGTATTCTACGCCAAGGAGCGCTTGGATCTTCTCCGTTCAGGGGTTTTACCACTCAATCACGTTTTTCTCCATGTTTCCCTTTTTCCACTCCACGTTTTGCTCTGAGATGAACATGCAGGGCTAATCCCCTTTGTCTTTAGGACCGAGAGTAGCCCGGGAATTCATTGTATGGCAATTTTATCATAGTAATTCATATTTTATCTCCTAAATCCGTGGTATAATTTCATTTTCTGAATTATATTATTATGCTTGATCACCATAATAATAATCTAATGCCCTTAATTACTTTGAAAGAAGAATTAACGGTTGAAAAGAAACAAAATTCACGTTAATTGACAAATCCCTTGAACAAGGTGGTGTAAGGTTAATGGTGGATACCGAGAGGTCGATTTTAATGCACCTAGTTTAGGATATAGGTTGCTACGACGGTGGATGCGACCTAAACATAGGTAGTGAATTGTACCACGACAGTGGACAATTCTGATTTCAGGCCACTACCCGGATAGAGAGATAAATCTGAGTGACTATATGGAATTTCATACAATGAAAACCCGCGGTGAAACCGTAATCCTAAAGGTCCCATCTTAAATTGATTAAACCAAACATTTAATCGATTGCTTTGTTTTGTTTTATTTTATTTCCTTTGAATTTTACAACAACTTCCAAC
The DNA here is from genome assembly GCA_963693085.1 of Alisma plantago-aquatica. Taxonomy (NCBI): domain Eukaryota; kingdom Viridiplantae; phylum Streptophyta; class Magnoliopsida; order Alismatales; family Alismataceae; genus Alisma; species Alisma plantago-aquatica. Next base: position 1,709,923,749 of record OY856409.1, on the reverse strand, counting down.
TATTTCATCGGTCTTGCTGATTGCGAGTAGTTAGTAGTAGTCTCCGATAATTCACGTGTCCCTGAGTTCGACTCGGGCCTCACAAAGGCCTATATTACATTGACGTGTACTCTTGCGTTTCTACGCACGTAAAAAGCGTGTCAAGTTTTTGGCGCCGTTGCCGGGGACACAACAATTTTCGGCACTACGAGTGCTGCAAGCGGCCATTCTAGGCCACTTTTTATTTTTATTAGTTTGAAATCAATTCTAAAATTCATAGTCTATATCTACAATTTTGTAATCGTCTAGCACAGTACTGAACTGAAATTTTCATTTTGCAGGTACTGTGCATGGTGAGGACGCATAGCATTGACTACACGCAACAACCACCAGAGGTTCCACTGCCGGAACCGGACGACGAGGAAGACTACGAGCAAGACCAACAAGAAGAAATTGATTCTGAATCCGAACAAGAAGAAATGGTAGAGGAACAGACGATATGGGAGAAGATCAAGGCTTCTTCTTCATCTGCTTCTAAGGGGCCAATAAAGAAGCAGGCGATCAACATTCCGACGTATAAGATTGATCCTGCATTAATAAACTTGGTCAAATCTAATGCATTCCATGGGCTGAAGAACGAGGACCCTGTCGCACATATAAGCCAATTTGTGGAGAATTGTGACATGATTAAAATTGGCAGGTTTCCACAAGAGACGCTTTACTTGAAGCTGTTCCCGAGTTCTCTGGCAGGAAATGCACGAGAGTGGTTGCACAATTTTGACGATGAATATGTGGAATCATGGGACCAGATGATAGAGGTGTTCTTTGAGAGGTTCTTCCCGCCCGAGAAGACCAATGATCTGATCAGGAAAATCCACAATTTCACCCAGAAGGCAGGGGAGACTTATTCCGAGACCTGGGAACGGTTCCAGATTATGCTAAGGAGGTGCCCACGTCATGGGCTTGACAAGGAGAAGCAGGTCAAAATCTTCTATTTTTCTCTTTCCGAGCATGATAGAAGTAACCTAGATTCAACAGGTTCAGGATTTTTCTTGAACAATTCAGGCACAAGGTGTTGGGAGATCTTGAAAAATATGGCAAAGAAGCTGTCTTGGGGCGACAGGGATGCACCAGAACAAGTCAAAGTCGCAGGTGAATCCAGGGCCATCAAGGAGCTGAATGATAAACTAGATCTTTTAGCCAAGAAATTGCTTGCCAAGGAAGATGTAGAGTCCGATGAGGAAGCGCAGGTCAAATTCATGCAACAACAGGGCTATAGAAATAATGATTATGCTTGGAGGAAGGATAGGAAATTCTCATGGAAGGATTCAAACAACTTCCTACTAGATCCAGATGCAAAGCCACAACCAAGAGTTGAAGACAAAAGCACCGAGTTGCTTAGTCAAGTGGTGCAGCAAAATCAGGAGATGATGAGCATGTTTAGTAAGCAGTTGCAGTCCCAGGGTGATATATTGACCAAATTTGGACAAACACTGCAGAGTCATGGAGCACAAATGAGGGCACTAGAGACGACTATGACCCAGATTTCCAATGAAGTGGCGGCCATCAAGCATGCCAATCAACAGAGACAAGCAGGGAATGCAGAAGTTTCTCAAGCACATCATCAAGTAAAATACATATCTGTGATTTCTGAGGCAGAACCCCCGGTGGCAGAGGTCCAAGACAAAGGTAAAATGATTTTTGATACGGAGGCTATACCGAAAATACCGTATCCTCGCAGTCATTATGGACTACCAGGCGGATATTGTCCATTTAGAAAAGCCCGCCAAGCGCCCATCTTGGTCGCACCCACACCTATGCAAGAAGAGCAGGTGAAGGCCATGCGTCAAGGTGAAGTTGCATCCACTGCGAGAGAGGTGCCACTACAAGTCACACCTGTTGAAAATGATCTACCAAAGCCTACGCTAGAGGGTGTCATTGAAGCAAGCTTAGGGGAGCTTGCCTCGAAAAGCCCATATGTGCCACCACATAAGCGTCTTGATGAGGCAGTTGTGTCTTTAACGAATAGCTCGAGGCCTAAGAAAGAGCATCGACACTACAGGAAGTTCTTGGAGATGTTCAGAAAACTCCATGTCAATATTCCGTTAGAGGAAATGATAGAGAAGATTCCCGCCTATGGGAGGTTTATCAAAGAAATCATCAACAAGAAGAGGCGGATTAAAGATACGGACGTGTGTCGGGTAAATGAGATGGTGAGCTCAATTATCCACGGGAGTTTACCACAGAAGAGGAAAGACCCAGGCGGCTTCTACATTCCATGTTCCATAGGTGGTCAATTATTTCCACAAGCACAATGTGATTCGGGTGCCAGCATTAATCTTATGCCTCTGTCCACATTTCAAAAGCTTGGGTTGAAGGAGATAAAGAAATCCTCTGTAATTATTGAGTTGGCAGATGGGTCCATTGTGAAGCCATACGGAGTGTGCGAGGATGTGCTTGTCAAAGTAGATAGATTTATCTTCCCGGTGGATTTCATTGTCATGGATATGCCACAGCTTAAAGATTGTGAGATGCTATTGGGTAGGCCGTTTCAAGCAACAGCCGATGTTGTTACCGCCATTGGGAGAGGTACATTGACCTTGGGGATTGGCCAAGATCGGGTTGAGTTCAAACTTCCGCATGATCCCCTGGGCACGCTCTCCAAAGTTTCACGTTGATGAGAAGCTTAATGTCGTCTAGCCTAAGACGTTAAATAAGGGCGCTTGTTGGGAGGCAACCCAGCCATCGTTATCTTAGTTAGGTTCTTTCACATTTGTACTTTGGTTTGATTTGATTTTGTTTCTAGTGTAAAAAAGGTACCGTGATTGTTTGCTCAATGTGCAGGACTGAAGCAAATTCGATACCATCGACCCTTGTGTCGATGGTATCGAGATGGGTATAGGTTGGCGGCTACAAGAATCGCTCTGCGTCGATACTATCGATGGCCTCGTCGATGGTATCGACAGACCAACAGGTTGATCGCAATAATGAGGTCGATAGTATCGAAGGGCGTCGATACTATCGAGATCTCTGGAGATATTCAGATGAAAATTGTCTCAGTGAAGTCGATACCATCGACGGCCTCGTCGATGGTATCGACCCAGTTACAGGCAGAAAGCGGCGGCCGGGCCTCACGAGGGTGTTGCTCTAACCAGAAGTCGATACTATCGACCTGCATCGATGGTATCGACGTGACACGTCACCGATCCGTGAGAGGAAATCAACGACGATCGCTACATCGAGAGAGTCGATCCATGGGACGGGTCGATACCATCGACACCCGTCGATAGTATCGAAACGTCATCGATCTGGGACCCCACAGCCCCGCAGTACCCGCCTCCTCCAGAAAATGATCGGTATCTGTGTTCCACCTTTTAAGGTTGTTTTTGACTATGAGGCCATAGTCGAATTCAAGCTTAGGGGGGAGTTGGAACAGCTCTATCCTTTAGTTTTCAGTTTTTATTGTTTTGTTTTTGTCATTTCTATCTTGCAATTTTTAGTTTGTTTGTAGGATCCACACTCTATCTAGTATAATTGTGGATGTCTTAGGTCTTGTGTCATCTCGTTTGCTTGTACATGGGAATTAAGGGAAATTTTAAAAAAAAAATAGTGTTTGCAAGCTTGTGTTGTTCAACCTTAAGCACATAACTTAAGGAAATAATTGGGTTTGTCAACTCTAAAACAGAATATCACAACTGTACATGCCTAGGATTCATGAAAAGTGGACGGAATTGGTTGTTTGAGCCTAAGCTGATCAAATGATAATGAGACTTTGATTTGAAGTCAGAGAAAGAAACCTCTTAATTACCACACAGGTCAGTAAGGAGGGACATATAATAATTTACAAAGGTTCAGTCAATTAGTCTTGTGATCTATCCACCCCATTGTTTTCATACTCCACCTTAAGAAATGGAAGTGCATTACGGTTTTAATTTCTTTGATTGCATCTCATGTAGATAGGACTTGCATTGCAACTATTTCCGCATATTTTGCATAAAATAAAATAAAAAATAGATTAGTTATACATGCACATTCTCCTTAGGTGCATGTCATTTAGATGCATGACTATCATTTTGTAGTTGCATTCATATTTTTATGCATACAGTACATCATGTTTTTTTTTCTTCTGAAACATTAAGGGTCATTAACTTGTTTCATACCTTCTGGATGCTTCAGGTGTACAAGTTATGCAGCAATAAGTGAGCCTGACAAACAATTTGTTGTCGACTATGAAAATAAGGGCTTGAAAAAAAAATGGAAAAAAAAATTGAAAAAAATAAAGAAGAAGAGGGAGAAAGGAACATGTTGTCACCTGAGAATCAAGAAGAATAAGCACATGTTGTCACCTTAGATATTCCATCTCACTTTGAGACGGAATGATAGTGCATGCATCATTCCACCCAAATGTAGGCATTAGGGCATTTACACTTGCATATGCGTCATTTAGGTCATTTTTGCTTGTGCATGTTGAAACTGTATAATGCTTCCATTTCTTCCATGAGCCACCCATTTCATCCACCCGTTGCTCGAATTGGTAGATCACCGTGATTTTCTCCTCACTTGTTAATATCAGGAGAGCTGCTTCCATGTAGATGGTAGTTAGGGCGAGCAACGTAGAATAAGAGATCACAAGATGCACTGAGTCTGAACCGGCGAATTTTATTATGTTAACTGCCTCATATGATAGTGTTCATCAATTTTGAGGTAGATATCTTTTATGAATGATTATTGTCGCCTTTAGGGTAATTATCATTCCGTGGTTAGTAAGGGCCGGTATGTGAATGTCTGGTGGGGATCATTTGGTAATGTTTGTTGTGATGATCTGTTCTTTAGTTGACCCTCGCAATTCTATTCTAAAGTTTAGTTGCTCGAGGGCGAGCAATGTTCAAGCTTATGGGAGTTTGATGTGATGATTTTGAGTCGCATTTATAGACGTGTTTTACTTGTGTTTTATGCATTTATTGGCCATTTTGGTGGTTAATATGGCATAATTCATTTACTTTGGTTTATGATCCTTCTCAGTGTCAAATCTCCCTTATTTTAGTATTTTGAGCATAAATGATTACAATAATATGTTTTATTCCAGCTTATGTGGTTTTGTGTTGCAATTTCAGGAAAAACGCGTATCTGCTGCTGTCGATACCATCGACAGTGGTCGATATCATCGACACAACAACAGGCAGCCAGCCGCAAGGAGCAGCACAAGCTCGATACTATCGATAGGATAGTCGATGGTATCGAGACACCATCAGGTTGCTGGTGAGAAGATAGTCGATACTATCGACCCAGAAGTCGATACTATCGACAAGTGGAGCTACAACGATGGTAAAGGGATAAAACCGACGCCTTAGGATGTCTATATCATCGACCCATGTCGATGGTATCGAGTCAGCATCAGGCGCAACAACGAAGAGAAAGAAGATAGGCCGATATCGCGCAAGGTCGATACCATCGACCCGCGTCGATGGTATCGACACCGTCAGATACAAGTTTTCTTCAGATCGATCTAAATCCGACAGCTATGATAATTTGGCGACCTAACTCGGTGATTATACCTAATGACGGCGGCCAAGAGCAAGCGATCACGTCATTAGCCACTGCACACATCCCGAGAAGGTGTGGAGAGAAAAACGGAGCCCAGAAGCACGCCCCAGCCGATCCGGACGCCGAAGAAGACGATTTCCACCACCGAAAGGCGGGAGAACGTGTATTCTATGCCAAGGAGCGCTTGGATCTTCTCTGTTCAGGGGTTTTACCACTCAATCACGTTTTTCTCCATGTTTCCCTTTTTCCACTCCACGTTTTGCTCTTAGATGAACATGCGGGGCTAATCCCCTTTGTCTTTAGGACTGAGAGTAGCCCGGGAATTCATTGTATGGCAATTTTATCATAGTAATTCATATTTTATCTCCTAAATCCGTGGTATAATTTCATTTTCTCAATTATATTGTTATGCTTGATCACCATAATAATAATCTAATGCCCTTAATTACTTTGAAAGAAGAATTAATGGTTGAAAAGAGACAAAATTCACGTTAATTGACAAATCCCTTGAACAAGGTGGTGTAAGGCTAATGGTGGATACCGAGAGGTCGATTTTAATGCACCTAGTTTAGGATATAGGTTGCTATGACGATGGAGCCAACCTAAACATAGGTAGTGAATTGTACCACGACAGTGGACAATTCTAATTTCAGGCCACTGCCCAGATAGAGAGATAAATCTGAGTGACTATATGGAATTTCATACAATGAAAACCCGCGGTGGAACCGCAATCCTAAAGGTTCCATCTTAAATTGATTAAACCAAACATTTAATCGATTGCTTTGTTTTGTTTTATTTTATTTCCTTTGAATTTTACAACAACTTCCAACTATTTCATCGGTCTAGCTGATTGTGAGTAGTTAGTAGTAGTCTCCGATAATTCACGTGTCCCTGAGTTCGACTCGGGCCTCACAAAGGCCTATATTACATTGACGCGTACTCTTGCGTTTCTACGCACGTAAAAAGCATGTCAGAACCATAATGTGCATGACACATAAGTCAGAAGTGTGGGGGGTAAATTGGTCATTTGACATTAAACATATTTTGGTGATAATAAACTAAAGCATGTGTACAAATGGACCAAAATGTCCTTGATGATTTAATCATTTTATTAACACTGTGGGGATAGTAAGGTCACTCAATGACCCAGTTTCTTCCCCTTCACAATAGGGCACGAGCTACAACCAGATGTTGGAATTTAGATCACGCTTGGACAAGGTATGAAATATCTATTGGGTAAACTGGTACTGTGATCAACATCCTTGCATCGAGACAAAGTTTGCAAGCCAAAGGAATAGGAATATGGGGGCAAGGACCTCTGTGTCTATGAGACTCACCAAAAAACCAAGAAAAATAGGGGGAAAAATTCGTAACTTTCTATCAATAAAACACAGCCAAAAACCCTGCCTTTAAGGCCCAGAAATGATTCTGGAGGTGATTAAAACTCAAAACCAGTGCTTTCATGATTAGAGCATCGCAATAAGGCCAAGGCAGCAAGCTTCAATGAGAGTTGATGCCAACTATAGTGAATATGGAGACTTAGGCAATCACAACACAAATGATCGGTTGGAAAACATCTAAGAGGCATGGGCATACCTTTCTTCTATGTCAATTGATCAGGAGGCAACCGATAGAGTTGAAGACAAAAGGTAGTCCTCAAAGAACAAAACAAAGTAGGTCCATGAGGCTCAAGCCACATGGAACTTAAGGAGTGGGACCCGATAGGAGAACCACTCCCGACTAATTCAAATAAAAAGGAAACATCCCATATATCAAACACAATTATAAATTTTTCACAAAAGGGATGATAACCAATTTATTCAAAATGTATGTATCATGATACCAAATGTAGTAGTGAAATACAAAATATCTAACTTTTAAAAAGCTTGATATTGTCACTATACTTCACCATGCAGGGGGATACATACGAAAACTAACTATACTAAAGGATCGACTAAGGATCATGTAACCACCTAGAGAAAGTCTCCAAAAAGGTTGTTCTAAACTTGATGTGGTCCTGGTCCAACTTGGTTATCTTCTCCTTGACCTGTACTTGGGGTTGGGAGTGTACCTCAACAAGAGGAGAAAAGTAGATACATCAAAAAAATACTGGTATGTGCATACTAAATCGAGTAGTAAGCAATATAAGAAATAAAGGTCGTCAAATAAGCAAGGCTTCCCATAGAAAATAAAAGGAATACCCAACTAGCATAAAAGAATATGAATTCAACACAATTATAAATAAGAGCAAGGAATCCATGTCTTTTACATGTGACAATACGAGAACAATATAAACATGTTGGTAGGAAATAACACATTTACCATAAATATGGGGTGAGTTGGAATATATACACATCTACTTTGAGTAGGACAATATACACATCTTCTCTAATAATATCACTTGTATGACTTATCACCTCTTCATTACCAAGTGTGGGAATTCACACATACACATAAAATAACATATGTCACATAATACTAGTTGTCACAACAGCATGCATACAAAAGAGTAAGCAAGTCTACATCAAAATATGAAGGATGAGAACATCCAATCAATATAAGTAGGTTCAAAGGACCCATTAAATAAGATTCAACAATGCCCAAGATGTGAGAGAAATAATAAAAAAGATATCTTTCAAGAACAATAACAAAGGACATGTAGCAATCAAATTAGGATTTTGGGTCTTAAAATAGATTAAAAGATGGAAACATAGGTGATTTCTAACCAAGAATAATATGGAATGCAAACATACAATAAGAGAGGATACAATTAGGTTAATTTATCAATAAGAATAATAGGGCATGTAAACATACCTTGGGGTGTTAGTAACTTTGTTAAAATCTAAATCTTAGATCCATGTCAGCGTTAGAAACTGTTCCAAGGTTTCTAACACCTATGGTTGAGAAAAGGTCACCTTGAAGTTATGAATCTGTGATGGCTCGTACAAGGGACTTGAATAGGAGGATAATAGAGAAGGTCAGGGTGTCCTATTAGTCAAGTGATTTCTATGAGTATGAAGTCCATGGGGAGGGGTCTAAGTATAGGACTATTTGGCTTGGGTAGAAAGAAACTTACCAATTTTTCTTTACTAAGGAAAATGTAAATCAAGATTTTGTTAATAAATGATAGGTGAGAAAATTAAAATCATATCAAAGGGAATCTATTATATTTTACAATTAAAATTAATGTTTCCAATTGTATATTCTATTTCCAAATTTATTGAGGGTTCAAAGGAAGTTAAAATAAAGTAAATTTTTACACATATGTTAATTAAGACATGAATAATGCAAAATTGTACATTAATTTTCATTTTTAGAATGTTCAATATATCATTTACTTTATTTGAATCACTTTTATCATTATCTTGTTATTTTATTTTATAATTTGTTTATGGGTACTAGTATTATCAAACTAAAAGGAATTTGTGAATTGGACCAATTAATACATGAGAAATAAATTTGACATTAGTTTCTTGCTTAAAAATTGAGTAATGGATTATTTATATACATGAATGTTTTACTTACTATGTTGGGTATTTATGATCCTTTCAAAATTGTTAACTCAAGAGAGAAGTAAAGAATATCTTATATTTACTTAACATCCTCAATCTCTCTTCATTGTCCTCAACTATATTTATTTTTAATTTCTATCAAACAATAGTAGCTTACTTTCCCAATACATGTTAATTGTTTCCATAATATTAATATCATCCTTTAAAGATAATTAATGAGGGAAAATTGTATTCTCTTACTTCTTTTTATTACTAGAATTTACATCTATTTGTTTAGTATGTACAAGTATAATGATATAGTCGACATAAGTAATAATTAATGTGTTTCTAAATTAAATTTCAGATTTTATTTATTTTATGTTGCATGTACAACATTGTATCCCATTATGTTGCACCACAATTTTATTTACTACAATCCATACAAGTTAGTTTACATTATTCATTTAATATAGTAGATGTTTTCTTTTTTAATAATAAATTAAATAATTTTGGCCTTGACTTTCATTTTCTTTCCTTAAAGAATTTGAGGGATCTAGAAACTCCTAAAAGACATAAATATTGGCCCTTAAGCAAACAAAAACATGTAAAATCTGGTTTTACAATTTCTTTTCCCTTTTGGTGTTATTTAACACATTATTTAATATTTTGGTCTTAAATATACATTCACTATCCTAAACTACACTGGGATAGGCAACTTTGTCCAAATACGATGAAAATTGACATATAGGCTAATTTTCATATGTGGATTTTGAATTTGAGATTTAAATCCACTTTTAGAGACTTTTAGTTACTTATCTAAATCTTTTGGATCTTATCCTATTTACTTTTCCAAGTAGAATTAAAATAGTTATCACTATGCAAACATTGTGAAACTTGGCACCCAAGGAAATTGGGTCCCAAAGAACATGTTTTATCATTATATTTTACTTTTGAAATTCCCTTTTATGAGTTATGAGACCATTATAATGTTTAGCTTATTACCATTACGTTTATCAAAACAAAACATCCAATCAATCAAGCCTTATTATCCTCAATAGATTTTTATTATCATGCACGAAATTCCACATTTTACACATTTAACATATTTCATTCATGAATTTCATATTTATTTAAATATTAGAACATTATGAATATTTACAAAAATGGAATTACCAATTGTTACTCCTAAGCATATTATTTATTTTTATTTAGTCGTTATGTTAGTAAAGAAAATATATGTAACATATTTCACGATTTTTATTAATTGTTGGCACATAATTGAGTCATTATGTAAATGAATTTTAATTTTTATCCTTATGTGTTTACATCTAAAGAACAAACCTCACTAGATTTCTAATCATGGAATACAGAAGGATTCTAGGTTCTGTTCTTTACAAGGAACAAATTAATAGAGGAGAAGGAATCTTGTAAGGCCGATAATACTTTAGGGACACTTAAGTAGGAAAGGCGAGGGCCAGTACAGTGACTGAGATCACATGGCCGAGAGGAAGGGAAACCCTATATTGGGAATTTACTCATCACACTAAGAAAGAGAAAGAGAGTAAGATTCTATTTCATTCAGGAAACACTCATGAGTCCATTTGGAAAAGAAACCATGATGATTGGTGGAGAGATGGGGGAGATAGGGGTCGGGGAAGATAATGCTCAAAATGGTCTGTCACCCATGAAAGAGCTGGAGATAAGGGACAATGAATAAATCGTATGATCTGGAATGGGTGGCTAGATCGAGTGAGTGAAAAAGGAAAGAATAAAAAGAGCCACATGATAGGGAGGAAAATACAAATTTTTAGGTCTATTACAAGCATTAAATGAATATTTGATCATATCCGTATTCAAACTTTATTAAATATTTCCTATTTAATTTGGAGGGTCAACCAAAGTCAAAACTTGACCAAATTTTAACCACACACCAAATAAGGAGTCTAAATTCTTCCTATCCTCTTATATTTCCATTTTGGCCATATTATGTCCATAAATTCATTAAAATTTACTTATCTTGAATTATGTACATAAAGGGTGAAATAACGCTACCTTTTCATAATTTTTTGTTTGAGTCTAAAAATGAGATGAATAATTATTGTTCACTCAGGGTTTATGTTTCATACCCTCTTTGTGCCTTCTTGGAGAAACTTTCTTGGAGAGAGATAAAAAGGGATTAATGATTATTTCCTCTTATAATAATAGCCATAAAGGAAAATGGGAAAACTTCTCATCCAAGTATATTTTTAAATCTCAACTACTTTCTCATTCTCTTTTATTTCTTTTAAGCATTTTTGGAATAGGAGAGAGAAAAAGGAAAGGGAAATCAACATTCATCTTTTGGATTAATTAAAACAAACAATGTACATATGAAAGAAAAAATATATTTTGAGTCTCATTTTAATTTCCTTACTTGATTAACCCTTAAGAAATTTTATTTCATGGTATTTTTGCATTACGACCCTCAACTATGTAATTTATTTAAAGACACATTCTTAGGTTGTAATTGATCTTGAAAAATTGGGATGTTACAATTTCCCTTTCCATGTAGCTCCCTAGAGGAGATTCTATCTTCATATTGTTATCAAACTCTTTTCCATTGAATGAAATTTCTAATTGTTATTAGTTACTTTCTAAACCTTGATCCTAGAATTATGATAATGGCCTTTTCCCTCTCGATTCACTTTTATTGGGGATAATAGGGGGAGGGGTCGTTACATCAAGCCACATCGTCAAAGAAAGACAAGGTGCAAGGGTGAATTTTGGCAGTCCAACGGTGGGCATAGGCTTAGAAATTGATAAGGCAGTCCAATAGAATCTGAGACAACCTATAGGTGTAAGGTAGGTTAAGGAATTTAATAGTGGATACATGGAAAGGTTGCATTTCACCTTGGAAGATATAATTTATTTGAAAAGAATTGTTATACTTGTAAGAAGTTAATATCTATTTTTTTAGCTTCAAAAAATGTTTGGGTTTAAAAATATTGTTATCCTTTTCCAATATTGTTTCATTTTGAAAAGGTTGTCTCACTTTTTGCAATATTGCTTTACTTTGAAAACATTTTTAATTGATTTTGAAAGATCATAGATTTTGAGAATTTGATTATTAATTGTTGATTGATTTTAATGTTTACAAGATTATTGAATTTTAAAGAAGTTTGTTATTTCTTGAAAGATTATCAATTTTTTAATAAAAGTTTGATGATCTTTAAAAGATTTTTCAATGATTTGCAAAAGATTGTTAATTGGTAGTTGATTGATTTGTAAAATATTGTAAATACTTAAAAGACTATTCATCATCATCATCATCGTCGTCATCATCATCATTGTAGTCATCATCATCGTTGTCATTGCCATCATCGTCGTCACCATAATCGTAGTTGTCATCATCATCATCATCATCATCATCATCATCATCATCATCATCATCATCATCATCATCATCATCATCATCATCATCATCATCATCATCATCATCATCATCATCATCATTATCATCATCATCATCATCATCATCATCATCATCATCATCATCATCATCATCATCATAATCATCATCATCATCATCATCAAAATCATAAGAATAATCATAATCATAATCATAATCATCGTCATCATAATCATAATCATAATCATAATCATAATCATAATCATCATAATCATCATTGTCATCGTCAACATCATCGTCATCGTCATCATCATCGTCATTGTCATTGTCATCATCATAGTCATCGTAATCATCATCGTCATTGTCATCGTCATCGTCATCGACATCGTCATCGTCATCGTCATTGTCATCATCATCGTCATCATCATTATCATTATTATTTAACCTCAATGCCAACCATGTCACGATCGTCTATATGGATCTTGCTTTCCCAATCAGCTCTATTATGCATCATATTCTGATCAAAATGTAAAGATTCAAAATCTCTCCTTATATGCTATTCCCTAGTTAATTAAAGGTTTCCTCTTCTTCTTTTAATTGTTTGACTCAATGGCATTACTTGCACAGACGCATTAGTTAATCTACATTGCACATTCCTAAACAAGATTGTTGAGTTTTGAGAAAGATTGCTAATTCTAAAAGTTCTTGATTTTGAACAAGAATTTTGATTTTTGAAAGATTGTCGGTTTATTTTGACATGGTTGTTACTCTTATAGAATATTGTTGAATTTTTAAAAAGAATGTTGATGGTTGAAATATTCTTAATTTATTTTCAAATATTATTAATTTTTGATAGTTTGTTGACTGATTTGGAATTTATTTTTTTAAGATTGTTAAATTATAAAAAACATATGAGATTGTTGATTTTTAAAGATTAATTATTTTTATAGATTGTTGATTTATTTGTATAATATTCTTAATATTTTAGAAATTTATAGAATTTTGAAAAAGTTAGTGGATTTTAAAAGATTGTGAATTGATTTTGAAATATTATTGATTTTTAAAATGTCATTGATTTTTAAACATGAAGGTTGTTAGTAGATCATAAATTAAATGAGGATATCTTAACAATAAACAACACAAGAAGTGACAATTGTAGAAAAAGAAACAAAGAGTAACAACCTTATCTTCATAAAAAAATGCACATCTAAGTCACATTTCTAGAAGATCCAAACCGACCCTTTCATCCCATTAATTAGGTTTGATTTACATCATCACCGAAGCATTAATTGTATAAGAATGGTTGGTCTTCAACTTATCTAATGCATGATGGAGCTCATCACACAAGTAGCCTTATTTTATTAGATATAGGTATTGCTCCATGTACGCCTTATGACTACAACGACTATAATCAGTCGTGAATTCTAGGAGAGAGGGTGTCCTCAAGGTCCTTGAACATCCAAAATTATGGTGAAGAAGAACCTACTCCCCCATGCCTCATCTAGGGATCTAATGTGAGTGTTGACACCCCTTCCCTAAATGCATGGGTTTGTAGATGTGCATAAATGCGAGTGTAAGGCTTTGCTTTTTTATAAAGAAATCCCATGACAAATAAGAAAACAAAAGTGAAAGTAAGAGGGAAACTCCCATGTTACAAGAAATTCTTATCCCTTCTCTAAAATACACCATTCATGAAAGCAAACATTCCGTCAGTAGGAAAGAATCTTAACGAAAAGGATCTCTTATCCTTTCCTATTTTTTATCACCCAAGTATGCTACTCTTGTTATTACCATGCAAGATAAGGGGAAGGGACAAACACCAATTACATATAGCCCATTACAACAAATAGAAAAGGACTATACGATAAGGCTATACATGGTTATAAGATCTAAAAGAATAATGTTAACAATCATGTGTACTATGAAGCCAGATCTAAAAAAATGACCAAGTTCCTACTTTTCTATATATAATATAGAGTTGTTAGACCCCCACCGCAACTCTTCATCAGGTTCATCTTTTGAAGATTGACTAATTCTTTTGAAATGAATGTATTTGTTAGTCACCCAATCATAGATCTTCATCACAAATTGACAATCGAAGAAGAGTTGTTAGCTATTGTCATTACTCAAATTACACATCATACTAATAGAGACAAGTCAAACACCTCTTTTCCTCAAGAAGTCAATAGTAGGAACGTAATTAGAAATGTCCTTATAAGCATTCACCTTGAATCATATTGGGCATTTATATTTTAGCAACCACTTACTTCAATAAACAATAGGCCAGTTGTCTCTGATGGCATTCTAAGAGAAATTTAGAATAACACATTTTTATTTCATCCAGACAAAATCATATCGTCATACCCAACAATAGTGTAGTTACTTTCTAGAATGCTTTTATCTTTATCCACCCTTTTAGACTTATGAATACACCATTCCTCTTCATTAATGACCTGGCCTTTTTTTATTATATTTATTATTACTTTATTAAAAAGGGAAGTGAATGAGAAATCTTGAAAGATAAGGGAAGAAAACCAAAAGTAGGCACAAAAAACAAAAAAGGAAGTTGAAACAAAACCATAAAAAGGGAAGAAAAACAAGATAGAAAAAAAGTAGGCAGTTCAATAGACGCTGGATAGGAGCGGGGAACCAGAAACAATGGGTCGGTCTAAGGATCTAGACACTAACGGAGCACTAGGTTCTATGATTAGTACAAGGCTCACAAAATCCTAGGTTCGTTCTCCTGCCCCTGATCTTAGACCCTCACATCAAAGAGCAAAAAATAAAATAGAAAGAGAGAAACAAGCCCAAACCAAATAAATAAATTCACAAAAAAGAAAAAGAAAAATCAAAGCATGTTGTATGGCCATCAAAGCAGAGTTGCAAATTTGTTCTACCCACCTGAAAAAGAATTCTCCTATGAAAGCTAGTTTGACTGTCAGTAAAACACAATAATAGGTAAAAAATGATAATCATGAAGTAGCCACCATGTTTATTTGTAAAATGAGGTAAAACTAAGGTATAGATAAATCAATGGAAAAATATAAAAAGTAAAATTTGACTCCACCAAAGGGAGGATAAGAAAAAAAGATGGAACATGTGCCCAAAAATTGTATTTAAAAATCTTCTTACTAGCGTGAAAGGTATTATAATCTCCATCTGGCTCAAAAATAAATATTGAACCCTTTCATTTATGATATCAAGTTAGGATAGTTTCATATTTAATTAAAAACAATAAAATAGAAGTAAAAAAGATTTTTTATGGTTGCAAATCTTTGAGGATGGAGATGGTTGTGGCTTTCTCGTCAATGATGCAAATCTCCTAATTTTTAGGTGTGGGTCATAATTTCCTCAAGATCTCCCATGATGGACATCCCTTCTAGGAGGTTAGGATCAATGCATAGGAAAAAATAGGAGACAATTTGAAAATTGATTTGATTAGGAGCAAGACTTGATCCTAGTGGAATAATAAAATAAAGTAGAGTAATTGAATCACATTAGAGAAGAGCATTTCATGTATGTATTAGTAGTTATGAACATATATAATAGTTATAAGCAGTTGACATCAGTGATGAAGTTTAAGATGAACATATTAAGGAAACTAATATTACTATCACTCAGCCCAAAGGTGCTAAAAAATAGTTGTGTTAGATAATTAGAGGAAGGATCCTCTACTTACTTGCAAGAATAAAAATAAAAGTGGGGAGATAGTTCTCTCTTTGGATTATAAAAAGTCATAAGGGGCCTAAAAATGATGATGGGGGGGGTTAGAGGATAGAATTAGGATTTGAGAGTTTTTGAATGGATTATTCTAAAGAGGTCATATACTCATGTGATCCCCCATGCCAGACATGTCAACAAAATACATGGTTCTACCATGTAGCACCTGGTAGATAGATGCGACTATCAGATGTCCCCGAACAAAAAATGTGAATTATTTTATGCAATTCATTGGACATTTTAGAAACTTCATGTTAAAAAAGATAGAATCACTTAAGATCGGAGTTGGCTTGAGTCATATATGTAATAGGACTCAATAAAATAACAAAGAAAGATAACAGGATATTTACTTGAGATTATCCTTCATTGTTATCAAAAAACATATACATTTTTGTGGAGATAAAGGCAATTAAATATCTATGGGATTAAAAATTATGGATACTTTATGCAGGGCAATTCAACTTGGAAATTTATGAGAGAAGACTAATAAAAAGTATTGATGGTTAAATTGCACTTAAATCCATACTAGAATACCTTTTGTATAGAAACACCCTAACTATATCAAATAGGAGAAATGAGTGGATCAACTAGGCAAAAAACTATAGAAAAATGTGGAAAATGGATGAACTCCATTATTAGGTAGAGAAATTTTTTTTCACGAATTTCAATTGTGTGAGAAAAAAATCGAGTGTAAACACCAAGAACAAAAAAAATTATTTTTTAAGGGTGATTTCTAGGTAGATGTATGGTTAGGATTTTGTATAATACAAACTAGGACAACAAGTTTGAACGATTGATACTAAGTGGGAAGGTGTGTTGGACTAGCCTGAAGCTAATAAAACTTTATGTTCTGTGGGACTATATCCATCCCTTGATTAACCACAATTAATCGCGAGTTTAGGAAATCATGGAATGTGAGTCCTATCCCAATCCAAACCTTGACAATAAAACACTTGAGAATATATGGCAATAGTGACACAAAAGCATGAAATAGAACTAGCTTTACTCATATGCTATTATGAGTGTGTTATTCACTGACAATCATTCTTCTTTTCATTCATATATATGATATATATCGCAACCATGAAATATGTAAAAAGAGTATATAAGTTAGGGGAAATGATAAAGAAGTAATAATCTCTCAACTAAATGTTGATGATGGATGTTATGACAAAAGTCCAACATATAGGGGAGGAGAACTCATATGTAAACCCCCAACAAAAGAAACTTTCAAAACAGACATAAAAAGTGATAAAACTAGCAAACCAATATTCTGCCTCAGATGCGTCAAAGGTGATACAAATGGGAAATAATCTTTTATAGAGAAAATGAAACCTTCAGGAATGTGGCGTGATCTCAACTCCTTAAGCTTGATCCCCTTCTGTGTTGATCCTACATCAAGTAGAATAAACACAAATGGATTGAAAAAGATAAAAGATAAATTTACAACTATCATAGAATTTACGAAATGAGTTATCACAAAATAATTAGGACTTCAGCATAGGAAAAATAGAAAATTTTAATGTCCAATCATATAACTCACTTGGCTCATATCTAAGACTACTACTACCATTTTACAGTTCTGTGCAACTCTCTTTTCAAATGTGGAATATAGGAATGTCAAGTGAGTGAAACCAATATCTTAAATGCAAAGTAATGTTTTATATTATATAAATAGATAGTGTATAAATAAGGCAACATCATATTAATTGGAAACATCCTCTAATTGTTGTTAGGGTAGTTAAGAGAGTATGTTTGCCTGTTGAAAAATCACAAAGCAATGGAGTATTTTTTACTGTTATTATCGTCATATTCACAAGGAGAGGTTCAATCTTATCACAATACGTATGAAGTTGAGACTTTAAATATTTTTATGAAAATCCTCTTTTCTTTTCTAGATGCTTTGCAGCTAACAAACTTTACAGATTAACCATTTGAGCCAACTAACAAGTAAAGACAATTTTTTATTACTCTCACATCAATAATAATAGATAAGAAATTTCTCCAATGATCAACTTGTTCCTCTTCAACAAGCCCTCCCACACCTTCCTAGCAAGTTCACAGTCTCTTACTGCATACGAGCTTGTTTCCTCTTCTATTCCACATCTATGATAGGTTGTGTTATGTGTCTTATGCCTCATCTCTTCTCCTATTTGTGAGCATTCCACCATGATTCAGTACCCAATATAAAATCTTGATTTTGGCACTAACCTTAGCTTTCTAAATGTTCTCCAACTCCCACCTACAATAAATCTATCTCCCTTGTTGTACCTTGGAATGTTCATACTTATTAGAGTATCGCCTATTTAAATTAAGGTTCGAGACTCTTATGTCATTATTTGATCATTGCTAGGAACACTAATCTTTTCAATTTTCCTTAATAGGTGGCTAGGAATGATTATTCTAGAAAATTGATGTCCCATTTATTTTCTCTCAGATCTTGGATGTCTTCCAATATATATTTAAGGGCATGTTCTTGCAAAATCGGCCAACTATTACACCATTTATCTTTCCATACATCAATATCTTTGCCACTCAACAATAGTAAGAAGGAATGTTTGCTGATGAATTGCTTCCCCATCCTCATTGTTTGTCCCAACCTCAAGATATTATTACCTTTTTTGTTGAGATTCTTCTCAAATTTCCTACATAGAATATCACACAAGATAGTGTCCCTCTTTGTACTCAGATCCCAAGCATGCTTCAAGAACAGTTCCAATTTCCACTTCCTCATTATCTTCACACCCAAACCCCCATTGTCTTTGGTAATCATCACCTTATTCCATGTGACCAGAGAGAGGGGTGTGTCTTATTATTCCACCACAAATGAACCTTCAGATCATGCCGTATATGTTGTCACAAAGTTTTAGAGGGAGTATTATTTTTTGCATCACATAAGTCATCATGGTTTTTAGAGTGGCTTTGACAAACCCTTCTAGTGAGAGAAAAGTTATTTTCTTACCATGAATTTAGTTTTTCCATTTACCTTGTCTACAACATCAATATAGGTATGACTAGTCACTCTTTAGTTTAGTATATGTATGCCTAAGTATTTACCTAGGTCATTAGTTTCCTTATATCTGATGATTATCCTGATGCATCTCCATGCTTCCCTCAATGCACTGCTAGCATAGAAGGTTTGTGTTTTAGGTATAGGTACCTTTTTCCCTAATGCCTTGCCAAATTTCCAAAAACATGCCTTACTAGTAAGCATCTGGTTTGCGTCAACATGTGCAAATAAGATATGATCATCTATGAAACAAATGTGTGGAGATAAGGGGACCTTCCATTACGAGTTTGACATGTTTAGACCTCTTGATTCACTTTTAGTTGGATTAATTGTCTCGAACTCTCCCAAAATGAAACAACAACAAAAGGAGAGAGCGGATCTCCTTGCCTAAGACTACAATTGGTCATAAAATGTATAGAATTCCTACCATTCCATAGAACTGATGTGTTCCCTTCATTAATGGATCTAGTTATGTAGCTTCTCATATTATCAGGGAGACCAACTCTTAGTACAATGTCTTGGATGAAGTTCCAGTCCACATGATCATAGGCCTTAGTTAAGTCAATTTTAATGTCTATTGTCTTTTCCTCTCAGTTCCTTTTCATGGAGTGGATCAACTCTTAAACAAGACACATGCTTTCATGATTTTGTGGCAAGGTATGAACCTACTTTGTAAAGGTGATACCTATCTTGATATATGCATTTTTTATATCTCGATACTACTTTAGAAGAGATCCTTAAAACACTATTATTTAGTGCAATGGGATTCCAGTGTTCACATTTCTTAGGATTTGTGACATTTGATATTTAAATAATAGTAGATTTGCACAAGTCATAAGGAAAATTTCCCTTCAACAATACGTCTGCTATAGTGGAAACAATAATGTAGCCAACAATATCCCAATTTTTTTGGATGTAGAGTGCATTCACACCATCCAACCCAACTTATTTGAATGGATTTAAAATGTTTACTACACTAAGAACCTCCTCCTTGTTGGGCTCACTTGTAAAAGAACCATTTGACTATCCCAAAGCTACACAAAGCTTCTGGAAGAGTGACTATAGTCAAGTTTTGTTCTTTGATTGAGTTCAGTAAGCATATTCTCAAAATGTCTCGTTACCATGGCATGTAACTAATTTTCATTGATAACCTAGTCAACTACTACATTTTTCAAAGTATTCATCATGTTCCCTCTCTTTATTTGCTTTATGCAGTCATGGTAAAATCAAGTGTTGTTGTCGCCATCATTGAGCCAATTAATGTGGTATGCTGCTTGACATCCTCCACTTCTTATTTAAACATTTCTTCAAGTTCAACTTACATGTCTTCACACAAACTATCCATTAATCATTGGACTGGACCATGAGTTCAGATTGAAGCTTGTTGATACCACTAATCAATCTATCTTTCTTCTTCCAATTTTCTTTTATTTGTTTCCTATCCTAGGCGTTTATAGAATCATTTGCTTCATTGAGGGCTTAATTAAAGTTTTGATGGTTCTTTCAGCTATCCTAGAGAATTTGGGAAAAAGTTGAGCTAGCATACCATGAGGCCTTCATTATAAACTGGGGTTTGCTACTTCTTGTTGAAAACTTTACAAGAAATGGGCAATGGTTTGAACTCATTCACGAAAGATGTTGTACAATAGCCTTGCAATATGTGTTTAGGAAAGGAGTAGTGGCAATGGCTCTATACAACCTTCCTTGTAGAATTGTACATGAACTTCATACCCTAGAAGCCCTGGGTGGAGAGGTTTGCCTCCATCATAGTGTCACTAAACATTTGCACTTCAGAATTATTGTAAGGAATATTGTCATATTTCTCATTTAAAATCACCAAGAGCTATCTAGGGAGTGTTGAAATGCTTCCCGATGTTGAACAAATTCTGACATATTATCTGTCTAATATGTATATGTGGACTAGCATACATGAAGGTGATGAAACTTTCATTGTTAACCTTGCAAGCAATATTTTGTCTATGGATGAATATAAAATCTAGTTTCCATTGGTCATAATACTAGTAAACCTATATTTCCCCTTCAAAGGCTCATGCATCTACACAACATGAATATTTGAATCCAAGGTGCTTGATCATCCTTGTAGCAAAATCTGCACTTACTATTGGCTCAAGAATAACTGTAATCTTAGGTATATGAATGACAACTAGATCCTTAAGGGCACTGAATATATCATTATTTATGATCCCTCTTGCGTTTCAACATAAAACATCAACCATAAAGACAAGGGCTACAATTAGAAAGTAGTGTGAATACCTTTGTTCCTACTAAAAGGCATGGGTAGCACCATATCCCTCCTTCTCTTGCACATCATCTCCATTCTTTTTACTTTAGGTTGCCTCTCTACTAGGGTTGCTAAGCGTGAGGCTTTTTTTCTATTCTCATTAGGTGGCTTAGAGGATTGCATTTTCATCTTCATTCTTCTACCCTTGATCTTCCTTCCTAGTGGGAGTAGCTGTTGGAATATGTTTATAGAGTTTTCCACTATTGGATCCCCAATGTCAACTTCCTCAGTCTTATCTTTCTCTACATTCATCTTCACTTTTATGAATTTATCCTTTTTTCCTTCTTGAATAATCTTTGCGACCTACTTCATGATGGCCTCGTCATTTCTGGTGTTTAGATCTATCTTGTATTCTTCTATAACAATCACATTCTCAGTATGGTGTTTATCACGTTCATGATTCACTACTTCATCGACTCCTAGATTTAAAATTGTGTGAGATGATATGGTTTTGTCTTTTTTAGTTTTAGGATTATTGTCTTTAGCTATCATACTCCTTGTATCTGTGATATCTTTCAGGATCACTCTCTTTTGATAAGATGTTCAACACCCTTGTTCTACTTCGACACCTTTGCCTACTACTGCTCCACTTGATGGTGCAATGACATGTGATTCTTCAAGGCATATCTCATGATCCTCCTAGTGTTCTCTACTAGCAAGATTGGAAAAATGATTATTGTTTGTGGGTTTGTCACATGGTTATCCTGTCATTTTTAGGTATTTTTGTGGTTCTTTCTCTCTATTACCCCTTATCTTTTCATATTTTTAATCCTCTTCTTTCACATTTTATGTGACCACTGATGGCATTATGTGTCTGGTCTTTCCTGATAGTTTTAACTTGTCTCCTTCACTTTGCAATATTTGGTCGCATTACCCACCTTGCCACATATGCCACATGTATCAGGTGCCACCTCATTCTCCATTGGACACTCCATTTTATTTATAAGATGGTAGAACATAGAGGGTAAGTGGTGTATACCTCTATTTCCAGGCAGGAAAACTTGCTCCTTGTTCTGCATGCAGTGTGGTTATCAATTTTGATCAACATCCCAATGGAATACCTTTGTATTCAAATTGAGTTGGGACATACAAATGCAATGGTAGATTCAGAATGCATACCCATGTAACCACATATTTTGGTACCTTTTTAGAAGGCTTGAAGGTTGGGTACAGTCCAAGACAACCAGATAATATCCAAACAACTTTCAAGAGCTCTCTGTCATGGCATATTTCTAATCATCTTTTTAATATAGTTAGATGACATATGTACCAGATCTAGCTCGTACATATTTAACATCCCTTTAGGGTTAGCGACATAATTTGGTCACTCATCATAATAAACCCTACTTCAGTTCCTAGAAATCAGAGACCATTGCATACTTCCATGGTCGTGCTAGATTGTACTCCAAGGATGGATCAACGGTAATACCAGGAACCCATCCATGCTACTTATCTTGATATGAGTGAAATCTAGTCAGTATTTGAAGAGACGTTCAAGTTAGAAGTCCATTTTTTCACTTTGTACTGACAATATGATATTTCACCTCTGATGAAAGAACTTAAAGAGGCTTGGCCCCCCAAATTTGCATACTTTTCTCACACATTTTGCAATTGAGAATTAGGTGTTACCCTTGAAGTCGTAGAAAAATTACATTGTTAG
Organism: Alisma plantago-aquatica; assembly: GCA_963693085.1. Classification (NCBI taxonomy): domain Eukaryota; kingdom Viridiplantae; phylum Streptophyta; class Magnoliopsida; order Alismatales; family Alismataceae; genus Alisma; species Alisma plantago-aquatica. The sequence goes on along the minus strand of OY856409.1, from coordinate 1,709,900,655 downwards.
CCTCAAGGATCATCATTGAATCTCTCATCTCCATGTCTTCTTGGTCGTCTTGTTGAGGGCTAATATACAAAGACTATTCCAACTTGTAGAACTAGTGGTGGATCTTCATAAGGGCTAGTGAGGGCCATGCACCCAAGATTTTTGGGAAAACAATTATGCAACGATACCATGTTCAACTTCTATAAAATTTGAAACATACTTTTTTAGATGGGGATAATGTCCCATAAATATTTTTAAAGTTAAAGAGGTCACTTAGAAATGAGTTAGATGTACAATACAATTACTTTCTATTAATCAATGAAATATTAAAATAATAAAAAGTGGTTGACAAAATTATGAATAGGCTAAAACAGCCAACTATTATTCTTAGAGGTGGTGCATCTATGAAATATAAACACAATTAAATTATCCAACATTGAAATAAAATTACAAAAGAATAGAGGCAATAATGCACACATATATATTGATGAGAGTAATTGGTTACACTAAGCATGAATAAGGAAACTATTGGAGTTGGTCAACAAGTGATTGATATGTAAAACAAAATAGTGAAATCCTAATGTGAGTACTTAAAGTTGGTCAACAAGTGATTCGTATGTAAAACAAATAGTGAAATCCTAATGTGAGTACTTAAAAATCAAACTTTCATTTCCTCAAGCTAAATCATAGTAATACCATTATTTATTGTCTTTACATTTGACTACATTATGAGATATGAATCTATGTTAAGTAGGAATGGAGGGCAGATGGGATTGTCTGGACTCCTAGTAGTAATGGAGAATACTCAGTGAAATCTGCCTATTGGATGGCTACCCAGCAGCCTAGCAACACCACACACATAATGGGGAAGACAGTACAGTTTGGAGAGCAATATGGAAGAAGGGGCTAGTACCAAAAGTTGTGCACTTCTTGTGGCATTGTGTCTTCAGTTCACTGGCCAACATAGGCCGTCTGTATGACATATACTACCACCCTAACGACATGTGCAACTACTACAAAAGAGAGAAGGAGGAGATTAACCACATGCTCTTCAGGTGCCCACTGGCGTGGGAGCTTTGGAGGGAGAACCCGATGGCACTACAATGTCGAATAAGACAAAATGGAACAAGGGCTATTGGTGAGGCCATAATGGCGTTGGCATGGATAGGCAATCATGAAGCAGACAAGGACATGATCGCGGCCCTTTGGGCAACCTAGACTAGGAGAAATGATGCAATTTTCGGGAACAAGATGCGACCCCCTTTGTTGGTGAAACGCTTGTTGCTGGAACTAGTGAGAAGTCAAAGAGAAACGTGGTAGGTGAACACCATGGTGGAGAGACGGACCACAGTTGAAGGATGGACCAGAGCATCGCCAGGGTCAACGAAGCTCAACTGTGATGAAGCGGTTGCCGCACAGGGTTTTGATGGGTATGGACTAGCATGGAGAGATAGTGAAGGAAAGGTCACCCACACAGTAGGAAGAAGGAGCCCGACGCTACAGGATGCTAAATGTGTGGAAGCGTTGTCTATTAGAGAAGGGATGAAGCTATCTTTGGAGATGAACATCACCACACTGATCGTAGAATCGGATGCCGATTCAGTGATCAAGCTTATCAATTCTGGAGCAAAGCGAGCATACCTCCTGGGGACTGCCCTCGACGACATTACTGAACTTAGATCTTACTTTTCGTGCATTTCCTTTTTCTTTTGTCCTAGGTGGGAGAATGTGTTGGCACGCCAGCTAGCTCAGTCAGCTACCCGTACCAGTATTCCTTTTAGTAATTATGTTTCTTTTCCTAATTTTGTAATGAACTGCGCCCAAGCAGATTTGGTTTCTAATTGAAAGTAGAAGTAATTTACCCTAAAAAAATCTATGTTAAGTTTTGTATGTGGTAAATAAAGTAATTGAGGGGATTGGAGGAAAGTATAAAGGAGGATGGAGGGAAGAGATATTTATTCACTGTGATTTATTTCTACGAGGAGAGAAAGAAATGAACATCATAATGATAAATAACATAATGATAAATAAAATGTGTACCATAAGAACGAGACTATATGTATTTTCCTATAATGATTATGAGATACACAAGTATTTCCCTAAAGAATCTAAAATAATTTTTGCACATTTTTTTTCAAAATAGTATATATTCCCACTCTATTTCAATTTATTTCTAGAAATTATCTACAAAGTTTTATAATATATTTATGCTTTCTTCCATCTTCCAATCACAATTTCCCCCATTTTTCCTATTAAACTTTATTATAGATTACTTTCATCTATATTTATCATAAAGCATTATTTAGAATATGACTTGATATTATTTATTTTCACTCACGAGTTTTCCTCTATCTTTCCCATCATATTTTACTACCAATTTATGATTCATAGCCCACAATGAATTCCTTTTCTAATTGTGTTCACCCTAATTAGAAGGGGAAATTTGTAGTAGGAAACAAATAACATTCTTTCTCATTCGTTTTATTCTATTATTCCTCCATTCCATAAACTAGATAAAGTTTTTCTCTTTTCCTTCCTTCCCAAACATTCCCTCATACCATATAAAATTTGCCACTTTTAAGCAATAGTATATGCCAGTAAGATGAATTAGTTGGATCTTTTTATAAATGTCAATTGATTATTTATTATTTATCAGTTCATTTTTCAAAAAGGAACTAACAAACTACTAATTACATAATATATCATTTTGTATGGAATTTTTGTTGCGAGTTTAAGAAATGATTCATTAAATCAATTGTCAAGTATACCACTACGTTCTATTTTCAAAAGGTTTGTATCTAATATTTATTTACAATTTAGACTTGTTCACCTTGTTTTGATTGATTTCATTTGTTTTATATACACTACATGTGAAAATTCCCATAAAGGTATTTATCAAGACAAATAAAATAGATAAAAATTTCCTGATGATAAGATGATTGTCTATTTTATAAAAGATATTGGCCAACCATTTTAATATGACTTGACTACTTATTGCATCAAAGTTCTAACAATTTTTATTAATTTTTATGCAACCTTTTTTATAATGAAATTATATGTTTATTTTCGGTCATCATATTACTATGGATTTTAATTTTCACCTTCGTATTCCATTATATGAAATAGATTATACCCACACTAAACTAAGCTAGACTTCTTACAGATGTTAACTTGACAAGCTTACTTTTGAACCCCCTAATGTTTCTTTTCAAGATCCACCACTGAACCAAAATCTTAACACCCTTCACCAAGTTGCCACCCACTCTAGGTGGTCTATGGAGATCCTTTGTATGCCCTCCCTCTGGATCAATAGTATGCTCCATAATTCTTTTGGCCCCTTCTCTTCCTTCACAGCTAAGACTCCTATCACTACTCCTCAACATCTTCCATGACCCCAACTAGAACATCCTCTAGCCTGCTTATGAAAAAGTAATTTCCTTTCCTTTTTAAATACATATAAGATATGAAAGAAATGATAATACTCTCTCATCTCTGTCCTATAAGATAACTCATCCAAAAAATAAGACAATATGACAAGATAAATCCCTAAGTGGAAAATCACTCTTAACTTGAATTGGGCTCAATCAACCAACACAAGGAAAGTCTTTTCACATTATCTCATCTTTTAATACATATAAATCAAGATAATGAAGTATATGGAATTTTTGGGGAAAATTTATTCAAAACTTGAATCTAAATAGATAGGATGGTGGTAGACTTCCTAATTAGATTGAGGCTCAAGTTTGAAGTTTTTTGACTTAGTTGTCCGTAAAAACTAATTCTAAAAGTCTTGATATGATTTAATCAATGGATTAATCAAACATGCTAATAACACATTACTATAACCCTATGATCTGGTCATCCATTACTGTCGCACATCTTTTTTTATTTCTTTACTTTCTCACACGCCATCTAATGGCCAGAAATATAACCCCTACAGTCTAACAACCAGTTTATAGTCGTCTTCCCAACCTCCTTTGTGAAAATGATTCATTTTTCAATGATTATTTCCATTAAGATGTTCTCCTTCATCCTTACACATTTTTGCAATATTTATTTCCTATAAATCCACAATGCTATCCTAAAATTGATCAAACCATAGATAATTTTCCCTATCACCCTATCGGTAAAACACCCAACAAGGGCTTGGACCCCTCTCTCCACCCAGAGTTGTAGAAACCAACCCAATGTCTCAAACCCCTATTTAAGGGTTCCAAAATAATTGAGACCCATAACACCTTCTTGATCCACTTCCAATTATTCACACAATACCTAGGATTTTCCAACCTTCTCAACTTGCATCTCCAACAAGAACCTCTTTGCCCCCATATATCCCTGTCATTTTCCACACATTTGGTGCATATATAATCTTTCTCTGCACCTTTTCTATGTTTTCCAACCATTTTCTTTCCCTAGGCTTGCCTAAGACATTATACTCTATAGAAGGAGATGAGGTATTCATCGACAATTGTGGACATGGCACCTTAGAGTCAATCTGACCAAGGAAACCCCATCATGGTCTTTGTAAACCCCTATAAATGATTTCAACTCTTCAATGAGTCTCCTTCCACCCTCTCATAATGGTTTGAACTCTGAACTACTTTTCCCTATTTCTGCGTTTTTTTCAATGAACACTAGTAATTCAATGGTCTCTCACTCCATCCAATTGTTCATCTATAATTCCAACCTCAACAAAGAATTCCCCTTTCTCTATTTTTTTTATTTGACCTCAATTGCACCTCCTCTTTCTTGAGCAGTATCCATACATGGCACTACCATGAAGCCACAAACATTCCTACTCACCCAACAACTGAGTCTTGGCTTCATTGGTTTTGCTCAAGGCAAGGAAGCCATTGAGAACCTTTGTTCTTTGAGAGTAGTTGTCCTTCCCGAGCTAGATCTAGAGTTTGATCTCTAGCTTTTCTTATCAAGACTCATGGATTGATAGGGGGAACAAACTAGGAAATGATATAACCATGGCACCCCTTTCACCTAAGTTGTGTGATTAATCTCATACGGGAATTGCTAGGTTACCTACATGTTTTCTTTGGCAAGCTACGAGTTTTAATTGGCCTAAATGACACCTCTACCTGCATGCGTCTTTAATTTACTGTAAAATGCTTTTATGATCATTCACTCTTTCCATTCTTTATTTACATTGGTAACATTTTGGAATTTAAACAATATCATGCTCTAGCTTCTTATTACTTGATTGGTCGGACCTGCAAATTTCATAGAAATTGTATACAACCTTAGAAAATATGAAAAAAATGTGTTGGAAATATATTTCAACACTTCAGGGATCTATCTTGTATCGAAACTCTATTTTGTAAATTTAAACTAAAACATTCAATTATAAAAAATAGGGTGTATGATTGTAGACTTTTTTAGATTAATCACATTACAAGTTCTCAAGGGCTCAATTAAGTTAAGGATAATTGACTTATGTGTTTTTCTTAAGATAAATGGGCCATGATATTGTGCACATTTATCTTGGTTTATTGTCTGGTTTATCTTACACTAATCACATGACTATATGTTCATGAAGATTTAAGTCATTTCAATAGATGTTCTATATTACCCATGTCTTGATGGTTGCTATACTTTACAGTTAAGTATATCATGTTCGCTAATGTTTATGTTTATGATCATGTAAGAGAAGATTTATTGTGTTCATTCTCAATAGGGATAAATTCCCATAATAATAAAGAGGTAGAAATCACATCAAGGTTAACATTAAAGTTTTAAATCATGTTAATGGCAATGTTAAAAATCATGTTAAGAGATTTGATTTAGTTTTATGTGCTTTCACAACTATGGACCTCAGGAGTTTGTTATGAGCTTCGTAGGAATCATGAGCTTTCCTAGCATTATGTTCCATTAAGTGGGTGATTATATACAAATGCATAACATTCTTAAATAGTTTCTATATTAAGAAAATGTTTCAAAAATTGTTAAGTTAATGATGCAGTCAAAGTTTTTCTTGATGTCAAGGATAATTACTTTACCTATTTTATAATGTGTCCAATACCATTTACTTATTTGATGTTTTAGCATGTTTGGTAATGGGATTTTCTTAGGTTTTGGAGCAAGTGAAGAATAGAAAAACAAGCAAGGAGTAGGAAACTTTAAAGCTTAACTTGGTTGGGTGCCATAAACCAAGATGGTCCTATCTTTTAGATATTTTTCATCTAATGTCTTATTTATGTTTATCCAAGTTTGTCTTAGTAGGTTTAGATTACTAAAAGAGTAAGCTATAGTTTTCCCTTCATGAATAATGTACGAATCTTTCTTTCAAGTCAATGAATGTGATAATTTTATACATTTGTAATACTTATTGTATTTGTGATGTTTCTCCAACTCCAAGCATCCCATATTATGGAAAACACAGGGAGTGCTCCTGCTATCATATGTAAACTTGAAGGAGTGTCACAACATGGTATCATAGAAAGTAAAAAGATGACCACTAGGAATATATGATTGATATGTTCTAAGCCTAGGTATATCTCTTTTTTCTAGATGGTCCCCATGAAATGTGAAAAAGGCAAAGAGAAGATGGATGATTGTTGTAACATACCGAAATCTGGGCATTTTGCCTTTTGGTCCTCTTTTTCCATCTTTTCCTCTCATTTCTATCCTCTTTGTCTGTTCTATTTATTTTGTGGACAATATGATGGTTTAATGAACATTTGTTCACCTTTTATTCCAATATTTGGGTTTATGCACAAATACCTCAGTAAGACTTTAGATGATGGGCCTAAAGTACAAATTATACACTAAGCAATAAAAAGAATAAAATGTTTCGTCCTAGAACTTTCTAGCACTTCTTAGAATAAGAGAAATAAGAGAAAATCCGAATTTGATATAAAGGAGAAGATAAATGCAATAATTAAAGGTAATATGGGAATTAATGGGTAAAGAAGATAATGAGAAAGATATTGTACCAAATATTATAATTGGAAACCCATCAGGATAATTTGACACTCAAATTCGTTTCATTGATCAAAAATTAACTTAAGGGCCAAGTATCATTTAAAGTGGAACATAAATATAAATATTAATGACATTATCAAAAGAAAATAGGAAATATACCAATAAAGTAAAATAAAATACTTAATATTCTCAAATCAGAAAAATATCTCCAAATTCGTATTCTAAGCATAAAAATAAGCCTTTGGGAAAATTTGCATTTAATTTTGCCAATGTTTAATATTTTATTTTATTCAGGAGAGAGAAAATAATTTAAAGACCAAAAATATTAAATATATGTTGATAAAAATTAATTAATCTCAAAAACGTGTTCCTAACGTTTATTATTACTTGTATACCGAGTTTTATATTTTTAGAAAGTTTCTAGATGCCACTAATAAATTAAAAAGATAAATAAGTGGTAAAATGTAAATGAATTAAATAAAATAATAAAAGTCTTCAAAAAAAATATATTAATGTCAAATTCGTGTTCTACATGTTAAAATAGACCTTTGGATGAATTTTGAATCAATTTGGAAAATATTTGATGAGATGATAAAATTAGGAGAGAGAAAGTGTGTAAAACTTTCAAATCATTATTTAAAATAATAAACAATTTCAACAAATGGAAATAATAACAAATTCGTATCTAACATACTTAATATGAGTTATTGGTGAAGTTTTATAATTTTTGGATAATCCTAACATCATTAGTAAAGGAGGAAAGAGAAAATAGTAATTGGCTTAATTAAATAATCTAATTTTCTCAAAACTCAAATATAATTTTATATTCGGATTCCTCACCCCAAAATCAGTAAACTTACCAAATTTGAGTTTATTTGGACTTTATTGGCACCCTTAAATAATTAGAGTAAGATTTATGCATTAAATGCACCAAATGACCAAAGTTTAGCAAGTTGTATTAAACCATCTCATTCCATCTTTTTCCTTGGTCACGTATGAACAGTAATCCGCGTTTTGTGATTTTTTCGGATGGCTATTTCTCCCTCATTTCTCAACGAAACTTCGGGAAACAAGTTGCATTGGATTGCAAATTCAATTCTGCATCTAACTAGTACAAGATCTCATGTTTTAATCGAGTATTTGGGGAACGTCCAAAGCTTGCGCCGCCACTCTCTACCTTCACCTATCTAAACCCTAGTCTAGGGTACCTTGCCTATAAATATACATACCCCAAGGACCGCCATTGCATTTGCAACTCAAGCACATTGTCAATTTCAGTTTTCGTGGACGTCTTGACCACCACCTAGCTGTCGTTTTCCCTGCTCTTGCGGCACCTCTCGTGTCCTTTCCTCTTCGTCTCCGGCTCAATTGAAGGTATCATTGAATTCGGCTCTTCTTCCTCTTTCTTTCGCATACCTAAACGCGAAGTTTGGTCGAGTATCGAGTTTTCGCCCAATATCCCTTGCAAGCAGCTGCTTACGCAGGTTGTTCATGGCGTGGGGTGTGTTGGGGAAGAAGGTCTACCCCCGCATTCTCCTCTCTTATCTTGCTGTGCACGCACGGGGGCACTCCGGTCTTTTGGCTTGCATTTGTTTCAAAAGTTTTTGCCTAAGTGACACTTCCCGATTGGCTGATATTGCAAAATTGATATCTTTTTACTCGTTTGTCCAAAAATAAATCTAAAATATGTTTTGGAATCGGGGGAATGAGATCTATCTAACAAAAATACTTTCGTGGTTTGATTCTGAGTTTTTTGAATATGTATTTTTTGAGTTGATTTAATTAACTAATAAATATGGAAAATAGCCTAAAAAAAGTTAATATCTCAAAAATATACAAACCTATATGTTATTTTGATCATAAGAACGTAACTAAGACAGTAGTGAGGTTTTTGGAGTCTGATTCGATGGTTTGCACAAAAGTTAGTAATATTAGGGTTTCCCATCTTTAATGAATACATACAATTCTAATTTATAAATATAATGATGAATTAGGGAAAGTGGGTTCTAAATTCGTGTGAAGGGTTGGAAAGAGGGATTCTAGAACACCTAAGGCTAAGGTATGTGTTTTGTTTGTGGATCTACCTTTCAGTTGGGAAAACATTATACCATTACCCATAATTTCTTATGAGGCTTAATTTGATCTAAATCCTTGATTCTTGAAACCTAAATTGTTTATTGCCTCAAAAGTAGTTGTAGAATTATCTTGTTTGGGTTTTTCATACCCCAATGCCATGTTATTTAAATCTTTTGATTAATCTTGCCATAACTCTTTGCTAGCATGTAATTAAATGTTCTATTTAATTGTAAAGTAGTGGTACTTATGTACAACCACCCACAGAGGGCATGTATATAATCGCCCTAGGGGAATGTTTATAATTCTCCCCATAATATATTGTAGGTGACTGGGAATGTCTTATTCTCCCCTCACCTAAGGTTAGAGGTCCGGTAGGTGCCTCAACCCTACTTAGTTAGGTAGACATATTAATTTACATGCAAAAACCCTTATTTATTTTATTGGCAAGTTTCCTTAATTAAAGCCTCATACTCTTGATGCCTCATCTTATGATGAACCCTATCTTGCTTTTACATACTTTTCTTATCTTACTGTCTTAGAATAGTTTAGTGACGCATACTTTTATTTTCCTTCCTTTTTGTTGGGTGCTTTCCCAACCACCCAGGTGTGAAGCAAGGTGATGAATAGGACTTCAAGATCTTGGCTTTGGCCTGGACTTAGATGATGGATATGTTGATTGGAGATAAAAGTGGAGTAGTTTAGTTCCCTCTATCTAGATCCTAGTAGTGTATGATGATGTAACCCTAAAAGGGAGATTTTGATGTATCTTGTACAATCTTTATTTGAAATTGAATATAGTCAAAATTTTATCTTCCGCTGCTATCCAAATTGGATTTTGTTTTACATTGTTATTAGTAGAGAGGTGGATTGATTTCACTTCTTTACAACATGGTATCAGAGCCAATGGTAGTTGGATCTTTGACTATTTCAGTTTGTCTCCCTAATTAGAACCCTAGACTTACATAGTTTCCTTTAAGTGACATGGTTACCCTAGATTTGATCTACCTTGATGATAGGTTGACTTAGAACCCTATAGTTTCACCTTAAAACCTTGATGAATAAAATCCTAAAATACTTATAATTAAAATATGCATAACTTGATGTTGTTTAGGTTTGCCTTTAGGCAACCATTAGGGCATGCAGTTGAAGCAAGGGTGTCTAGAAAGGATCAGGGTTTCGGGGGCTGGCAAAATTTTCCTCCGCACCACTAGCTTGGTATACGAGGACTCCCGTGCCCATATGATACCGGCCTGGCTTGAGCTGATACGAATTGCCCAAAATAGTTTGCTTTTAGGCAATAGTGACCTTAGACTTCTATGTTGTATATCTTTGGGAACCCTAATTTGATTTGTTTGAGGATGGTTACCAAGATAATTTCTTATGTCCTTTGAACCTAGACCTTAGAGTTTGGGTGTTTGTGAGAATATCAGAGTGCGCAGTGGAAGCATGATGGATCTTGATAATGGTTTAGTTAGACTTATCCTTTAACCCTAGTGTAGTAGGTCAAACCCTTTAAGGGGTGGAGTATGGTTAGTTGATGATGTTTGGGTGGTTAGATTTCGTGGACGAAATCCTATTTAGGGGGATGGAACCCTATAACGTCTTGAAGTCTATCTAATCTATCTTTAGAAACCCTAACTCCATAGATAGGAGGTTAGTATGCTCGGATCCTTAGTTTTGACCAAACAAGTTAATAGTTGTAACCCTAACGTGCTTGTTTATATATTAATGAACACATAATTATCATCTAAGGAATAAATCATATGCTTGAACCCTAATGAATATTCAATGCACATAATATGAATATCAATGCTAATTGTCAATAAGTAAGATGTTAATAATGTCATGAACCAATAAACCCTAATGATATGATGAGTAAGGTTATAATTCATAACTTAATGCATTCCAAGAAATGAATAAGTGCAATATAATGGTCATGTTGACCCAAACCCTAAGTTGTAATATCTAACCCTAATCTATGCATCCTTAATGCCTTTCATGATACATTAATGATGTTAAGAGCCATAATCAGTTAACATACTTTGATACACATAAATGATATATATATGATCATCTAATCACATATTAATTAAGTCATCAATATGAATGCATGTTACCTTGTTAACTAATATACATGTTATTAGTCACTTAATGTGAATCAAATCATTAATATGACATATGTTCCACCTTGATCATTAAAATACATGTAATGGCTTCAATATGAGTATGAAGTGATTGGATTCATATAAACATGCAAAATGAATAATATAAATGAATAATGATTAATGGTGACATTAATGTGAGCAATAAAGATAATGTGACATGTGACAATGTTTAATATGAGTATAAGTAACAAATGTGACATTAATTGGAATAATTGTTTGCTTAACCACAAATTGAATAGAATGTCTTATTTCATGTAAAATAATTTGTTATAATTAATAAAGTGGAATATGAGGATAATGAAGTATAAATCCGAATTATTAAGGACAATGATCAAATATAATAATGAATGTGGAGATAATTGAGTAACCTCTAATTGTGCGTAATAATGAAATATAACCCTTTTGACAATAAAGTGTATATGACATGACATAATTAAATATAATGATGATATTGTGTTATCATAATGAATATAATGTTAATAAGTTAAAAATGTAAATAATGTTAAATCCCATAAAAAGAATATGTTAATAGTGGAACCCTAGGTGATCCTTGAGAACCCAACCTATGTTGAGTTGTATGTGAAGTTTCAGAACCGATAGGTGTAGTTGAAGTATAAGTTTTGGTGGAAGTTGTGTGGTTAGAGGAACAACCTGAAGTTTTTTTTGTGATGTCAGGTTGCACACTCACCCTTCCCTAATTGCTAGTGATTTCGGGGATGAAATCCTCTTTAAGGGGTGGAGTGCTGTAACATACCAAAATCTGGGCATTTTGCCTTTTGGTCCTCTTTTTCCATCTTTTCCTCTCATTTCTATCCTCTTTGTCTGTTCTATTTATTTTGTGGACAATATGATGGTTTAATGAACATTTGTTCACCTTTTATTCCAATATTTGGGTTTATGCACAAATACCTCAGTAAGACTTTAGATGATGGGCCTAAAGTGCAAATTGTACACTAAGCAATAAAAAGAATAAAATGTTTCATCCTAGAACTTTCTAGAACTTCCTACAATAAGAGAAATAAGAGAAAATCCGAATTTGATATGAAGGAGAAGATAAATGCAATAATTAAAGGTAATATGGGAATTAATGGGTAAAGAAGATAATGAGAAAGATATTGTACCAAATATTATAATTGGAAACCCATCAGGATAATTTGACACTCAAATTCTTTCATTGATCAAAAATTGACTTAAGGGCCAAGTATCATTTAAAGTGGAACATAAATATAAATATTAATGACATTATCAAAAGAAAATAGGAAATATACTAATAAAGTGAAATAAAATACTTAATGTTCTCAAATCAGAAAAATATCTCCAAATTCGTATTCTAAGCATAAAAATAAGCCTTTGGGCTAATTTGCATTTAATTTTGCCAATGTTTAATATTTTATTTTATTCAGGAGAGAGAAAATAATTTAAAGACCAAAAATATTAAATATATGTTGATAAAAATTAATTAATCTCAAAAATGTGTTCCTAACGTTTATTATTACTTGTATACCGAGTTTTATATTTTTAGGAAGTTTCTAGATGCCACTAATAAATTAAAAAGATAAATAAGTGGTAAAATGTAAATGAATTAAATAAAATAATAAAAGTCTTCAAAAAAAATATATTAATGTCAAATTCGTGTTCTACATGTTAAAATAGATCTTTGGAAGAATTTTGAATCAATTTGGAAAATATTTGATGAGATGATAAAATTAGGAGAGAGAAAGTGTGTAAAACTTTCAAATCATTATTTAAAATAATAAACAATTTCAACAAATGGAAATAATAACAAATTCGTATCTAACATACTTAATATGAGTTATTGGTGAAGTTTTATAATTTTTGGATAATCCTAACATCATTAGTAAAGGAGGAAAGAGAAAATAGTAATTGGCTTAATTAAATAATCTAATTTTCTCAAAAGTCAAATATAATTTTATATTCGGATTCCTCACCCCAAAATCAGTAAACTTACCAAATTTGAGTTTATTTGGACTTTATTTGCACCCTTAAATAATTAGAGTAAGATTTATGCATTAAATGCACCAAATGATCAAAGTTTAGCAAGTTGTATTAAACCATCTCATTTCATCTTCTTCCTTGGTCACGTATGAACAGTAATCCGCGTTTTGTGATTTTTTCGGATGGCTATTTCTCCCTCATTTCTCAATGAAACTTCGCAAAATAAGTTGCGTTGGATTGCAAATTCAATTCCGCATCTAACTAGTACAAGATCTCATGTTTTAATCGAGTATTTGGGGAACGCCCAAAGCTTGCGCCGCCACTCTCTACCTTCACCTATCTAAACCCTAGTCTAGGGTACCTTGCCTATAAATATACATACCCCAAGGACCGCCATTGCATTTGCAACTCAAGCACATTGTCAATTTCAGTTTTCGTGGACGTCTTGACCACCACCTAGTCGTCGTTTTCCCTGCTCTTGCGGCACCTCTCGTGTCCTTTCCTCTTCGTCTCCGGCTCAATTGAAGGTATCATTGAATTCGGCTCTTCTTCCTCTTTCTTTCGCATACCTAAACGCGAAGTTTGGTCGAGTATCGAGTTTTCGCCCAATATCCCTTGCAAGCAGCTGCTTACGCAGGTTGTTCATGGCGTCGGGTGTGTTGGGGAAGAAGGTCCCCTCGCGTTTTACGTTTCTACCCCCGCATTCTCCTCTCTTCTCTTGCTGTGCACGCACGGGGGCACTCCGGTCTTTTGGCTTGCTTTTGTTTCAAAAGTTTTTGCCTAAGTGGCACTTCCCGATTGGCTGACATTGCAAAATTGATATCTTTTTACTCATTTGTCCAAAAATAAATCTAAAATATTTTTGGAAACGGGAGAATGAGATATATCTAAAAAAAAATACTTTCGTGGTTTGATTCTTAGTTTTTCGAATATGTATTTTTCGAGTTGATTTAATTAACTAATAAATATGGAAAATAGCCTAAAAAAAGTTAATATCTCAAAAATATACAAACCTATATGTTATTTTGATCAGAAGAACGTAACTAAGACAGTAGTGAGGTTTTTGGAGTCTGATTCGATGGTTTGCGCAAAAGTTAGTAATATTAGGGTTTCCCATCTTTAATGAATACATACAATTCTAATTTATAAATCTAATGATGAATTAGGGAAAGTGGGTTCTAAATTCGTGTGAAGGGTTGGAAAGAGGGATTCTAGAACACCTGAGGCTAAGGTATGTGTTTTGTTTGTGCATCTACCTTTCAGTTGGGAAAACATTATACCATTACCCATAATTTCTTATGAGGCTTAATTTGATCTAAATCCTTGATTCTTGAAACCAAAATTGTTTATTGCCTCAAAAGTAGTTGTAGAATTATCTTGTTTGGGTTTTTCATACCCCACTGCCATGTTATTTAAATCTTTTGATTAATCTTGCCATAACTCTTTGCTAGCATGTAATTAAATGTTCTATTTAATTGTAAAGTAGTATTACTTATGTACAACCACCCACAGAGGGCATGTATATAATCGCCCTAGGGGAATGTTTATAATTCTCCCCATAATATATTGTAGGTGACTGGGAATGTCTTATTCTCCCCTCACCTAAGGTTAGAGGTCCGGTAGGTGCCTCAACCCTACTTAGTTAGGTAGACATATTAATTTACATGCAAAAACCCTTATTTATTTTATTGGGAAGTTTCCTTAATTAAAGCCTCATACTCTTGATGTCTCATCTTATGATGAACCCTATCTTGCTTTTACATACTTTTCTTATCTTACTGTCTTAGAATAGTTTAGTGACGCATACTTTTATTTTCCTTCCTTTTTGCTGGGTGCTTTCCCAACCACCCAGGTGTGAAGCAAGGTGATGAATAGGACTTGAAGATCTTGGCTTTGGCTTGGACTTAGATGATGGATATGTTTCTTGGAGACAAAAGTGGAGTAGTTTAGTTCCCTCTATCTACATCCTAGTAGTGTATGATGTAACCCTAAAAGGGAGATTTTGATGTATCTTGTACAATCTTTATTTGAAATTGAATATAGTCAAAATTTTATCTTCCGCTGCTATCCAAATTGGATTTTGTTTACCATTGTTATTAGTAGAGGGTGGTTTATCCCACTCTTTACAATTGTTCTAGATCCTTTTGTGACAGAAGTGAGCATGAAGAAAAAATCTAAGGTGACCTTGGATGACCTAGTCTGAGCATTCTCCAATTCTTTTGGCTGAAGGCCCCATCACCCTAGACGCCATGAGTTGACACTAGTAGATTTCCTAAACATAAGACCTGACTCTTTCTCAGGTGAAGAAAAAGTAGATGTAGTTACTAAAGGTGAAGAATTGATCAGAGGTATGGAACACTAATGCTATGAGTTGGATTGCCCTCATCATTTTAAGGTTTTATTTGTGACCCACATGCTGAAGGGGGCATATTGTACGCAGTGGGAGAATTTCCTCAACTCAAGAGAGATTGATACACCTACACTTACATGGGCTAAGTTTGTTTAAGCCCTCCAAGATCACTATTTGTCTGGGGCCATTATAGATAGGAAGGAGGAGGAATTTGCCAACCTAAGATCGTTGGGTGACATTATTGTCACCCAATATTCCATGAAGTTCAGCATACTCCAAAAGTATATCCACTAGTACATAGAAGTCCCTAGAGGCAAGAAGTTCATCAAAGGACTCAAACTCAACCTAACTTTGTCTTTTCTAGAATAGGCATCCATTCTCTTCAAGATACCCTTGATTCAGACCTAATGTTTGAACTCCATTCTTGAAGATTACACAAGAAGGATGTTCCCCAAAGAAACAACAAGCACTCTCCTCCCAACAACCATGTCGTAAAGAGAAAGGCACTTGAGGCTAAAATTACAGTAGAACCTGGGCAACCCTGTGTCCAACATGTAAGAGGACTCATGCAGACCCATGCATGTACGATACATGAGCATGCCACTATAGTGAGGATCTCAAGCACATAAATCTCGACTACCCCAAGATCCTAAAACAAGACCAGAATTGGAATAAAAAATCAAAACCCACCCCCTAAGAGACTAGCTAGGATTTTCATCATGGGAGAAATAAGAAGACAAAGGTTATAGTTAACCCATGTTCACATAAATCTTTTATGAAACTTAGATTTCATATAAATACATCTATCTTTCATACAAAAACTATGGATCTAAGTAAACTTTGATAAACTGATTATCACCAACAAAGGGGTAAGTAAATACCTAAGGTGGGTAGTAATTGATGCAGCCCTAATTTAGGGCTTCATCCTATGCCTTTTTGAATGATAATCACATCTAAATATTTCATATTACAATTTATTCCCCTTAGTATGATCTTTCATGATAAATGCACTTATGCCTCCTTTTGTGTGTATTTCAGGGCACTTATGCATGCATTGATACATGGGGGAGAGATGAACAATGTCTATGGGGTCTTACACCCCAAGAGTGGATCTATCTCTTCCCCGAGCTATCCTTGGATTCACAAGAGAAATTCAAAGCAAAAGGAGTCTAGATGAAGAAGATGAAGCAAAGATCACCACCAGAAAGCCCCAAAACAGTCGTGGTACATCACCACGGTCATGGGAATTATGCTCCAAAAGTTACGGGAAATGTGCTCAATTTACACATGAATGATCACGGCCATGGTCATCACAACGGCCGTGGTCACTGAAGACCCCATGAACGTGGTCCCCAGAATGGTCGTGGCCAACACATTCCACCTCACCCGTAGTCATCTCCTCACTCATGATGATTTATGCATAAAGATCCCCAAAATCAATAGAGAGTTGGTCCATTTTACACGTGAACGACCATTGTTGTGGCCATCAGCACATCCGTGGCCCTTGAAGACCATCTCTCATGTGGTGCTCCCCAAGCCCGTGGTGAGATGAAGACACAACAACCTCAAAGTTGCCTCACCCGTGGCCTCCTCATCCAACACGGTTGTTGTACCCCACACAGCCATGGTATCCCCTACCCACCATGACAATGGCACCTCGCCACGAATGTGGCCACCATATATACTTATCACTTCCATCTCCATTCATCACATGGGTCGTTCCACCATCCACGACTGAGCCATGTAACCCCCACCACTGTCGAGGCACCTCAACACGGCCGTGGTGACCACCTAAACCTACCAATTTTCACCATTGATTTTCCCACTTTTCCCCTACATACCCAAGTGCTTCCCCACCACCTATATATACATAGGTGGCAGCCATAGCAAGAGGGTTAGATCCCCTTAGCTTCCATTACTCATCCCCACCCACTCTTGAGCATTCATTGAACCATAGCAAGAGGGTTAGATCCCCTTAGCTTCCATTACTCCTCTCCACCCACTCTTGAGCATTCATTGCACTCCCCTTGCATTTAAGCTCATCATCCACCGTTTCCACCTCATTTCCACCATAGAAACCAAGTCTAGGTTTTCTACCATAATACCCTTCATTTATATGTCCATCATCCACCTTGGAGGAGGGAGGTCTCCCTACAACATTTAGGAGGTTAAGGAGAAGGATCTACTTCGAGCTCCATGGAGTCGTATCCCCTTCTTCTCATTTCTTTTATCTTTTCTTTAAGCATGTCTAGATAAGCCCCTGGTGGTGGGCTGTTTGGGGTTAAAATGTGACTTTGATACCATGTTGGGGGAAAATAATTTATAATGAACATAATTTCATTCTATGATGATTTCCTTTGCTTGTATCTCATTTCCCATTATATTGCATGTGGTTTGTGCTTTTAAGGTATATTGCTTGCTTTGTGATGCTTGATGACACTTAGCTTCTAGGGGAAATTGGAATGTATGTAGCAATCTTAGGAATAGCTCCTCAATCCAATTAGTGTATCCCTCGCTAGACCCCTTATTTGCTACATACATCTCCCTTCTTCTACAAGTGAGTGTGAGATCTAAGTATCTAGTGTAAGTGTGATTGGTGCAATTGCCTAGAGCTTCCTAAAGGCTAGATGGCAAGTAACATGAAGTTAAATACCCTCATCTCTACTCCCATTTCTACCATTGGCTCTCAATTTCCGCAATACCACTTACCCTAGGAACCTAGACTTGTCAAGTCTTACTAAAATAATTAACCCTAGTTCTCCAACTAGTAGTATAGGGTATATTCTAATAACACTTTCCTTGTTGTTTGGTTTGGTAGTCTAGACTGAAATGTGAGATTTGCATGCTATGCTGACCTTCCCCCAACTAATATCAAAGTGCATTCCCAAACGACCCATTATCCAATCCATTGATAAAAACCTAACTTGTCATTTTAGCTTGTTAATGCTAATTTATCTTAATTGCCTTTGTTCACTCTAGTTAATTGCTTAGTCTTATTAATTGGGGTTAACCTAGATCCTTGCTTGATCTAGTGTTTAGCTTAGTTTTTAGTTGTTACTTGCTAGAGAAGTGTAGATCATCTTGCTCTTGTTTAGTTGATTTCTTAATCTAGTTGCTTAGACCTAACTTGCTTATGATCATCTAGTTTTTGGTAATCTAGTTTTCATATTGCCTTTACTTGCCTGCTTGCTTAGTGTAATCAAACCAAACCCACTTTTAATATCGTCAACCCTAGTCTCTTCTTTAGGAACGTCGACAACACAATCCTAGCTCTACTGTCCCCTCTCTCTGTGGATTGACCCCCATTTATATAAAATGACCCCGTACATTTGCGGGAGCATATTTTAGTGTTGTGAGTGAACCTTGTTTGGGGACTTATAAATTTGAAAGATTGTGGAATACCGCACCAAGATTTTTGGCGTCATTACTAGGGGTAGAAGTTCTCCGCCTAGCTAGTTTGTGTAGCTTAGCCTTTCCTATTTCCCTCATCATTGCTATTCTTTATTCTTTGTTCACTTTTTCATATTGTCATTCTAACTTGGTTTTCTGTTGCTTGTTTGTGTATTGTGCAGGTGACAATTGTGCATACATCATACACATTCTACTTGAATTGACTTGGTGTTATACGACCCCTATATAGGTAAAAGGAAATGACAAAGTCGTTGTAACCAACACCGAGAAACTGAGCTGAGTGACCATGAAGCTAAAATGCCTCATGGAAATGCTCAACCTCCGCAACCCAACTGACCCCTCCACGAGTGTTTCACTCTAGGGAACTACAATTCCCCCATTGCCACCCTTGTTGACCAAATGTCAGGTCAACATTTTTCCATTCCATGCACACTTATTGGACTCCTCCCTACCTACTATGCGTTGGAGAATGAAAACCCCTACCACCATATCGACGCCATCCTTGAAACTTGTTCCACCTTCCGCACCCCCGCTGCCACCGATGAATCCATCTGGAGGAATCTCTTCCCATTCTCCCTAAAAGAAAAGGCAAAGGAATGGTACATATCAAAGCTAGAGTTGGTAATGTGGAATGCGATCAAAAATGAGTCTCTCAATAATTTCTTTCCAATTGCCAAGCTGACCCAAATGCAAAGATGTATCACTGCCTTCTCCCAGGAAGAAAATGAACCTTTCCATGAGGCATGGGAAAGGTTCCAAAATCTCCTATGTGATTGCCCTCATCACGAGGTACACTTGTGGCAGCTGGTCCAAGGTTTCTACACCCACGCTAGTGGAGTTGGTCCAGAACAATGTTGATTCATCATGTGGAGGCACCTTCATGGAAAAGCCACCTGAGGAGTCATGGCCCTTGTTTGAGCACCTTGTTGAGAATTCTCACCATCGGGGTTCTACAAAAGGGTAACATTGTGACCGGAACCACATTCCTCCAAATCCTCCTATAGTTCCATCCCGGACTACAACCAACCTTAACATAATGAAAATGATGGCAGATATGATGAATATGATGAAGAACCAAGATGGTGGTTCTTCAAGTCAATCCACCGTGGCAGTCAAAGCTAAAGAAGTAGAAGTTCATGCCTTGCATGCTTTTGGCAATAGAAACAACCAAGGCCCAATGTCTAATTACTGTACTCTAGAGTGGAGGAATCATCCAAACTTTTCATGGAAGCAACAAAATGAGAAATGGCAGCCAAGGAAACATCAAGGGCCCAAGTATAGCTCCAAGTTTGAGGAGGAAGTCCTAGGAAGGCTAAGGAACCTCAATGAAGTGAAAAAGGAGGTGTCCTCTCAAGGACAAAATATCAGCCACCTAGAGAAAAAATCTAATTAAATCTCCCTTTTACTTGCTCATCGTGAAGAGGGGAGGCTCCCATCTCAACTTATTGCCAATACCAACAATGATGGTAGTTATGTGAGTACCACTCAAGGTGCTTATGTC
Source organism: Alisma plantago-aquatica (assembly GCA_963693085.1). Lineage (NCBI taxonomy): Eukaryota > Viridiplantae > Streptophyta > Magnoliopsida > Alismatales > Alismataceae > Alisma > Alisma plantago-aquatica. The sequence continues at coordinate 1,709,880,284 of OY856409.1, read as the reverse complement.
CTACTACATGGTCAAGTACCCCCACTTCACCAATACCAAGGACCACCACATCCATATGCTCCTCCACCTCACCAACTCCCGTACAACTACCAATATCCTCCACCTCACTCATACCAACAACCCCCTCCACAATATCACCCACATCCACCACAACAACCACAACAAATCCACAACCCAAACCACAATTTATCCTCCAAAACCCAAATCCAAGGCTACCACCACCTCAGCAGCCATAGACAAATCCACAAACTTCTTCCTCCTCTACCCATGAGCAAGTGAAGGTAGTGACAGTACTGAGGAGTGGGAGGACCTTGGAGAAACCCTGTGATACTATTGTAGCCCCGTGATACTGTTGTTGATAGCACAACCAGTGAGGATAGAAGTGATATTGTGGTCAGACACGTTGATACTGAGATCCGGATTGATGATACTGTGACACAAACTAGGGTTGATATCATGATATTGTGGAGTATACCGTGATACCGAGAAGTGATACCATGATACATGTGATTCCAATTGATGATTCCATTGATCCGGGTTGTTTGGCAGACCAACTTCCCCCATTTCCTGATGCTCTTAAGGATCCCTCTATTGAAAGAAGGAAAAAGAAACATACTGAAGATATCATGGAAATTTTCAAACAAGTGAAGATAAACATTCCTTTGCTTGATGTGGTCACGCAAATCCCTTCCTATGCCAAGATTTAGAAAGATTTGTGTATGTTTAAGAGGAAAACAATGGGGAGAACGCCAAAGAAAGTCAAGCTCACTAAGCAAGTGAGCTCAATTCTACAACACACCATACCTAGAAAGAGGAAAGACCCCAATGCTCCCACCATTCCATGTTACATTGGAGCACATCGCATAGACCAAGACCTTCTAGACTTGGGTTCTAGCGTGAACTTGATGGCATATGATTTGTTTGTTGAGCTCCAAATGGGACAATTAGGTCCTGCTCACCGTACCTTGCAGTTAGTTGATAGATCTGTGAAAATGCCTCAAGAGCAAGTTGATGATGTGATAGTTAGACTCGACGATGAGACTTCCAAATTCTTCCCAACTAATTTCATTATGCTAGATATGGAGAAAGACATAAGAAGAGTACCTATTATCTTGGGGAGGCCCTTCTTGGACATAGCTGACGCAGTGATCCATGCAAGAACCGGCACGATGTATGTGACCTTCATGCACATCAAAATCCAGTTGAACATCTTCATGTCTTCAACTGCAGCCAAGGTGTTAGCTGTCATGGAAGAGGATTGTTATCTTGTTGAATGCCTTGAAGAGATTTTAGAGCAATTCCTACTTGCTTGGATTCAAACTACCACTCAAGGTAGAGGTTTGGAGCCCATTGTTGAGTTTCACGATGATGATGATGATGAAGAGGATGAAGTGAACGAGCTAGCCTTAGTGACTGCAAGTGAGGACCTCCCATCCATTTTTGAGCCATTAAAGAATTTTGTTGAAGAACCTCCAATTCTTGAACTCAAGTCACTTCCCAAAGGGTTGAAGTATGCATTTCTAGGCCCCAATGACACCCTCCCAGTGATCATTTTTTCTATTCTCTCTCTGAAAAAATAAGAGACATTGATGAAAGTCCTAAAGAAGAACACTCGGGCCATTGGATGGTCCATTATTGATTTGAGGAGTATTGACCCCTCCATTTGTGTGCATAGGATTTGTTTGGAAGATGATGCAAGGCCAACCCGCCAAATGCAAAGGCGGTTGAACCCAAAATTGAAGGAAGGTGTGACCCAAGAGGTCATGAAATTGTTAGATGCTGGAATTATTTATCCAATTTTTGATAGCACATGGGTGAGTCCCATCCAAGTTGTACAAAAGAAGGGTGGGATCACTGTGGCAGAGAATGTTGATGGTGATATGATTCTTGTTAGAGAACATTCCAAATGAAGGATGTGTGCAGACTATATAAAGCTCAATGAGAAGACTAAGAAGGACCACTATTCTCTTCCATTTCTTGATCAGATTCTAAAGAGGTTGGTAGGACAAAGTTTATATTACTTTCTTGATGGATACTCTGGGTACTTCCAGATTGTTGTGCATCCTCCTGACCAAGAAAAGATGACATTCACTTGCCCTAGTGGTACTTTTGCTTACCGGAGAATGCCATTTGGGTTGTGTAATGCCCCTTCCACTTTTGAGAGATGTGTGACCTCCATCTTCACCGACATGCTTGATTTTTCACTTGAAGTATTCATGGATGATTTCTCAATTTTTGGTAAATCCTTTGATGAGTGTTTGCTCAACTTGGTCTTCATTCTTGATATATGCGTCAAGGTCTGCCTCATGCTATATTGGGAAAAGATCCACTTCATGGTGCCTGAAGGCATAGTTCTGGGTCACTAGGTTTCAAAAGATGGTATTGAGGTTGATAGGGCCAAGGTGGGCCTCATTTCTACTCTCACCATTCCTTCTACCGTAAGACATGTCCAGTCTTTCTTGGGACATGTAGGCTTCTATCGTCATTTCATCAAAGATTTAGTAAAATCTTAAGACCTCTTTGCCATTTGCTGGAAAAAGATATTGAATTTCACTTTGATGACAAGTGTGTTGAAGCCTTCAACCACTTGAAGCAAAAGATCATTTTTTCTCCTAAAATGAAGCCCTCAGACTTCTCTTTGCCATTTGAGATCATGACTAATGCATCAGACATGGCAGTGGGGTTGTGTTGGGCCAAAGAGTTGGCTGGATTCCGCATGCCATCTATTATGCTAGTAAGAGTTTCATTGAGCATGTCTAGCTACACTACTATATAAAAAGAGTTTCTTGAGGTTATCTTTACTCTTGACAACTTTCAATCATATCTTTTACAAAACAAGGTATTGATATACATGGACCATGCTGCATTAAAATGTCTCATGGAGAAGAAAGATTCAAAGCCAAGATTGATGCGGTGGATTTTATTTCTTCAAGAATTTGATATCGAGATTGTGGACAAGAAGGGAGTAGATAATTCAGCCACCGACCATCTCTCCCAAATTAAAGTACCTTTTGATGATATAAGCTGAATTAAAGAAAAAATGTTGCATGAACAACTGTTCCTACTCTCATCCACTCAAAGGCCATGGTACAAACGTATAGCGAATTTCTTAGCTAGAGGAAGGATACCAAGCACATGGACAAGGGAGGAAAGCAAAAGGTTGTTTACTATGGTCAAAAGTTATGTTTGGGATGATCCTCACCTATTCAAATATTGCCCTGTCTAGCTCATTAGGAGATGTTTCCTAGAGATGGAGCAGTAAGAAATTCTATCTATGTTCCATTTCAGAGTATGTGTAGGTCATTTTGGTGGGAAACACACGGCTGCCAAGGTTCTCCAAAGTGGATTTTATTGGCCCTCCTTGTTTAAAGACTCACATGAATTTTACAATTGTTGTTTGAAGTGACAAAAGGTGGGCCCTATCTCAAAGAGGGACATGATGCCTCTAGGTGTTTGATGTTTTAGGGATTGACTTCATGGGATCGTTTCCCCCCTCCTTTAGATATGTCTACATTTTGGTTGCCATGGATTACATATCAAAGTGGATTGAGGCTGTTACGACAAGAACTAATGATCATAGAGTAGTTTGTGATTTTTTTAAGTTAAACATCTTCAGCTAGTTCAGTGGGCCACATGCTTTGATTAGTGATGGCGGAAGCCACTTCATCCATCAAACATGTAAATGGATGCTCAAGAAACACGGAGTAAATCATCATGTGGCTACTCCTTACCACCCACACATGAGTGGTCAATTTGAGTTAGCCAATTGACAGATAAAGCTCATTCTAGAGAATACGGTGAGACCAGACCACAAGGATTGGTCATTACGTCTCAATGAGGCTTTATGGGCTTATAGGACTGCATATATAGCCCCCATTGGCACCACACCATTCAAGCTTGTATATGGGAAAAGCTGCCATTTACTGGTTGACATGCAACATAAGGCATTGTGGGCTTTGAAGGCTATGGACTTTTGATGGAGAGAATGTCGGGAAGAAGAGGAAGTTGCAGCTGAATGAACTAGAGGAGATGTGACATGAAGCTTATAAATTGACCAAATGTTACAAGGAGAGAATAAAGTTTCTACATGATAGGTTGATCAAGAAGAAAGACTTTGAGTCAGGAAAATTGGTATGTCTATATAACTCAAGGATGAAGTTATTTCCTAGAAAACTCTGATCTAGATGGGAAGGGCCTTATCTAATCAAAAAGTTGTATCCATCTAGGGTTGTGTTGATTTGTGATAAAGAATGAGTGAAAGAATTCACCATGAATGGCCAAAGGCTAAAAGCAGTTGTGGAAGTAGGTCCAGACAAAGCCAATCAAAGTTTTGATATTGTAATGCTAGTGGAGGAACATCAGGTTGATGAGGAGACATGCTTGAATGCACATGAGAGATATATTTACTTCAAATATGCTTTAAAGGTTCCACAAGAATGATCAAGGTCAAGAATCAATAAGCCCAGTTGAAGCCATAAAATTTAGCACTAGTGGGAGGCAACCAACCTAGGTTTGGGAACTTTTTCACCCATCCTTAACTTTTTGATAATTTTACTTTCTTTTCCACGAAATACACACACACATTTGTGCTTGATAGTTTTTGTTTGAGTTTTGATGAGATGCAGGTAACGGGTTTGAGAGGGAGATAGAGAGGGAAAGACATAGTTGTTGAAGTTGAAATGTGGCAAAGAATCAAAATTTTTGCAAAGATATCAAAATTTCAAATTTGACTTGATAAAGTACTGAATGAAGAACCACCATGGCCGTGGTGATTTAATTGTAAAATCATAAGAAAGTTACAACAACATCAACAAATTTGTGAAGGATTGACCACAGACGTGGTGCTCAAAACAGTCGTGGCCCATACTGGACAAAACAAACGTGGCCACTTCCACGGTCGTCGCAACATGTAGGCAAGACAACTGTGGTGACCACCACAGACGTGGTGAATTAAGTGCAAAAATTTGAAGGAGTTATAGGGATAAAGGTGATTTTGTACATGAACGGCCACAGCCGTGGTGACCCACCACGTCCGAGCACACCACGATTGTGTCACCCGCCACGACTGTGATGAGGGTCGATCTACATCCATCTCCATCCCCACCACAATAGTATCACCCACCATGACTGTGTTGCCAAACCCCCACCACGATCATGGCGATCCACCAAAGTCGTAGCGGGACTCGACCCCACCCATTGTTTCACTTAAGCCCCATAAAACACCACGACCCTATACACTTCCAACTCATTTTCTCATCCCCAGAATGGTTGTAGCGATGGGCTCTGCCCCCAACACCTCCAATCTTGCATCTCCAGCCCAAATCCTCAAAAAAATCAACCTCTAATCATTTTATACACCTCCACCATCTCTCCCTCTCCCGTTTCCACCCAAAACCTCCACCAATCAAGCCTCCATCTCCATTTTCATTCTCCACCTCACCTACAGCTACCCCACACAAAGACTCACCAAAATCCACAAATTTTCACCCAAAACCTTAAACCAATCCATCCTCCACCATCCAAGCAACCTTCCTAGCTTATTCAACCCATCATTCAACCTCCATTTTGCCTCCTCCACAAAAATCCTAAAATCACAGCCATGCTACCACCACCATATCCACAAATGAAGGGAATTACCAAGTCTGTGAAGAAGGGGACTCAAAAGAGCCTTGAGGTGATCACCAGAGGCAAGGCGAGCACCAAGAGAGACTTTTCCCAAGTCTCCATGTCATCCCACACTCCATCACCATCAAACTTCCTTTCCCAATCGATCCACCGCTCGACGTCTGTGAGTGCATCCCACACCTGGTCATCGAACAACCACCACATCACGGATGAGATGTATAGGGAAGAGGAAGAGGAGGAGGAATCATAAGAGGAAAACCTCGATGATATGATTGATGACATTTACCCTAAGGTTACAACTAGCTAAAAGTGGGGCAAGGGTGCTACAACCCCATCTTCATCAAGGATACCTCCGTAGACCATGCTAGCATGCCACTCTACCTCCTCATTGGGGGAGAGACCGCAACACCAATCACAAGAAAGGCAACAATTGATGATAGAAGAGGAGGATCATCCACGATGATACCCCAAACAACGAGTACTGCTAAATCTTGACACAAGCTTGGGGTAAAGATCCTACCGGGTTGAGGAAGATGATAATGGCACTGTTAAGGAGGAGATGGATTCTAAGATAGAGGATACTTTGGCATATTTAGAGGCAAACATGCTAAAAGGGTTTGGCAAGGCTCCTGAGGGAACGTCATATGGTGAGGGAACGTCATATGGTAGAGGTCAGAGGAAGATGCAAATCACACCTATCTACCTCAAGTGTATGTCAAGGAGAGTTATCTCCATCAGATATGGGTGTGAGAAGGTAATTGAAGACATGGGAATCAAAGTAGATGTGATAAGGAAGCTTAAGAAGACCGGTTTGTGGGAGGTGCTTTTCATAGCAAAAACCACATGTGGAGTTAACTCAACAATTCTTCACCACATTAAAGAAGATCAAGGTCGAAGGGGAGGAAGCTATCAAGTTTTTAATGTTCAACAAAGTACATAAGTTAACTGCTTTTGCACTGAACTGTATTTTTGCAAAGGACCCTCAAGAAACAAAAAAAATGAATGATTGCTTAATTGAGAGGGAGGTTGACCTAGACTAAGTTGACTTCTAGCATAGTTTGACAACAGATAAACGTACACAGCTGGAAAGTCAAAGACAATGTTTATCAGCAACCCCTTGTCCAGATATGCACAAAAGGTCATTTCCAACACTATTGTAGGGAGGTATGATAATCAAGGCAACATTTCACAAAAGGACCTCCTTGTGTTACATGCTATAAATGAAAAATTGCACATCAACTTAGGGTCACTCTTGACAGACCCCATGAAGGCAATTCCCTTCAAAAGAAAGACTCTATTTGTTATGGAAGAGATTGTGACGTCGATTGCTATATCCCTAGAATTTGATGTCATCGGATTTAAGGAGGACAAAGGATCTCAATTTGTTGAATTAAAGTACCTTGTGCGCCCTCAAATGATCACAATCAAGAACAAGAAGTTGTTGTACAATGTGAAATCCATAAGATCAAGAATTCTTGAGCTGCCCTATCATGCTTTCCCACTTCTCTCTACCATAGGCCTCCCAAACTTACTAAATGACAAGCTGAATCAATGGGAGCAAGCCAACCCCTGGGAAAACTTCAACCCCTCTATTGCATAAGAAGAAGAAAGAGCAGAATGAAATGCATAACAGTAAGAAGAAGAGGGAGGAGAACAAAAAAGACATTCCTGAAGGGTGAGAAGGAGGGATGATGCAACATCCTAGCTGTAGGAGCCTTCAGGGAACACATATGATATGCCATCCATCCATGCACAACTTGAAGGCATCCAGAAGACACAACAAGACATGCAACTCATCTAGTGGTACATGTGGCAGGACCAACAATGAATGCATCAACAAGTCAACCACTTGTACCATTACCACCATGCGCATGCACAGTAAAACCTCGAATGCGGTGAAGACTTTTGGGGTGGTATTTTGGGACATCAGGAGACCTACCCTCCCCCTTAGGACGCATATTGGGGCCATTATTACCACTTCCCTCTAGCCCGTCCAGGACCTCCACCTCCTCAACAGTAGCAGCCAAAATAGCCTGATCAGCCACAGTAGGGAAACCTACCCTTTGATTCACAACACCAACCATGATCTTCACCCTAGTATCCATAAACTTGAGTTTCATGCTAAGGACAACATGATTCAAAAGTATGAGGTGGTAGGGCGGTATGAAGCACCCTATCTTGAGCTCTCATTTTGCTTACAATTGTTTCATCTGATTTTCGAATTGCTTGATTTTACTCTTGTTAGTGTATATTTCTTCTCGCTAGCATTCATGCATGCATGTAGTTTAATTTCATGCATTTTTGTGCAATTTTTCAAAAAAAATGCTCTTTTTGCTCTTCCATGATATGCATTGCATTTCCATGCAGCTTTTGTAAACTTTTTGTGTGTTTTAAATTAGGATTTACTATTTTATGTTTTACATTTCCTAAATGTAGGTTTGGATGTGATTGATTGTAAATTGGTGCCATTTGGGCAAATTTTGCTCAAATTTAGATGTTCTTGCCTAAAAGCATGTTTTAACTTAATCTCCAATTTTTAGCTGAAAATATTGATCTTTGACAAGTGCACAACACATTTTTAGAGTTGATTGCTATATGGTTTTAATTGTAGACATTTTACATGTGCATCACCTCTCTCAAGTTTGTGAATGTCTTAGTCGAATTGTGAATTGAGAAAGATATCAACGCTTAGAGCCAATGGAATTGTAGGAAAAAAATTTGAATCTCATGTTGTTCAATCATGTGGTATGATATCATTCGATGAAGTGTTGGATTAGTTTTCATGTAGGAAATATTATGTTGAGGATTACACCAATGACCCCTCTTTGACATGACTCTTCTTTTACCATCTTCATACCTCTTCGCCTCATGAAAGCATGCCTTAGTGCACATATCTAGCCTTGGCCACCTCTAAAAGTTTGGGGTGGACATATCCACATTCCCCGCTTCAATCTATCCACCATATGCCCTACCTAAATCAAGGGAAAAAGAAAAGAAAAGAAGAAAAGAAAAAGAAAAAAAAAGAAAAAAAAGATGCTCCTATTTAAGAGCATCTAAATAAAAAAAAGATGAGTGTGCAAAAACACTTCAATCTCTTACCGTAATCATTTCCTCCTTTTTCATATCCTTTGAGCTAGAAAACATCAAATCTAGCTCACTTTACCCTTTCTACATCCATGTGGGTCATTTTGTGTGGTTTGAGACATAATATTGAATGTGTGAAAGTGAAACAACACTCCTAGTCATCATTGATTAACGCCAACATGAAACGATTTACCCAGAATTGCATGAAGGACATATGGAAAATTGTGTATTCTATTCTCTATTTGAAGTTTGTATGCTCAGTGCTCTTTCCATGATTGGTTTGTGAAAGTGGAGTGGAGAGAGGTGGAACACATGCACTTAGTCACTTCTAAGACCATTTAGTCAATAATTTTCTATTGCAATGCATTTTATCATTCTAGTTTAACTGAAAGAAATTGAAGAGAGAGATTAAGTTGGAGAATACTTGAGGACAAGTATGTTTCAAGTTTGGTGTGGTTATGCAGCCCTATTTTAGGGCTTTATCATGTGCCTTTTTGCATGATAATCACATCTAAACAGTTCAGATTACAAGTTATTCCCCTCAATATGATCTTTTACGATAAATGCACTTATGCCTCCTTTTGTGTGTATTTCAGGGCACTTATGCATGCATGATGCATGGGAGAGAGTTTACGAACGTCTATGGGGTGTTACACCCCAAGAGTGAACCTACCTCTTCCCCAAGCTCTCCTTGGATGCACAAGAGCGATTCAAAATAGAAGGAGGTTAGATGAAGAATATGAAGTAGAGATCAACACCAAAAAGCCCAAAAAATCTCGTGGTACATCACCACGGTCGTGAGAATTATGCTCCAAAAGTTACAGTGAATGTGCTCAAGTTACACATGAATGACCACAACCATGGTCATCACAATGGCTGTGGTCACTTAAGAACCCATGGTCATGGCCCCATCTCTCCCTGTGGATCGACCCTCATTGCTTGCCTCTCATATATACTATAACATGACCCCGTATGCTTGCAGGATCATATTTTAGTCTTGTGAGTGAACCTTGTTTGGGGACATATAAATTTGAAAGATCATACGTGGGTGGAATACCACACCAATAACCTAAAGGAAATTTTGATGACAAAATTTGTTTAAGGTGGGGCAGAATTGTAACATCCCAAAAATTTTGAGAAATTTTAAAATATGTGATAGATTTTTCATAGTAAAAGTTAAATTATGGACCTAATGAAAAAAGAAAAATATATATATTTTATTTGATAAGTGAGTTAAAAAGGATGAAAGAATCAAAATATCTTTTCTCTTTCCATTATACTCTAATAAGATTTCCTTTATCTTAAACGATAAGGAGAACTCATTTTACCTTTATTTCCTCTTGACATATCTTTGAAATACTAAAAGAGATAAAGTGAATAATAATCCATTTAATGCCTTAATATCAAATACAATACTCACTCAACCAATATATGTTGATATTACTTTCCTTTCCCTATTATATAAATTTTATATATGAAAGAAATAACATTTTCTCTCTCCCCTCTAAGGTAACTCCTACAAAATATATGAAAAGATAAAAAGATAAATCCTTAAGTGGACAATCACTCTTGAACCAAGATCATACTCAATCAATCAAAAAAAGGAAAGTTATTTCTTATTATCTCATCTGTTGATACATATTAATCAAGATAGTCACCTATATGTACTTGATGGAAAATATATACTATGATTGTCTGGAAAGGATATATACTTCTTGATTAACTTGTGGTCCAATCTTGAATTTTTTTGTCTTAATTTGACCCACTCAACTAACTAGAAATGTTTTAATAAGGTTTAATCAATATATTAATCAAATATGCTAATAATACATATATACCCCTATCATTCGATTATTTCTCACTGTCACACTTTTTTTTTCTTTCCTTTATCGTATGCCATCTAACAACAAACATTTAACCCTACAATCTAATGGTTAGTTTATCATTATCTTCCTATACTTCTTAGTGGAAAATGATTTCTTTCTTAGTAATTTCTTCTATAAATTTGTTCTCCCTCATCTATCCACCTTTTTATGAGATTTCATTTCTACTGAATCAACAACGCTTTCTTGAATGATCAAGAAATAGTTTTCTTTCCCTCTCTCCTTATAGAAGAAATTCACAATTAGGGCTAGGACCCCTCTCACCACCCAAAAGTGTAGACCCCACCCCAATCTATTGCACTCGTATTTAGGGTTTCCAAAAGCAACAACACCCATCACACATTCCTCCTCCACTAAAATTGTTCCTCCCATACCCAGGACTTCCCCAACCTTCTCGACTTGCATCTCCATCACGAACCTTGTCACCCTATCTATCCCCATCATTGTCCATTAAATTGGTTCCTACATAAGCTTCCCCACACCTCTTCTATGTTTTCCAACTATTATCACCCTAGGTTTGCCCAGATCATTGTACACTATAGCTCAGGATGAGTTCTTTGCCAAAGCTTGTTAGCATGGAACCTCAAAGACCCTCTAAAAAAGAAATACCTACCCTAATCTTTTATAGACCCCTCTAAATGATTTGTGATCTTTATTGAATCTCCTTCCACCATCTCACAATGGTTTGACCTATGAATTGATTTCCCCTAGTTTTGCCTTTTTTGGTGAATTCCAGTAACTCAATGGTCTCTCCTTCTGTCTAATTGTTTCTTTGGCTTCACCGATCTCAATGAAGGTTTCCAATTTCTGTATTTTCCCATTCAATCTCATTTGCACATTCCCATTTCCAACGGTAGCTGGCCATGGCACCAATAGGAAGCTAGGCACACTTTCTCACCCCAAGCCCGAGCCTGGACTTATTGGCTTCAGTCAGAGGCAAGGAAGTTGTCTAGAATCTATGTTCTTCATGGGTGGTTTTTCTACCCATACTATAGCTGCAATTTGGATCTCCAACTTTGCTTCTCACAATCCATGGCTCAATGGGGGGAACAAAATAGGTCATCATGTGATTGTGGTACCTCTGTCACATTAATCAAGTGATTAATCTTTCATGAGCATTTCTAGGTTTTGTATGAGGGTTTTGTTTATCAAACCATGAGTTTCAATTGCTTGAATGATGCCTCTACCCCCACGTCTTTGATATAATTTAAAACACTTCTATGGTTTTTCAATGTTTCTATTCTTTACTTACATTATCCACAATTTGGTATTTAATCAATATTATGATATAGTTTCCTATTTTTTATTGGCCAAACTTGAAAATTTCATAGCAATTACATATGCCTCATAAAAGTATGGAAATATATGCCTTGGAAATCTTTTTCTACACTTTATCAATCTACCTTGTTAAGAAACTCTATTATGTACATTTAAACTCCTCAAATACCTAATGATAAAAAATTATAGTTTATGACTAAAACTTAAATACATTAATCACATTATAGGTGTTTAAGGGCTAAATTGAGTCAAGGACAATTGACTTAGGAGTTTAAGGTAAATGGACCATGCTACTGTGCACATTTATCTTGGATTATTGACCTATTTATTATACATTTAGCACATGACTATATGCTAACTAATATTTAAGTCATTCTTGATGTTCTATATTTCTCATGACTTTGTAGTTGCTACATTTAAAGTTAAGATTATCACTTTCACTAAATTTATGTTTATGATTGACACGATTTTACCGTGTGTATAACGCAAGTGCACGCGTCAATGTAGTATAGACCTTTGTGAGGCTCGAGTCAAACTCAGGGACACTGAACTATCGGTGGACTACTACTAACTGTTCGCAATCAGCTAGACCGGTTAAAAAGGTTTTAAGAGTTGATTAAAAAGAAAAAAAAGAAAGCAAAGCAATCAATTAAATGTTGAGTTTAATCAATTTAGATGGGAATCTTTAGGATTGCGGTTTCAACGCGGGTTCTCGTTGTATGATTTTCTATATAGTTAAACAAGTTCATCTCTCAATCCGGATAGTGGCCTGTAGTTAGAATTGTTCATTGTCGTGATGCAATTCACTACCTAAATCTAGGTCGGTTCCACCATCGTAGTAACCTATACCCTAAATTAGGTGCATTAGAATCGACCTCTGGGTTTCCACCATTAACCGTACATCACCTTGTTCAAGGAATTTATAAGTTAATGTGAATTTCGTCTCTTTTCAACCGTTAATTCTTCTTTCAAAGCAATTAAAGGCATTTGATTATCATTAGGGTAATCAAGCATAATGATATAATGGAGAAAATGAAATCATACCACAGATTTAAGAGACAAATTATGAATTACTATGATAAAAATGTCATACAATGATTACCGGGGCTACTCCCGGTCCTAAAGATAAAGGGGATTAGCCCCGCATGTTCATCTCAGAGCAAGACATGATTGAAGAAAGGGGAAACATGGAGAAAACGTGGATGAAGTAATGTAAACCCCTGAACGGAGAAGATCCAAGTGTTCCTCAGCGTAGAATGTGCGATCTATAACCTTTCGGCGGTGGAAAACGTCTTCTTCGACTCTCAGAACGGTCGGGGCGTGCTTCCGGGCTCCGTTCTCTTCTTCTCCTCTCCTCGTGATGTGTGCAGCGGCTAATGACATGATGAATGACTCCTGGCCGCCGTCATTAGGTATAAACACCAATTTAGGTTGCCAAAATATCACCACCATTGGATTCGGGTCGATATGGAACAAATAATAATCTTACGGCATCGTTACCATCGACGTGGGTCGATGGTATCGACGCCTCGCGATATCGGCAAGCCTTCCTTCTTTTCTGTCATCCCGCCTGATGCTGACTCGATACCATCAACGAGGGTCGATGGTATCAAAACCCTTAGGCGTCAGTTTTATCACCTTTCTGACATTGAAGCTGTAGAGCGTCGATAGTATCGACCATTGTGTCGATAGTATCGACTGGCTGATTGCTGGCAACCTGACGGTATCTCGCTACCATCGACTTCCCAGTCGATGGTATCGACTCTGCGTGGCTCCTTGCGGCTGTCTGCCTGTGACTGTTTCGATACTATCGACAGATTTCGATGGTATCGACAGCTGTATATATGTGTTTTTCCTGAAATTGCAAGACAAAGCCAAATCATCTGAGATAAAACCCATTATTATAATCATTTATGATCAAAAAGATAAAATATGAGGAATTTAATACTGAAAAAGATTATAGACTAGAATAAGTGAATCATGCAATATTAACCACCAAAGTGACCAATAAACACATAAAACGCAAGTAAAACAAGCCTATAAATGCGACTCAAAATCATCGCATCAAACTCCCCTAAGCTTGAACATTGCTCGTCCTCGAGCAACAAAACTCTAGAATAGAATTGTGAGGGTCAACTAAAGAATAGATTATCACAACATACTTTGCCAAATGATCCCCGCCAAACATTCACATTCCGGCCCTCACTAACCGCAGAATGATAATTACCCTCAAGGCGACAATAATCATCCATAAAAGATATCTACCTCAAAATTGATGGACGCTATCACATAAGGCAGTTAACATAATAAAATCCTCCGGTCCAAACTCGGTGCATCTTGTGATCTACTATCTACGTTGCTCGTCCTAACTACCATCTAGATGGAAGCAACTCTCCTGGTATTAATGAGTGAGGAGAATATCACGGTGGCCTACCAATTCGAGCAACGGGGGGATGGAATAGGTGGCTGTGGAAGAAATGGAAGAGCAATACAGTTTTAACATGCACAATTAATAAAAATAACCTAAATGATGCATATGCAAATGAAAATGCCCTAATGCCTACGTTTTGGGTGGAATGATGCATGTTCCTACAATTCCATCTTACATGGGATCAAATGTTTAAACACTACATTATGTGCCTATTATTACTATTACACGGGTGAAACAAGCTCTTTTCTCCCTCTAAAATCAACCTCTTTTTTTCTGTTTTTTTCTAAAGCCCTTTTTCTCTCAAATTGCAAGATGTACAATATTTTTTTGAATTCCTATTTTTTTTTCTTTTTTTCAGGCTTTTTGGGCTTACTTTCACCTACCTGTAATACTTAAGGCATTACAACTGTATTTCAGAGAGTATAGAACGAGTCACCCGCTTCTCTTATTTTTCAGAAGAAATAAGGCACATACTATCCTACATGCTCAAAAATATGTCCAAATGCAACTACATGAGATCAGTTATGCAACTATGATGACATGCACTCAGGAATGTATGCATGCATAATTCATCTACAAAAATTTTTTATTTTCCATTTTTCATGCACAATCTACCTACAATGCACTCCTACCTAAATGCTATGCAATCAAAAGATGAAAACCGTAATGCTTCCAGTTCTTATGGTGGAGTATGAAAACAATGGGGTGGATAGATCACAAGATTAATTAACTGAAACTTTGTAAAATATTATGTGTCCCTCCTTACTGACATGTGTAATAATTAAGAGGTTTCTCTCTCTTATTTCCAATTAAGGTCCCATTATCATTTGGTCAGTTTAGGCTCAAACAACCAATTTCGTCCACTCTTCACGAATCATAGGAATGTAAAGTTGTGGTTTCCTATTTAAAAGTTGGCAAACCCAATTATTTTCTTAAGTCATGTGCTCAAGGTTGAACAACACAAGCTTGCAAAAGCACTAAAATTTTCAAATTTCCCCCTAATTCCCATGCACAAACACAGAGATGACACACGACATTAGACATCCACAATTACACTAGATAGAGTGTGGATCCTACAGAAAACTAAGAACTAAGAAAAATAAATGACAAAAGACAAAGCAATAAATGATAAAAACTAGGAAAAATAAAGGATAGAAGTTGTTCCAACTCCCCCCTAAGCTTGAATTTGACTATGGCCTCATAGTCAAAAACAACCTTAAAAGGTGGAACAGTGATACCGATCATTGGTCAGGTGGAGGCGGGTACTGCGGGGCCGTGGGGTCCCATGATGGGTACTGCCCCTGAAAACTCGGATCGTACTGGGGCATCGGTGGAGGTTGAGGATACCCCCCGAAATAGTTCTGGATCCAGTAGTTGTCATAGAAGGGTTGTTGTTTGCATATCCATCCTATGCAACCTGTCATGGATGTTCTGTTGGTTGGCGAGGAGGAGACGCTCGTTCTCATAGATAGTCTGCTGGTTCTCAAAAAGCCGGTTCATGGTATCCTGAATACCGGCGAAGGAAGTTGTATGCTGATGCTGGGTCTAGTGAATCTCCTGTAGCATCGAGTACATCCCCTACATCGAATAGGAATCCTCTCCTTGATGAGAGGGCTGAGGTGGCGGAGGCTGTGAAGAGGATGATTCACCCGAGTGGAAGCGGGGACACTTCCGCGGTGCTACTCGTGCCCGAAGAGGAGTGAAAGCCTCCTCTTCCTCCTCATGCTCGTCGCCGTCATCATTGTTGTCATCATCACCGCCATCTTCATCAGAGTCATCGATGGCAATGATGGGCCAAATGAAATGTTGAGCTCCTTCGATGTTGAAGACGGGGTATGGAAGCGCACATTCTTGATATTCGTGATTGACATGGCAATGTGCATAAGCCAAGCCATCACGGAGCAGGAGGAGGTTGGAGCGGTGCAGATGATGGAGGTTGACCTTGTTCCTGTTGGAAAGCGGAGTGAGTTGGGAAAAATCCAACCCAAGGTAGACGGCCAGCGGTGTGATGAGACCTCCAAAATGGATAGGAGCTTTTCGCGTACTCCTCTTCACAGCCAACATGCGCGTCAAGAAAGAACGCGCCCCAGTTGCACTCCTCGCGCTTTAGCAATTTATACAGAAAGAATAAATCTGTCTCTTGGAATTTGCTAAGAGACAGATCACAGCGAGAAAAAAGAGTCGTACAGAGCATGCGGTGCAGAATCCGCACAAAAGGATGCTCAAAGTCGGCGACGGCAGCGTTGTGGTAGCTCACAGACTTGCCGGGAGGCGCAATCACCAGCTGGGCGAAGATATCGTCGTAGTCAGTCCGGTTGTCCGGCCTCCGGTGCTGGTAAGCGTCATGATACCAGTTATACGCAGAATTGAACTGGTCAAGAGTGAGGGTGTAATTGTTTTTGTATAGTCTGAAAGACACACACCCTTTCTTCCACTCCCTGTCGGTGGCGATCAAGTCATTGGGCACGACATTGATGTCCAATGACGCCATAAACTCCACCACGAGCTCCTTGTATGTCGGCCACTCGCCGAAAAATGGTTGGCCGTCAGCATGGTACTCCAGCTCATCGGGCCTCCTGGTTGTATGCTTTGCCTGCCCCTTGAGGACGTAGGCAAGATTGGGCTCGAATCCAAGGTAACGAACCATGTCTTGATCAACATATCAGGTTGGCTCGATCTTCCTCTTGAGCAGTTCCTCGTATACCTTCCGGACCTCTGTGGAAGGATGAACAATCCTCGGATGAGGAATCGATCTCGGTGGCGGAGGAACAAAGGTTGGGATCTCCATCGGGACCGTCTATGAAGAGGATGCTCCGTCTGTCCGCACCATTGTCGCAGAGAAAAAGGGAATAGGAAAGAAAGCTCGGTGAAGGTCGGAGAAGACGATCTCCGCTCGGTGCAGGGCTCGGTGAAGAGATCACGATCCTTGGACGCTCGTAGCAGGCCTTCGGTCACACAGCAATGCGTAATGCACAATTATAGGGAAGAAGCTCTGAAGGTGTGAAGAAATATGACAAACAATCCCTCCTTTTATAACTTAGTCCGTCACTGCTGTGGACCCGTCGATACCATCGATGGGGTGTCGATGGTATCGACATATGTAGCACAATCCGGTCTTCGCGAGTATCGACGGCTGTCGATAGCCTGATGTGGGGGCCCGGATCGATGACGTGTCAATACCATCGACGGGTGTTGAGGGTATCGACCCCTCGAACGGATCGACTTCCTTGATGTAGTGATCGCCGTTGATTTCCTCTCACGGATCGGTGACGTGGAGTGTCGATACCATTGAGGGGTGTCGATGGTATCGACTCCTTGTAGGTCAAACACCCTCGCGAGGCCCGGCTACCGCTTTCTCACTGTTGCCGGGTCGATACCATCGACAGGCCCGTCGATAGTATCGACTTCACTGAGACATATTCGTCTGTAAATCTTCAGGGATCTCGCGAGTATCGACACCCGTGTCGATACCATCGACCCCGATCTGGCGATTTCTTCAGCGTCACTGATGGTAGGTCGATACCATCGATGAGGCTGTCGATGGTATTGACTCAGAATAATTTCTACAGTCACCTAACTGTACCCATGTCACTACCATTGACACAATGGTCGATGGTATCGACCCTGCCTCAGCCCTGCACACTGAACAAACGATCAAGGTACCATTTTTACACTAAAAACAAAACTAAACCAAACTAACTTGTAAATGAGAACGAAAATAGACGACACTACCAATGGTTGGGTTGCCTCCCAACAAGCACCCTTATTTAACATCTTAGGCTAGACAAAATCAAGCTTATCATGCATCCTTAAGTGCTATGA
Source organism: Alisma plantago-aquatica (assembly GCA_963693085.1). Taxonomy (NCBI): domain Eukaryota; kingdom Viridiplantae; phylum Streptophyta; class Magnoliopsida; order Alismatales; family Alismataceae; genus Alisma; species Alisma plantago-aquatica. The sequence continues at coordinate 1,709,862,161 of OY856409.1, read as the reverse complement.
GTTTGACCTCATGCACTTTCCTCGTGAAATCCTAGCCAAAGTATAACTTAAACCTCTGTCCATTGACCAGAAATGTTGTCTCTCAATCACACACCATGATGGCACCATGTGGCCGTACCTCCTCCACAATGAAAGGTCCACTCCACTGGGATTTCAATTTCCCGGGAATCAACTTCAACCTCGAGTTGAACAATAGCACACGATCTCCCTTCTTGAAGACATGCAGTTGAATGTGTCGATCGTGAATAAGCTTTGTTCTCTCCTTGTAAATCCTCGAGCTTTCATAGGCGTTCATCCTCAGCTCCTCTAGCTCATTTAGCTCTAGCAAGCATTTCTTCCCTGCCTCATTATAATTCCAATTCAGCTTCCTTAGCGCCCAGTGCGCCTTATGTTGGGTTTTAGGGGAGGCAGAGAAGGCAGTGGAAACAAAAATTTTTCTCCCCCAAACCCAGAACAAGGAAACGCGTCAACGTCTATACAATAGGAAAGGATGGTTTGTGGAATCATACCTTGTCCCGAGGCTTTCTCGGTGACAATACCTCACGGCTTGCGCGGTCTTCACCTCCGGTCTTGGACGGTGTCTGTGCAGCTCCTGGTCGCACCGGGACTGACAACTCCTGGTCTCACCGGGACTGTTGGGATTGACAGCTGTCCTCCGAGCGGCAGAGATCTCTCGCCTCTGAAGTAGTCCACACGGACCACCTGGAACTCCAATCTCCTTTTCCCACAAGGAATTGGAAGGAGTCGCACCCTCCTGTCAGCGTACTAGTCACTGACACACTCTCCTGCCACCAATCAAAACTATAGTTGTCTTTCCCTTGTGGTGCCTCCCTTTTCTGGTAGCACTTGCTCGGACTCTCTCGGTTACCAAAACCAAAGAGAACGACAACTTTACAGAGCAACTGGTTGCACTGAGTTGTACATTGAGAAGCCCCCAATACCCCTATATATAGGAGGGTCATGGGACAGGGTTCTCTATCCCAGGAAATGCGGGACTAAAAGAAGGAGTAGAAGGGTTCAAGATTTTCCACAAAAAACAACCAACTCGCAACCTGAACCGATCGTTTCACCACTGAAACGGTCGATTGGGGACCTGAACCGGTCGGTTGACACCTCAACCGATTGGTTGGGACACCTCAACCGGTCGGTTCACTTCTGAACCGGTCGGTTCGTGGTCTTGATCAATTCCCGATTGACTTTCCTTGTTTTGTTTCTAATTGGTATCGAATACCAATCCTTTTTCCCAATCAAATTGGGCAAGTGAAACAAAAGGAAAATTCTCACCAATCCTATTTTCCCAACTTGCTCGGTTGCACCAGTTGAATCGATCATTTCAACACTTGAAGCAATCGTTTCACCCTGTCCATGAGCCGATCGACTCAACACTTGAGCCGACCAGTTCACCAAGCTCAGCCGATCGGTTCATCACATGAGCCGATCGGTTGGGAGTGCAGATTGTGCAGAATCAGTCAATTGCGATTTCAATCAATCTGATACTCCAATCAATGTGTCCAACACCTTGAACATTGTGACATTGAGCTATCAATTGATTGAGTGTTTAATTGAACTACTAAACTCCTTTAGTAATCAATCTAAACATTGTTTGTGGGCAAAACTCCTCTTCCAGGTTAAATCCTATGTGTGTGACCCTGCAGGTCCATTTCACGTTGGCAGTGAAAGTCCATAACACTTATGACTTCACAAGAAAAGAGCGGTGCCTTGTCACACATCAGTGCTACCCAAGTGAAAAAGAAAGTTGGAGAAAAACTTTCAATCCTACAATCCGTGAATGGTGTTACAGTGAATGTATAATTCCTTTTTCACTGATATCCCGAATGAACTCGAGGCATGGAACAGTCATCCTGTCAACGTTCATTCACTTTCTTGATCTCATAGTAGATTGGAAGAGATATGTATGACATCAATATCACATACTGATTCACACATGCATGCACTCCTTTCTCAATCCTACTCATCAAGTGGCCATGGATATCAAACTCCCTCAGGAGGGACAAATCCCATATCTATCACTCACCCCTCAAAAGCCCCATGTGTCAAAGCCTCCCAATCATCACCTTTATAACAACCCATGTTTCGGGATTGCGTTTGATGATGTCAAAGTGTGCCCAACCACATGTGTTTAGTGTAGTGATTTCAGGTCAAAGAATCACACTCACCACCATCACTATGAGTACTGACTGTGACTACCATGTCTTGGTTCCATGTGTCAAACTCACGGTGGGTCTGTCCGGTATACTTGTTCTCTAACAAGTACCTATGTGTTTGGTTTGATATCTCTATATCATGAGTAATGAGATTTTGTCATCAACCAACACCACAATCTAGTCTTGTGTGTCATTGTTGTCTATCTACCTTTCACAATGACATGTGACTAGGGACATAACAAGAATGTACAAACTCTTAGCATCCTATGATCTCATCGTTCAGGTCCTGAACCGGAAGGCATACGTCATTGAGTATTGTCATTCTCTAGACATTCAATCTGTTCTATCACTATCTCATATGACTGAACCAGAAAGAATTGGAAGCTTACCTTTGATGTTTATCAAATCAATCTTTATGTATCCCACCAATCATCCCATGATTGGCTCTCAGGGCATACATACCAACAGACTCCCACTTGCACTGCGAGCCAATCACCCTTGAATCATATTCATAGTGATCTTCAAACATGTCCCACATGTTACTGTGCTCTAGTGCCAACATAGTGAGTAATGGAAACACCTTGCCAAAGTCAATTTCTAACTGCATGTCTCTCATCTCTTCGTTGTACATCACACATATGAGATGGAGTTGCCGTAATATGCGATCTAGTATTCCTTTGCTAACCTTTAGCCACATTGCATGATCAAGGATTCCATACTTGACATCAATGAGCGGAATATCTATAAGTTCATCTCATGAACTTCCAGTTCCATATAGTATCCACTGCTGTTCTTCAACACATAGATACTCGGCATTTCCTTTTAAATGGTTTTTTTGGAACACTTCCAATTATCAACAAACTTTCACTTTCACTTTTATATATCATATATATATTTTGCAATTAATTTTCTATCCTTCCGGAAGTTCACATCAATGTAACTCTTTACATTGAACTCTTCCTTATCTCCATAGAACTAGTACTTCTCAAGTACTTATCAAGTTCTCATGGTATTCCAGTAACCCTTACTGGAAGTAGACAGACATCCACTCGTCATGTCTCACATACGAGTTATCAGGATGAGCACATCATATTGCCATGTCCTACATACAACATGATGAATGCATTTTGTTCTTGCCATGTCGATACATGCAAGATAATGGGATGATTACATACATGATAGATCCATATCTATTCTTAGTGTTCCCATTCTTCATAAGAATTGGACACTTGGCCTTGGGATACTAACTCCATGTAACATGGACAGGTTTTCTCCCACTGAATCTGTGCATACTGAACCCTTCAGTACAGATTGCCAATGTATGCTTTCTCTTTTCAGGTCAAGAGGTTTTCGAGAACTATCTCTATAGATCTCTATTCCTATAAAATAGGAAACATATCTATCTTCATTAAAAATAATTTCCACTTCTGGATTTCCATTCTAGAACATTTCCATTTCACATCAACATGTGGAATGTGAATACGCTCTCACTAAATCACAGATCCCTTCTTTATCTTTGACATATCAGTCAAACCCTTTGACTATATCATCAAAGTAAAGATCCCATTTTGAGTTGCTTTGTACTCAATCAATCACATTGATTAGTCCATTGTAACTTATAGACTTCATTTGCATTAGTGGATTCAGAAACCTTATAGGTTGTGTCACGTACACATCCGTGTTCTATTCCTCATAGGAATGCAGTTTTAGTATCCATATGCCAAATGTCTTAGTCATTAAGTTGCAATCAACAAGCATCATCCTTTTTCAAAATGTTATCCATGTGTCTTAACACTTAAGATTCATTTGCACTTATGGATTTCATCCAATGGGTGCTACCATCAAGTTCATACCTTATGGTTCACATGGATGCCATTTAGGATGTAATGGTCATAAACCATAACTCAAAATTCAGTTCCTCATATTCATCTAGATAGTTGACTCATCACATGAACTACTCATCACATAAATAATTGAGGTGTATCTATTAAGGATATAAGAAATCACAACTCCTTGTTATTCTTAATGTCCTTTATTAGTGTGGGGTATTCTTTTATTAAGAAGAAGTCAGTTATTTGATAATCATTCTCTAACTCCTTAGAGTATGATTCCTTCTTGATTTAGAGATCACCATGCCTTAATCATGAGTTCACTATGATACACTATCATAATCACTCATAAGGATCTCAACCATTTGGTCCAAGTATTTCATTCATTGATCTCATCAAGAATTAGCACTTTACCAAATTTGCACTTCATTTATGATAATCTTGAACACTTCAAGATATTCATATTGGTATTTCTCTAAACACCATTTGAAGTATTAGCATTTGTTCAAATAGGTATGTAAATACATCACATGTATCGTACCTAATAGGATAATCATTCTCCCACTACCTTTAGTGAAGATTGATTAATCATGTCCAAGATATTCATGTCTCTTACTGGTTCTCTAACCAAAAGAGTCTAGATTTATCCATCACATGGAAACTAGAAATGAATTTCTCATGGTTGATTCTAATTTGATTGTTTGAGTTATCTATAACTTTTAGGTATCATTTTATCTTATGCATATCAAATACCACAAGATAAACAAGGCATTGCCACAAAGATCATATCTTTAGAAATTGAAACATCTTTATTGATTGCCATCATTGTCATACAATATGCAAAAATAAAGTGTTTCTATCTATTGGCAAATATGAAATACAGTTCATAACTGTATTACATGCCTTATAGGCTGAAAATAAACTAAAGTACTCCTATCTATGTGGCAACACTTGCCCCAATTATTGAGTGCTTTTTACATCTTGGTATCATATACCTCGAAAGTGTTCACTACTACAGAATACGACTTTGGCGTCGGTCGTTTAACACCCTTTGGCGACGGTTTTCAAGCGACGCCTATGTGGGCGCCGCTAAAGGTCGAACTCTTCGGCGTCGGTTTTCTAACCGACGCCTATATGATCTATAGGCATCGGTTATATATAGTTGGCCGACGTCTATAGGGTTGGTGCCACAAAAAGGGCACCACCCAGGACACTTTCTGCATCGGTTAACAACTGAACAACCGACGCCATACGCCCAGACGACACGGAGAAGCACGGCCGTGCTTTGCTGCACGGCCGTGTTTAGTACTATAGGCGTCGGTTTTATACAAATAAGCGACGCCTTTTCCACCACGGTCGTGCTTTCCTGCACGGTCGGGTTGTTTGTCATATTAGGCGTCGGTTTTTATCAAATAACCGACGCTGTAGGCCTTTGATGACGGTGTTTTATAAATAACCGACGCCTATACTTTAATTTTTTTTATTATCAGTTTGCAGGCCTGCTGTGGCTGGTCAGCAGGATGAGAACCTGCAGTTCAGTTTTCTGAACTGCATGTTTACGACATCCATTGATATCAGCCTACAAACAGGCCACAAACCTGCAAAATCAATAAATATTTTTTCACACAAGTAGATACATTCAGATATCAATTCAATTCTCACATTCACACATGTAGAAACATTCAAATACATGTATAAACATTAAGAAATATTCATTTACAAAATATCATTCAGGATCGCTATCAGCATCCCAATTATATCTTACAATCGCCACTGCTTGTATGGCTTTTGCCCATTCTTCTCTTACTTCATTTAATGCTTCCATCATTTATGGATCATGTACATTTTTTAAGCATTTACCTATAGTGTGGTCGATTTTAAACGCCTGCAAAGAGAATGATGTATATATATAAGTAATAATATAAAAATAAGATTGATATATTTCATACTAACTAATGAGACTATATATAATACCTCATGTATGGTATTAATATCCAATGCGGCATGTCGGATAATCATCTGCATAAATCGCATCACATAGTATGCGCATGCCCAGCCGTTGTCTTGTGTAGCGCACTATAAATTGAAACATACAAAATATTAAAAAATACAACTAAGTACAGTTCACATAAATAATATATACATTGGAGTCGGGAACTTACTTTTACGTTCTCCCAAATTATTGGTTGGTTCTTTCTCCTTGGGACATTTCCTCCAGCATTTTTGAATGCATCTAAACCCCTACATGTTAATGTAACACAGTAAATTGCATAATTAAATAGTAATGTAATAACAGATGTTAACGGATATAAAAATGAAATATTTCTCACCAGAATAATGGCATTCTCAATATGTGTCCAATTTTAGTGTTCAATGTACTTCCCGCAGGATCTAGATAATAAACAGTGAACGTCCTGGGGACAATAACTAGTAACTCCCAATGTCTACCGCTAGAGGTAAAAAAGTTAAAAATTAATAACTCAAAATGCACAATAAAAATGGAATTTTCTTAAGTCCAAATTATAAATAAAGTAAACTTGCTTGACATTGAATGGAGCTATTATTATCGTCTTCTTTTGCTGACCGAAAATTGTAAAAGCATCTATACAGTATTGTTGAACACTATCAGGGTCTTTAGCTACCATACTAATCAATGATGGAATCAAAAATCCCACATGATCAAATGCAAATTGTTTGCATTGATCTTCGACTAAGTAGCTGCAAAACATGTATTACGTATGCATTAATATATAAGAAACCAGATCACCGGATCTTACACAAGGTATATAGATGTATAAACAAGATCTCACCTTATCCATGTCTCTATCATTGATGTATTCAGCCAATCATACATAAACAACTCAATAATATCTTGTATAAATAAAGAGCTATCGTATAATTGACCTGCATAATCTGCTTCTAAAGAAACAATTATAGGGCAATGTATATTATGTGCCTGTAGCCAACATGCCATTCCCCTACAAGCAGGACCTAACGGGTATTTTAGGTCAGTTGGAACCCAACTTGGTAATGCAGGAAGTGGAGGTGGAGGCCTAGGTGCTCCGGGTGTCTTATTTTTAACCTGTATATATAATTTCAGATCAGTTGACCTCATATATACACATTAACAATCTAAAGTAATGTAAATTTATCTTACAATTTCAGTAGTATAGACGACATCTACTTTGGGCCACAATATCACCCCGCCTTCTGCCTCACCAAGTGTATCAATATCTGGGTGGGCATATGGCAATGCAGCTTACCTCCAATCGGGTAATACACATATCGGGCCCACACGAACGTAGCCCTGCGGCATTGGAGTCCCATGAAACGTTGCCCCAGGAAGGGACTGGTAAGCCTGCGCCTCTGCAACAACATAGTCTTGCATTCTTAAGCGGCATGGCTTCAATGCCTACAAATCTAATAAACTGATCAAGACCAGATATAAACTCTGGGGTGCAGCGATTGCGAATGGACATCCATGATCTATCCATTCTATGATCAAAGAGAAAACAAGTATATATTAGGACAAGATTAGGGTATACACTTACATCCTATCCAAGATTTACTCCTATTACAGTCCCAAACCGGGGACTATCCAAGATTTACTCCTAATGAGTAAATCTTGGACGGGTTTCTAGGCCAACAAACACATGTAATGTCATTCTTATATATAATAAATGTGTACCACTTATCCCATCCTTGAACACCTAATCTCACTAGTAAGTGTATAATGTGTATTGGGTTTTCAAGAAAATTTCGGCAACATTTCCCCGCTGTTCTCTAAGTACATATGTACTTAGAGAACAAACGGGGAAATGCTACCGAAATTTTCTCGAAAACCCAATACACATTATACACTTACATCCTAAGTGAGATTAGGTGTTCAAGAACAGTCCCAAACCGGGGACTATCCAAGATTTACTCCTAATGAGTAAATCTTAGACGGGTTTCTAGGCCAACAAACACAATAATAGATATGTACATGTTAGGGTTTCATCACAATTAATGTTAGGGTTTCATCACAATTGATGTTAGGGTTTAATCAAATCAAATTAGGATGCTACAATTGACAAGTTTAAATCTTATTTCAACATGCATCAAAATTTACTGAATTAGGCCAAACATTACGATTAGAAGCACAAATATATGACAAATATATGCAAGAAAAAGATTTGTTAATATCCTAGGATTTACATAAAGCATTACATAACAATTTGTTCATATCCTTACCAACAGCAAGCACGGCCGTGGCTGTGTTGGCCTACCACGGCCGTGCTGGACAGCACGGCCGTGGTAACGACCGTGGCTGTTACCACGGCCGTGCTGTCCAGCACGGCCGTGGTAGGCCAACACAGCCATGGCCGTGCTTTCTATTGGTAAGGAGCTAGGGAGGAGGAAGCAAAGAGGCTAGCCTACCTGGAGCTAGCGTGGAGAAGAGCAGCGACAGCAGTTGTGGCGAGCAGGCGAAGAAGCAGAGGGGCGGGCGGTGGGCAGAAGCAACTGACGGCCGGAGAAGCAGCAGGCGCCGGCCGGAGAAGCAGCAGGAGAAGAAGCAGCAGCGGCGGGCAGCGGCACCGGCGAGCAGAAGAGCACTAGAGCAGCGGCGGCGAGCAGCAGCAACCGTCGACAGGCTATTTTGGGAGAACGACGGCGAGCAGCAACACAGAAGAGAAGTCGCGATGAAACAGGAAGAAAGGGGGAAGAGCCGGGTGTGATCGGGTCTATTAAGTTGGTCAACGACGTCGGTTATCTACAAAACCGACGCCTATTATGCTTTAGCGTCGGTTAATAGTAAAACACCGACGCCCAACTAGACAACTTTTATCCTAAATTATTTGGCGGGAACCATTATCAGCGTCGGTTATCGAAGGATAACCGACACTGAAAGTGGGACTTTTCGCAAATTTTCATTTTCAATAGGCGTCGGTGAATAGTTAAAAAACCGACGTTGTAGGTGACCTAAAATGTTTTCGCTCGAAAATTGGATTTCGCGGACGATTTTAGGCGTCGGTCGGTTATAACCAGCCGACGCTGAATACAAAGCGGTACCCGTGTCTGGATGTTCTTCGAATATAGACGTCGGTTTGCATAAATAACCGACGTTTAATATTATAGGCGTCGGTTTTCCCTAATAACCGATGCCCAGAAAAGCGACACTGAATGTTGTTTCTGTAGTAGTGGTTACAAGTTTACTTTCATGACACCTTTAAGTAGAGACGGCAGTCGCCTCCTTCTTCTTTTATTCTTCCAGATAGAGAGGACAATTCCTTTTCCAATGTCCTGGCTTTTGAAAATGGTGGCACTTGCCTTTCTTGGTCACGCCTCCCTTGGCCTTGAGAGCTGAAGATGACTTGGGCTCCTGGCTAGCATCAGAACCTTTCTTAGCTTTGCCCTTGCCCTTGCACTTGGACTTGCCTTTCTTGCTCGTGATCACCATCACAGACATAGGCTTGTCCTTCTTCATCTGTATCTCGGCTGTCCTCAACATGCCCAACAACTCTGACAGTGGCCTATCAAAGTTGTTCATGTTGTAGTTCATCACAAACTGACTGTAGGATTCTGGCAACGATTGCAGTATCACGTCAGTAGCCAACTCTTGGCTCAGTGGAAATCCCAGTCTTGTCAGGTTCTCCACATACCCAATCATCTTGAGTGTGTGAGGACCAACTGAATCTCCTTCTGTCATGACGCACTTGAACAGTGCCCTTGAGACATTGTATCTCTCTTGCCGTGCCTGATCTTCATACATGTTCCTGAGATACTGAATCATCTCAATGACACCCATGTTCTCATGTTGTCTCTGCAACTCGTGGTTCATAGAGCACAACATCAAGCACTTCGCATCAATGGCATCATTAGAATGCTTCTTGTAAGCATCCCTTTCTGTCTTTGGTGCATTAGGAGCAGGTTCCTCTGGAATTGGAGTATCCAGGACATAGAGCTTTCGCTCTTGAGTGAGAACAATTCTCAATGTCCTATACCAGTCGTGGAAGTTTGTCCCATTTAGCTTATCCTTTTCAAGGACCGATCGCAAAGAAAAGTGATTGTTGTTTGTTGCCATTTGTACTACAAAAGAAAATATGCAATTTTAGTCCAAAACTCAATTTTTGACTTATTTGATTGATTTGAAAAGTTAACGATATAATTAGGCCTTTAATTAATTATCGCTCCCACTATTTTACTTCAAATTGATGGCCCTCACCATGAATTTGGAAGATTGCAGCGTACAACCTTCTAGTGGGCAAGATCCTGAAATCCTCTAAGTCATGGACCAGCTAGGGCTGTCATCCACAACTTAGATCTCTCAGGTAGGAAACTCTTGCCAATTGCATCATATGCAACTCTTGATAAGATGTCATATGCAACTCCTTGCCATGATCATCTCCATGCCTCAAGGTACTAGATCCCATCTAGATCACCTTGTTAAGTCTGACCCAAAGCAAACACGATGAATATGCACCCTGCTAGGGCAGACCCACACATTCATCCTTCACTCTTCCACGAGATAGATGGTGCACCACGCTAGGGCATGCCCACACTTGGTCGATCAATATTTTCACATGTGTCGCATTTGGAAGGCATCTAAAACTTAATATTTAATGAGGGATTTGGTTTTTATATACATATACATATCCAATCACCACAATGCATAGTACGTATCATATACATGCTATATCCCACAGAAAACATGCAAAACGATAAAAGCAATGATTATGGCCATCCTAATGTGATTCCTCGAGCCAAGAGGAATCACGGTCATCTAGGTCTACATCACATGCAACCTGTACAAGATGAACTTTGTGCTTTGCCTTTCGGGGTTTGATCAACTCATCACATGACTGATCGGCTCGCCATCAAGCCAGTCGGCTGGGTGCCACCAACCGATTGGTTGGCTCTTCCAACCGATCGGTTCGCCTGGTCGTCGTGCATCTCATCATAGCCGCCACCCACTCGTCTCGCTCCTCGAACCAGTCATCAACCGATCGGCTCACTCCTTGAACTGATCGTCTCGAACGTCAACCGATCGGTTCACACCTTGAACCGATCGTCTCAGTTGTCGTCAGGATGTCCTCCGTTATTTGACATAACAGGAAATAAAATTCTATCCTATTTTACATTGCAAAAGGAGAAACCTCAAGTTACATTCGAGGGGAGCAAAGGTAGGAAAGAAATCTTGAATTATTTCGAGTTACATCAGGAATAGGAGAAGGAAGATCGGTGCACAGACCGAGATGCAAGCAACCACATACAACCATACACAGATAGGGTTTATTGGCCATAACCACGCTATACATCCACCACAAAACTCGTTTAAGGGCGACGCATATCGAGTGCATTCATAATACATATCATATATGTTAATTGGGATTTGTGGATTTAGGATAGGACATGCATAAAGCCAATTTTATTCACATCGTATGCAATAAATAAAGGCTACAAACCAAAATCGATCATATCGATATTCCTAAAATATAGAGCAGTTGACATGGCTCTGATACCACTGTTGGGTTTTAGGGGAGGCAGAGAAGGTAGCGGAAACAAAAAATTTTCTCCCCCAAACCCAGAACAAGGAAACGCGTCAACGTCTATACAATAGGAAAGGATGGTTTGTGGAATCATACCTTGTCCCGAGGCTTGCTCGGCGACAATACCTCACGGCTTGCGCGGTCTTCACCTCCGGTCTTGGATGGTGTCTGTGCAGCTCCTGGTCGCACCGGGACTGATGACTCCTGGTCTCACCGGGACTATCATGATTGACAATTGTCCTCCGAGCGGAAGATATCTCCCGCCTCTGAAGTAGTCCACACGGACCACCTAGAACTCCAATCTCCTTGTCCCACAAGGAATTGGAAGGAGTCACACCCTCCTGTCAGCGTACTAGTCACTGACACACTCTCCTGCCACCAATCGCAACTGCAGTTGTCTTTCCCTTGCTGTGCCTCCCTTTTTGGGTAGCACTTGCTCGGGCTCTCTCGGTTACCAAAACCAAAGAGAATGACAACTTTACAGAGCAACTGGTTGCACTGAGTTGTACTTTGAGAAGCTCCCAATACCCCTATATATAGGAGGGTCATGGGACAGGGTTCTCTATCCCGGGCAATGTGGGACTAAAAGCAGGAGTAGAAGGGTTCGAGATTTTCCAAAAAAAACAACCAACTCGCAACCTGAACCGATCGTTTCACCACTGAAACGGTCGGTTGGGGACCTGAACCGGTCGGTTGACACCTCAACTGATCGGTTGGGACACCTCAACCGGTTGGTTCACTTCTGAACTGGTCAGTTCGTGGTCCTGATCAGTTCCCGATTGACTTTCCTTGTTCTGTTTCTAATTGGTATCGAATACCAACCCTTTTTCCCAATCAAATTGGGCAAGTGAAACGAAAGGAAAATTCTCACCAATCCTATTTTCCCAACTTGCTCGGTTGCACCAGTTGAATCGAGCGTTTCAACACTTGAAGCAATCATTTCACCCTGTCCATGAGCCGATCGACTCAACACTTGAGCCGACCGGTTCACCAAGCTCAGCAGATCGGTTCATCACATGAGCTGATCGGTTGGGAGTGCAGATTGTGCAGAATCAGTCAATTGCGATTTCAATCAATCCGATACTCCAATCAATGTGTCCAACACCTTGAACATTATGACATTGAGCTATCAATTGATTGAGTGTTTAATTGAACTACTAAACTCCTTTAGTAATCAATCTAAACATTGTTTGTGGGCAAAACTCCTCTTCCATGTTAAATCCTATGTGTGTGACCCTGCAGGTCCATTTCACATTGGCAGTGAAAGTCCATAACACTTATGACTTCACAAGCAAAGAGCGGTGCCTAATCACACATCAGTGCTACCCAAGTGAAAAAGAAAGTTGGAGAACAACTTTCAATCCTACAATCCGTGAATGGTGTTACAATGAATGCATAATTCCTTTGTCACTGATATCCCGAATGAACTCGAGGCATGGAACAGTCATCCTGTCAACGTTCATTCACTTTCTTGATCTCAGAGTAGATTGGAAGAGATATGTATGACATCAATATCACATACTGATTCACACATGCGTTCACGCCTTTCTCAATCCTACTCATCAAGTGGCCATGGATATCAAACTCCCTCAGGAGGGACAAATCCCATATCTATCACTCACCCCTCAAAAGCCCCATGTGTCAAAGCCACCCAATCATCACCTTTATAACAACCCATGTTTCAGGACTGCGTTTGATGATGTCAAAGTGTGCCCAACGACATGTGTTGAGTGTAATGATTTCAGGTCAAAGAATCACACTCACCACCATCACTGTGAGTACTGACTGTGACTACCATGTCATGGTTCCATGTGTCAAACTCACGGTGGGTCTGTCCGGTATACTTGTTCTCTAACAAGTACCTATGTGTTTGGTTTGATATCTCTATATCATGACTAATGAGATTCTGTCATCAACCAACACCACAATCTAGTCTTGTGTGTCATTGTTGTCTATCTACCTTCCACAATGACATCCGACTAGGGACATAACAAGAATGTACAAACTCTTAGAATCCATATGATCTCATCGTTCAGGTCCTGAACCTAAAGGAATACGTCATTGAGTATTGCCATTCTCTAGACATTCAATATGTTCTATCACTATCTCATATGACTGAACCAGAAAGAATTGGAAGCTTTCCTTTGATGTTTATCAAATCAATCTTTATGTATCCCACCAATCATCCCATGATTGGTTCTCAGGGCATACATACCAACACCTTATGCTCCAACTCTACCGGCAAATGGCAGGCCCGCCCATAAGCAAACCTAAAAGGCGTAGTGCCTATAGGTGTCTTAAACGCCGTCCTATAAGCCCATAAAGAATTCGGTAGAAACATACTCCAGTTCTTTCTTGTCGAAGCCACTGTGCGCTCCAAGATTTTCTTAATTTCTCTATTGGACACTTCGACATGCCCTTGTGTCTGCGGGTGATACGGGGTACCAATATTGTGCTTTACCCCATACTTTCTCAATAATGCAGTGAACTTTTGATTTCTGAAATGGGTACCTCCATCGCTGATAATCATCCTCGGTACACCAAATCTGCAAAAAATGTAAAATCTTTTACAAACATGCACACTACAACAACATCATTAGTCCTTGTGGGTATTGCCTCTACCCACTTTGATACATAATCAACAACCAATAAAATGTACAAATTGGAATTTGAGGACACGAAGGGTCCCATAAAATCAATACCCCACAGATCAAACACCTCAACTTCTTGAAACACGTTGAGGGGCATCTCCTGTCGCTTTGAAATATTACCTGCCCTTTGACAGGAATCGCATCGTCGCACATAATCATATGCGTCCCAAAACAGTGTAGGCCAATAAAGGCCGCTCTCAAGCACCTTGGCCACCGTTCTGGAACTAGCATGATGGCCACCAGTTGGTAGAGTATGACAATGACCGAGTACACTGTCAATATTCTATCGCCGGTACACACCTGTGCAAAATCCCATCCCTGCATTGCTTCAACAAAATGGGGTCATCCCAGAAATAATATCTCAAAGAATGGAAAAATTTTCTTTTTCTCTTGATATGTCCAATCATCTGGGATAATTTTACAGGCAAGATAATTAACAATGTATGAAAACAATGGATCCTTGGATTTTATAGAAAGAAGTTGCTCATCAGGGAATGTCTCGGTAATGGGTATATTAATGTCCTTCTCATCTACCCATTCCAACCTAGACAAATGGTCCGCAACCACATTCTCTATCCTCGCCTTATCTTTAATTTCGATATCGAATTCTTGTAACAATAAGATCCACCTAATCAATCTAGGTTTGGCATCTTTCTTTTCCATCAGATATTTTATGGCGGCGTGATTCGTCCATACCACAACTTTTGACCCTACAAGATATTGCCGAAATTTCTCAAATGTGAAAACGACGGCGAGAAGTTCTTTTTCAGTTGTAGTGTAATTAAGTTGTGCTTCATTTAATGTTTTGGATGCATAGAAAATCACAGCAGGTTTGTTTTCAACACGTTGTCCTAGAATGGCCCCTACTGCAAAATCCGAAGCATCGCACATTAATTCAAACGACTTTGTCCAATCCAGTGTTTGCACAACCGGTGCAGAAATTAATTTCTCTTTGAGCACATTAAAAGCATGCAAACACTTTTCATCAAAATCAAACACCACATCTTTCTCCAGCAGTTTCAGATAATGGTTTAGTAATTTTTGAAAAATCTTTGATAAAGTGGCGATAAAATCCTGCGTGACCGAGAAAACTCCTTACCCCTTTAACCGAATTTGGTGGGGGTAATTTGGAAATAACCTCAATCTTAACCGGATCTACCTCCAACCCCTTGCTAGACACTTTATGTCCAAGCACAATCCCTTCACTAACCATCATATGGCATTTTTCCCAGTTGAGAACTAAATGCGTGTCCTCACATCGTTGTAAAACTTTATCCAAGTTATATAAACATTCATAAAAAGACGAACCATAGACGGAAAAATTGTCCATGAAGACCTCCAAACAACGCTCAACCATATCAGAGAAAATGGAAAGCATGCAACGCTGAAAGGTTGTTGGTGCGTTGCATAAACCAAAGGGCATATGGAGATATGCAAAAGTTCCATAAGGACAAGTGAAGGTGGACTTCTGTTGGTCCTTAGGATCAATGGAAATCTGATTATAGCCAGAGTAACCGTCTAGAAAACAAAAATGAGATCGACCGGCTAATCGCTCTAAAATCTGATCAATGAACGGAAGAGGAAAATGATCTTTTAGCATAGCAGAGTTCAATCTACGATAATCAATGCACACACGCCACCCGGTTACCAAACGGGTCGTGACCGGCTCATTTAAGAAATTGTGAGTAACAATAATTCCCCCCTTTTTAGGGACTACCTGTGTGGGGCTTACCCACGTCGAGTCGGAGATTGCAAAAATGATGCCTGTAGAAAGGAGCTTGATCACCTCCTTCTTGACGACCTCCATCATGCTTGGATTGAGTCTGCGTTGTGGCTGTATCACAAGTTTGGCTCCTTCCTCGAGTCAGATCTTGTGCTGGCAAAGTGTAGGGGAGATCCCCTTGATGTCCGCGACTGACCACCCGAATGCACCACGGTGGTTCTTCAGCACGATCATCAATTGATCCTCTTCCTCGACACTCAGATATATGGAGATAATCACCGGTAGTTTTTCACCATTGACTAGGAATGCATATTTCAAATGAGGCGGAAATGGCTTCAATTCTAACTGTGGTGGACTGACCAATGATGACTGAAGAGGTGGCGGTAGTTTCCCAAGATCTTCATAATATTTCGCATAATAACACGGCAACACCTGAAACATCTTGACGCATTCTTGTAATGACTTGCTTCTCATCAGTCATGGGTTATATCGACCAGGCAAGCTTCAAGAGGTAGTTCTGGATATGAACTTGCTATGGCATCATCTTCAGTAGAAAGAGGGATTTCCTCCTCTTCATCATTTGGAAAACCCACATCCATGCAAAGAGAAACAACTTTGGTCTGTTCCATGATGTCGACAGTCAGTGTCCCCTTCTCTACCTTGGTCATTACATGAGCCATATCTAGAAACGGCTTCCCTAGACATAGAGAAATATTCTGATCAAAATGTTTCACCATGCAGCATTGTTCCTTTGCATTTGATTGTGTTGTGCTTGGGGGCATAACCATTTCAAATCGGTCATCAGCGATTCCCAAAGTCAAACGGCTTCTTCCCATCTCGAGTATCATATCTGCAGTATCTTGGAAGGGTCTTCCAAGGAGTAGCTCATTTCCTTGTTCATCTTGCATTTCCATTACCACGAAATCTGCTGGAAATACAAATTGGTCAACTTTAACCAAAACGTCCTCGCAAATATCGTACGGCTTGACCACAGAATTGTCGGCCAACTGAATTGTCATATTACTATGTCTTGATTCTTTCAGTCCCAGCTTTTTGAAAGTTGAGAGAGGCATCAAATTTATACTTGCCCTGGAATCACACAATGCTTCACCGAATTTCACTTTACCGATGTAACATGAAATGTTGAAGCAGCCCAGATCCTGTCTTTTAGGTGGCAATGTTCCCATAATGAAAGCACTCACCTGCTCCTTAAGAACCACGACCTCGGTATCAGGAATCTTCCTCATCTTTGTGATTATGTCTTTCAGAAACTTGCTGTAAGAGGGTATCTACTCTATTTCTTCTAACAGTGGAATGTTGACAGAAAGCTTCCTAAAGCTATCTAGGAACTTCTTGAACTGCGCATCCACTTTCTTGGCTTTCAAACTGTTTGGATAGGGGACTGGAACAGTCTGTGCCCTCTGATGTGGCGACACATATGGTGTCCTCTTCAATGTATCCTCCTCTGCAATGGGTTCTGATGTGACATCCTCTACCACATCCTCTACCGGCTTTGTGATTGGAATCAGAACCTCCTCTGTGGCCTCGCCTGTGATTTCTGGCTGGGGTGTGCTCGGTTCATCGGCCTTGGGGTTTAAAATCTTCTTACCACTCCGTAGCAAAATTGCCTTAGCTTGTTGGTTTCCTCCTGGAATGTTTGTATTTCTGGGAAAACCTTACTGCGCTGGCTTTTTCAGATTTACTATCTCAGCTGCCATCTGCACCAAAGATGTCTCTATCATCCTCATCTGAGCCCCATGGATTTGTAAGGTCTACCCAAATTGATTCATAAATTCTCCTTGATGCTTAATCTATTGGCCAAATGTGCTCATGAGTTCTTGATTCTACTTTATTACTTGGTTGAGCAACTCATTGCTCTTATCCTCCGCCGACGGTTGTGGTTTTGCATCAGGGTCCTGTAAGAAATTGTTGGGGTCCTTCCATGAAAATTTCTTGTCTTTCCTCCAAGAATAGTCGTTGTTTCTGTACCCCTACTGTTGGCGCATAAATTTCACCTGTGCTTCCTCATCAGATTCTGCATCTTCTTTTGCAAGTAATTTCTTGGCTAGAAGGTCCATCTTCTCATTTAGCTCCTTGATGGCCTTTGACTCACCTGCAGCTCGAACCTGCTCTACTGCGTCTCTGTCGCCCCATGATTGCTTTTTGGCCATGTTCTTCAAAATTTCCCAACACCTCGTGCATGTGTTGTTTAAGAAAAACCCCGAACCGGCTGAATCAAGGTTGCTTCTATCATGCTCAGAAAGAGAAAAATAGAAGATCTTGACTTGTTTCTCCTTGTCAAGCCCATGATGTGGGCACCTCCTCAGCATTATTTGGAAACGTTCCCACGTCTCAGAATATGTCTCTCTGGCTTTCTGGCTGAAATTATGGATCTTCCGTACCAGATCGTTGGTCTTCTCGGGCGGAAAGAACCTCTCGAAGAACACCTCGATCATTTGGTCCCATGTTTCAATGGTTTCATCATCCAGGTTATGCAACCATTCACGTGCATTACCTGCCAGAGAGATGGGGAACAACTTCAGGTAAAGTGTCTCCTATGGAAACCTATCAATCTTGATCATATCGTAGTTTTCCACAAATGTGCTGATGTGTGCGACAGGGTCCTCATTCTTCAGCCCGTGGAATGCTTGAGACTTGACCAGGTTGATTAGTGTCGGATCAATCTTATAGGTTGGAATGTTAACTGTCAGCTTTTTGATTGGCCCCTTTGAAGCTGATGAGGAAGAAGCCTTTATCTTCTCCCATATTGTCTGTTCTTCTGCCATCGCTTCTGGTTCAGAATCTGAATGTATGACCTCGAGCTGACCTTGAGTGTTGTTTTCCTCTTCGTCTGACCCAAGCGGTGGAACATTTGGTGATGGCTGCATGTAGTCTGTGCTATGCGTAATAAGTTGATTCAGTACAGTGCTAGACAATTTCTAAATATGAAAGATAGACTATGAATTTCAAAAAATGATAATAATAATAAAACAATGTGGCCTAGAGTGGCCGCTTGCAGCACTCGTAGTGCCGACAATTGCCGTGTCCCCGGCAACGGCGCCAAAAACTTGACACGATTTTACCGTGAGTGCACGCGTCAATGTAGTATAGACCTTTGTGAGGCTCGAGTCGAACTCAGGGACACTGAACTATCGGTGGACTACTACTAACTGTTTGCAATCAGCTAGACCGGTTAGAAAGGTTTTAAGAGTTGATTAAAAAGAAAAAAAATAAAAGAAAGCAAAGCAATCAATTAAATGTTGAGTTTAATCAATTTAGATGGGAATCTTTAGGATTGCGGTTTCACCGCGGGTTCTCGTTGTATGACTTTCTACATAGTCAAACAAGTTCATCTCTCAATCCGGATAGTGGCCTGTCGTCAGAATTGTTCACTGTCGTGATACAATTCACTACCTAAATCTAGGTCGGTTCCACTGTCGTAGTAACCTATACCCTAAATTAGGTGCATTAGAATCGACCTCTGGGTTTCCACCATTAACCGTACATCACCTTGTTCAAGGAATTTATAAGTTAATGTGAATTTTGTCTCTTTTCAACCGTTAATTCTTCTTTCAAAGGAATTAAAGGCATTAGATTATGATTAGGGTGATCAAGCATAATGATATAATGGAGAAAACGAAATCATACCACAGATTTAAGAGACAAATTATGAATTACTATGATAAAAACATCATACAATGATTACCTGGGCTACTCCCAGTCCTAAAGATAAAGGGGATTAGCCCCGCATGTTCATCTCAGAGCAAGACATCATTGAAGAAAGGGGAAACATGGAGAAAACGTGGATGAAGTAATGTAAACCCCTGAACGGAGAAGATCCAAGTGTTCCTCGACGTAGAATGCACGATCTACAACCTTTCGGCGGTGGAAAATGTCTTCTTCGGCTCTCGGAACGGTCGAGTCATGCTTCCGGGCTCCGTTCTCTTCTTCTGCTCTCCTCGTGATGTGTGCAGTGGCTAATGACGTGATGAATGGCTCATGGCCGCCGTCATTAGGTATAAACACCAAGTTAGGTCACCAAAATATCACCACCGTTGGATTCAGGTCGATCTGGAATAAACAATAATCTGATGGAGTCTATACCATCGACGCGGGTCGATGGTATCGACCCCTTGCAATATCGGAAAGCCTTCCATCTTTTTTGTCATCCTGCCTGATGCTGACTTGATACCATCGATGAGGGTCGACGGTATCGACACCCTTAGGCGTCAGTTTTATCACCTTTCCGACACTGAAGTTGTAGAGCGTCGATAGTATCGACCATTGTTTCGATAGTATTGACTGGTTGATCGCTGGCAACCTGACGGTATCTCGCTACCATCGACTTCCCAGTCTATGGTATCGACTCTGCGTGGCTCCTTGCAGCTGTCTGCCTGTGACTTTGTCGGTACTATCGACGGATGTCGATGGTATCGACAACTGTATATATGCGTTTTTCCTGAAATTGCAAGATAAAGCCAAATCAGCTGAGATAAAACCCAATATTATAATCATTTGTGATCAAAAAGATAAAATATGAGGAATTTGATACTGAAAAAGATTATAGACTAGAATAAGTGAATCATGCAATATTAACCACCAAAGTGACCAATAAACGCATAAAACGCAAGTAAAACAAGCCTATAAATGCGACTCAAAATCATCGCATCAATGATCATGTAAGAAAAATATTTAATGTGTTCATACTCAAGAGGAGAAATTCCCGTCATGCTTAAGTGGGAAAATCCCATTATGTTCTAAGAGGGAGAAATCCCATCATAATTTGGATTAAATATTAAGATCATGTTAATGTCAAGATTAACAAAAATGATTAAGTTTAATATGCTCCTGCAACTAGGGACCTAAAAAGGTTGTTATGGAATTCCTAGAATCATGGACTTTCCTCAAATTATGTGCACTTCAATGGGAAGTTATATAGATACAAATATAATTCTTGTTCAGTTCTCTATGTTGTGAAAATGTTTTAAGAATGCATAAGTTAATGATGAAGTCAAAGTTTTTCTTGTGTCAAGTATAGTTTCATTACTTGTTTTATAACATGCTCAATATCATTTACTCTTTGATGTTTCTCTTTAAGTGCTTTGCGATGCAATGTCCCTATGTTTTGAAGCAAGTTAAGAATAGAAGAACAAGCAAGGACTAGGACACTTTGAAGACTAACTAGATGTGGTGCCATCCACTAATATGATCATGTCTTCTAGATAAATTTTATATCATTCCTTATGTTTAGTCAAGGTGGTGTTAATATGTTTAGATTCAAGGAATATTTGAAGTTGTAGGTTTCCCTTTCATGAAAGATGTATGAATCTTTCTTTCAAGTAAATGAATGGTGATGATTTATTTATTTTCAATGTTTATCATATTTATGATGTTCCTCCAACTCTAAGCACCCCATGTTATGGAAACAATGGGGGATGCTTCTTCTGGCATGTGAAAACTTGGAGGGGTGTTACAATAGGAGTTAGGAGGGCCTTGGTATTGCTACACATATTGCACTTGGATTGGCAGTGGACCATAGGATGTTTGGGGAGCTACCATTATCCACTAGAATCTCTTGGATTCACCATGGTTGGGAAGAAAATATCCCATTCTCATGGCATGAAATAGTTAATGACATTCAATCCAACCTTTATTCAAGTGTATCAAATGTTTTCACATGAATGGACACAACATTCTTCACTTCATCTATGCTTCTGAGCCTACTAAGAATGTAATGACCCCACTTCCTGGTAACCCCTAATTAAGGGAGACCAAGAAGATAGAGTCGCTATCCCAAAATAGGATCATACGGTTTTGTAAATAATAAAAAATAATTAATAAATTCTATGACAACTAATCTTAAAATATGATAAAAATTTTCTTGTCACATACCTTGCAAAATATAGGATTTGAGGGACTTTACCCAGATAAGAAACTGTCTATCTACAATCCTATAATTCTTTATTAAGCTTTATTCATTCAATGCCACTTTAAAGGAATATCCACTTTCTTATAAACCTAAAACACCAAAAAACAAAATGGTGGTCAGTATAATGATTATATTGGTATGTGGAGGACACAAAGTCTTGCATCTATTTGTAACAACATAATGCAACCAAGTTATTGCTTAACATATCAAACTTTATGTATTAAACATAACTACTCAATCATGACATATCCAAGTCTTTGTGTTGTCCTTGTAGTGGACATGGACCCTACCTTTCTCATGTGGTAGACCACAAATAGCCCCTATGATCCTACCTTACATGTAGACCACAAACTAGGGTCATGTATTTGTATGGTCCTACCCAAGGGTAGATCAACACATCGACTCATGATAACCTGATGATCCTACCCCAAGGGTAGACCGTGTATTAGGTCATCCATCTCATCATCATCAAAGTTACAGAGGAGGACTAGGATCTGAGCTAGTCATGCACATATATTTATGGTGATAGTCATAGTCACTTTATAGTTGCATGAAATAAATGTCAACCAAGAAATTATTTCAATGCTATCAATAAAACATCAGAAATCATCATGAAACTAGAGCGATTAGTCATACGCAAAACCACATTAGAAAAATATCAAATCCAACTAGATGTCCACTCAAACAAGGTAAGCAACCAAATCAAGCAACCCTTTGATCCTGAAAACATGTATAATACCTAGTTGTTATCATCACATCCCAAACAACTCTTTATTGACTTAAGACACCTTTATAAGGTTTCTTAGTCTCATTAGGATCACTATAGCAAAAATACCCATTAGTGGATTTTATTCCAGTGGCTTTTCTAAAAAATGCCACTATCTATGTAATGTAATGGCATTTGTAATTTAAATGCCTCTAAACCACGTATTATGGAGTTTATAGAAAAGACTTACCAATTAAGGCTTTTATATAATTAATTAGTGGTATTTCAAAATTTCCAAATCAAATGAGCGGGCCACAATTAGTAAAAATTTTCTGTTCCAGCACAACTTCCCCCGGCATGCAAAACGGTTCCTCTTCTCCACGCGTTGGGCAGAGACATTTACTCCCAACATTTTCTCTGCTCGCAGAACCTGCGAAGTCGACCTAGCTAGCCTTTTCGCCCTAATCTGCCAGACCGTGGTCGCTACCTGCTAGAATGCTCTCTGCTCTTCTCCAAGGTGCCGACGACGTTGCCAAGGGTTGGAGGGGACACTGAGGAAGAGATTAGTCTCCCAACTTGCCGGCAACGTTGCCAAGGGTTGGAGGGGACGCCGAGGAAGAGATCAGTCTCCCAACTTGCCGGCAAAGACTGTGGCAGTTTGCCACCCTACTGCTTCGGCACGCGACAGGTAAGTACACCCAACGAAACAATAAACACACATGGTCTTTCCCATCCATTCTCGCAGTTTCCATTCTATCAAGGTATATATGATAATCGGTTTATGAAGATAGTCTTGAAATATGATGATTCCATTGTTTTATATCCAACAATCATTTCCTTAATCGTTTATATCAAGCCATAGACCATACTTCTTTGTTAGATTTAAACTTGGATTATTTTACAGTCTTGAAATATGATGATTCCATTGTTTTATTTTACAGTGTCACATTGGTTTTGGTTATGTATACAAGTTTGCTAAATGTTAGTGTATTCATATAAAAATGTGTGTATTGTTGTATTAAATTGTAAGGAAAATGAAGCATCCACTTTTTAAAAAGTGGTCGCTTAGGTGCTCATGTGATGTTTGCACATTTCTTGTATCTTTGTTTGTAAATCATTAACGAATAGGCAAGTAATGTATCCTTACCTAGGCCACCACCTTTGGTGGGTTGGCTCTCTCTGATGAGAATAGGGGTTCCCACCATTAGGCTAATGAAGGGGAGAGATACTCATCTTTATGTATGTAGGAAGAGGCTAAGTGGAGAACAAGGTTTATGAGATGGTCATTTCTTGTGTAATATTCTAGGATTCAGAAATGTCTAAGGAAGAATAAGTCCTTTGTATAATTACTTATAGTATACATGTTTTTTTGGGTGTGGTTTCTTCAATTTTCCTTTGATTACCGTAAACATGAATGGTCTATATTCTTCCGCACTACCAATTGACTAAAACCTTCACCATCCCTAAAAATTAGGGTCTTTAAGCAACAATGAAGCAAGATACCAAGGGCATGCAGACAAGTTGCTATTAACACTAAGCTATGATTGCACAAAATGCAGGGGTTCCATTGTGGAACAACAATAATTTTTTCTCTACCATAGGAAGTCTGGTTTGCCCTCTTGATTTCTATATTGAACGAAATTTCATAGCTTCTATGCAGTGATGTTTACATAATGGTTGATTCATGTTTTTTTTGGAGTGTACGTCTTATCTCAATACTGCTTTAATGTAAACACATTGCATTATGGTTACTTCAGTTCTATATCCTAAATCAATTTTTGTCTTTTGATGGCATGTTCTGTTACTCAAGAAGTTTATAGCCAATTATACATCTTTACTATATATGTACTCCAACCTCTCGCCTTGGGCCAGGAACCATCAGCCGGCTGGCACACCAGTTCCTCCAAGTTCTGGGTCTTCTACACTCAGATCTTATATAAGTTGTACACTTGTATGGTCCCTGACCAGGTTTCATCAAACTAGATAATGATGTTGCCCGTTCTCTAATGGGTTCATTCCTGTTGATGTTGATAGAAACCATGGGGAATATGTTTATCGACTACTTGCTTCACTTTAAAAAATATATTGCTCTATATTTTGCAAATTTATACTACTTTTTTTGAAAATTTATAATATCGTTATATATACTTATAGTTGTTAGTACTAATATTTTGCAGTCTCTGTTCACCCAAAACAGTCACTATGGCATGGGCGTCTACCCCCCCCCCCCCCCCCCCGCTCCTTTTCCCTGAAGCAGAAAAGTTGGACATCACCCTAGACGAGCGTACACTTGCACAACTCACCATTCCCAGACATTGGCGTCATCTGGACGGAAGACGCTACACGACTGGTCAAATGACCTTAAAGTTTGGGAACTCGATAAATGTAATCGAGGTTCAATATGATGGTGATGGCAATCTAGTATCCACAACCAGTTGGCATGGGTGGATTGGGAGAATGGGAATTGGTCATACGGACCAGGTTTTGCTTCGTCCGATTGGCGACAATACCATACAGGCTTATATACAAAACTACAACAATAGTTTGCCTTCTCACCTGAGACGGTATATGCATGAGCCACTCTGTACCGAATCTGAGGAGACGTCATTCGATGAATTCAGCATGCCTGAGGTGCAATCCTTGCCTGTTGGTATCGCCTTGTACCCCATGACCATCAATTCAGATTCGTCTTCCAGCGACTCCATCCTTGACACAACATCATCAACAAAACGGACACGTCACAGTCATAACGGCCGTCACAATTGTTGATGAATTTTTTTAACTTTTAAATTAGGAAATAATAAAAAAATGTAATTTGTGTTGTATTACTTAATGAACATTAGTAATCAATCAAGTATTGTGAATTTAAGGTACCCAATGTGATCTTGATGATGGCTTGCAAATGTTTTTCTCTGGTGTGGTTTTGAGTGATGTTTTTATTTGAGGATTGCCTCAAAGTGATGTTCTACTTTTATCCTTATTATAACTATGTTTTTTGTATGACATACTTACTCATAAATGTTATATTTTTTACTATTTTTAAGAATGGATAATTGTTGGATGGCAGATGATGACCGAACGAGTAGTAAATACCTTTTAGTAGTAAAAACCCTAATCCCTATTACCTTTTATGTTATTCAATTTTGTTTTAAGTGTCTTCATCTTTGTGTGACTTGATATACTCAGGATGAGAGAACAGTTAAGTGACAGCTTCCATAATAAGACAACTACAAGGAATGATCAGAACGACATCATTGACTCTTGTACAGGGACTCATTTACCTAGCATTACTCCACAAGGTTGTTGGAAAGCTTTGAACTTGTCATCCAGTAATTGCTCCAAAAAAATTTAGCTTACCTTCCACCTAATGTTCAAAATGATAGACCAAGGAAATTCAATAACACTATTGCTAGCTTTGTTGTTACAAGAACACCTTGTGATGGACAAGGTAATCATATCATCACATTTATAGTATTGCATTTAATGATATATAATTTCTATATATGTTGTATGCTTTATGAATGAATGCTCAGGTCAAAGACATCGACAACGGGTGCCTAATGGCAATGCTTCGATGTCCAATCATTCAAGAAGAGTAGACTGTAGAGCTGCCAATAGTCAAAATAGCCATGCATCTCATGATCACATGGAGCAAAATGGCCTATGTGATCACCATGATGAGTTGTTAAATGCTACAACAACACCTTCTGATGGGCTAGGTAATCGGTTAATTAATTGCATATATAGTACTGCCTTTAGTGATATATAATTTCCATTTATGTTGTATTGTTTATGAATGAATGCTCAGGTCAAAGACATCAACCACGGGTGCCTAATGGCAACGCTTCAGTGTCCAATCATTCTAGAAGAGTAGACAGTAGAGCTGCCAATAGCCAAAACAGCAATCCATTTCATGATGACATGGAGCAAAATGACCTCTATGATCACCATCAAGAGTCGTTGAATCCTACAACACCACCTTATGATGGGCTAGGTAATTGGTTAATTCATATCATTGCATTCATAGTGATGCATCTAAAGATATATAATTTCCATTTATGTTGTATCCTTTATGAATGAATGCTCAGGTCAAAGACATCGACCCCCGGTGCCTACTGTCAATGTTCTTGTGTCCAATCAATCAAGAAGAGTAGAGAGTAGAGCTGGCAATAGCCAAAATAGCAATGCATTTCAAGAAACCATGGAGCAAAATGATGTCTCTGATCACCATGATGTGTCGTTGAATGCTACGCCAACACCTACTGATGTGCTAGGTATTCATTTTATTCATATCGTTGCATTTATAGTGCTGCATCTAATGATATATAAATGAATGCTTAGGTCAAAGACATCGCACACGTGGCCGAACACAATGTTTGCAAGTCTGGAAAAGAAAGGTCGGCATTCAAATTCCCATTGAGATAAATCAATTTGGAAAACCAGTGGGTAAAAACCAATGACAGTTATCAAGTTTTTTGACACCCATTGCAAGAGATCCCAATCTTTGTCCATTAAACTACGAGGACTGGAGACAATTTCCAGCAAATAAAAAAGAATCCATATGGAATTTTGTTAAGGTACAATATTAAAATTTATTTTTAAATGGTTAAATGAAGCTTCTAATTGATATCCTTATTGTCGGTAGAGTAAATTCATGATGGACATAGAATGAAAGGAGTGGACAATGAAGAGACTGGGAAAGAAATGGAAGGACCACAAGTGGGAGTTACGGAAACTATACTCCGTAGAAGATAGTCCATATGAACAACAACTTGAACAAGTTGTTCCCTGCGTAGAAACGTCTCAATGGAAATTTCTTATGGATTACTGGAGGAGCAATAAAGGAAAGGTAATTTTTTGTATCTATTAATTGATATTAATTTACCTCACAGATAATTACTATGGACAATACTGCAATTTTTTTTCACAGAGGAAGTGTTTAACTAACAAGACAAGCAGAAAATTTCAAAAGGTTAGCCACACAACAGGAACCAAGTCATTTTCTTGTCTAAAACATGATGTAAGTTAGTCAATATTGTGATCCAATTGGACAAATTGGAGACATCCATTTAAATGATGTTAGCAATAACCTTGTTTGAATGATACAATTGGAGAAGGAAACAGGCGTGGAAGTTGATCCCATTGAGTTTTTTGAGAAAACTCATCGTAAAAAAGATGGGAGCATAGTTGATATTGAATCCGCTAAAATTTTGGTACAAGGATTCCTATCCTATAGTATTATGTTACATTTACTACATGGAAACATTTATATGTTTGGTATAAAATTCATCTCCTATGTTCTGTTGTGTGTAGGAAAAATTTTCTGAGGTAGTTGACGAGCTGCGAAGAAACCAACCTGATGTTACTTCAGCTGAAATTTATAGGCAGATTATGGGAGAAGAGAGACCAGGATATGTTCATGGTTATGGACTTGGACCATCACCTTCTGATATCTGGGGCAAGAACCATAAATCCCGAGAAGTTGATGAAGCGCAAAGGAAGCATTTCCAGGATCAGCTTGAACAACAACAGATGGAATTTGAAGCTAAAATTCAAGAACAAAATGCAAAAATAGAGCAGATACTAGCCTTGTCTAGAGCAGGAAACAGTCAATCGGCACAACATGTACGCACTGGCCAGGTATGAATACATTTTATACGAGATGTGTGGTATCAATTATTTTCCATGTTGAATTTTGATGGCCTTATGACAAATTGAGTTGATATTCTTTGGGGGGTCTCCAAGTGCAAATTGAGTTGATATCCAGTTAGTGATCATGTCTAGAATATGTACCATATATAGTCATATGTGATGGTGTTGTATTGAATATAACGGGCAAGGTAAAATGTCCTCCCCATGTAATTTTCATTTGATTATAAATAAAAAAAGTTTAATACTTCTGGAAAAATTTGTTCGGCTTCAATTGGCATTCAATTAGAAAACTTAATCATGGACTACAAATTGACTGACTAAAATCCATAAAAAATAAGTAATGCAGAACTAGTATGTTATTACTGGCTTTTTTCATAAGCCACTACATTCAATCAAAACCGTTTTATACAACAACATTATACAAAGCAGTGGCATTTGTATAAAAGCCAAATGATGGATAGTGGATTTTCTATAAATGCCTAATGATGGTTTAATGGCCTTTATGTGGCATTTATTCGAAGCCACTAAAGACAAACCTTTAGTGGCTTTTACAACTTAGGCCACTATATTCCTAGTGGAATTGGCACTAGAGGCATTTTTTAAAATGTCAACAAATGCCGCTAAACCTATTTACTGGCTTTTTTTTAGTGGCATTTCTGAAAGGCCACTAATGAGTATTTTTGCTGTAGTGGATGCATTAGGGTTTCTGAGATTAATCTCCCAATCTTTATCCTTTTTAGGTCAACAAACCCCAAAGCAGGTTTTCTACTCATAAAACCTCAATTACTCAAATTATTCACATTAAAGTTCCTTCATTCTCAATTTGACTTAGAATCATCATATCTATGTCTTATACATGGATTTTTGAAATAAAAACCATTAAAAGTCATATTCACATAAATTAGGGGTTCTAAGCCCATTAATGCACATTCATATACATAGAACCCTAAATTAAAGCCAACTAAGCACAAAGGTTATCTTTTATATCTAAATCTTTTTTTTATTAACAACATGTTAATATTCATTTTGAAATATTTAGGGAACATCATTAGATCTAATTATTATAAAATATTAGGGTTTCTCATTAATAAACCATTAACGATGACAATTTATATGATTTTCAAATTACAAGCATAATTGGACTTCAAATATATTTTTCCTCGAGTTCTCCTAATTAAAATTCATATATTATATGTCTTGATCCGAGCTACCAACCATTAGTTATGATTTTTGCAAGATAAAACATTATAGGTCAATCACAGATTGACACGTCATTAAAAGAGAAGAAAAATCATTGGCTACACTGGCCCGGCCCGACCAATGGCCTGTGGCCACCTCAGTCGATCGCTCCAAGCGGGCAACACCCAAAACGGACCCAAAGGATAGAAAAGTCCACACCTTTTTGTGTTGGACTTTGGGGCAGTGCGGTAAATTCCATGGGCATCATCTTCAACCCGTCGTCCTGTTGTTCTTCACGAACCAGCGTCAGGGCTAGTCAACTAGTGCGTTGACTTAATGAATCCTGCCTCCCCAGCAGCGGGTGAAGGTCGCCATCCCTCCACCATGACCCACCAAATCCAATGGTGGTCTCAGCTTTTCCTGAGACGACTGGACTCACTGAGATGGCTAGGAGGTACCTCGGCTAAGAAGACAAAGCTTGGGGTAAAATACATCTTCAGGCCTGAAGTTGAGTCAAGGGAACGTATTGTGGAGTCCACCGGAGTCCCAGGGACGCAGTTGCCATTTTGAAGAGAGACTTGTATCCCCTTATATAGATCTGGGTCAGGAGTCAATTCTAGGCATTTTGGGGAAAACCTCCCTAGTCCTCCATAGGAGGGGAAACTAGGTATGATCAGGTCTAGAATCCTCTCCTGAACTTGTTGGGAGAGTTTCCAAAACCATACACGAACTAGATTGTGAGAGAGTATAGAACAAACTGAACCTCTCCTATTTCCCAATCCTACCTGAGGTAGAAGATGACCCAGGCACCTTGGATCTTATTCCAATGGCTGTCGTTCTACATGCCTGGTTTCTATCTGGAGTTAGTATCGATTTAATCAGGGAAATAAATGTGACATCACTGATTATCCCTCTCACTTTAGTAAACCTTTGAAAATTCATAACAAAAACCATGCCTCCTTTTTATCTCAAATTTTAAAGGAAACTCATTAATGACTTAATCTACTTTTGTGACAAGTTTGGGACTCAAATTCGGAAGTATGAGAGACTTTTCTTATATGCAAGTTATCTTTTAATAAGGCATATTTTACTCATGTTTTCTCTCTCTTATTCTTTTATTCTCTTTATTTGGATTCATGTTACCATTAGAAACCTTGTGGATTCGAAATATCATCCATGATGATAAATCATACAACTTTCCAGAGAATTCCACATATTTCTCCTGATATTCTTAATTCCTTTTCCTTTTATGTATTATTTGATTTCATTCAACTTTTCTTTATTTTTTTCTAATATTGGACTTACTAACTCATTATGATCCATGAAATTATACATTTAGTGGAAATATTATCAATGAAATCCACTTATTACACATTAATTATACAATTTCTATAATCATACATTTATCGTACAAATTGCAGCTCAAACAATATAAACCCAAAAATTTGAATTGTAATAAAGAACTTCTTCCTTAAACCTTAAGGTATATATGTGGCTTTTATGTTACCTTGACTGACCTTATCTCTCTTCACCTTGTAATTTCCAATATAAATTAGGGTTATTTCTCTACTCAAGAGTATAGGATTCAGACATGTGGCCTTGGGAGTTTTGGTTGCCATGAATTTGGATGGCCTTCAGTTCTTTATCTCTAGACTCAATAGATTGCAAAAAATTTCTAGAAGAACCTCCCACTTGATTCTTTGTGATGTTTGTTAAGTGTGTAAGTCTTTCTACACTCTGATATATTGGGATTAGTTTCCTATCGTGTAAATGGGTATTGGTAGCCACCCATATCCCTATGCAAAGGCTATCCCTCTTTTCTATTATAGACACAACATATTCTCCATCTTTTCTATGCTAACATAGTATTAGAGCCTCTCTATCATTTCTTTGAAAGAAGTAGCCAAACTCTCTAGGCAGTGACATTATATTCTCCATTGTTCTCACTGGACACTTTGACTCTATGGTGGATTCAAGTTTCCAAAGAATTCATTATTGTGGTAACATTTTTTTATCATTAAACGTGCTATTCATTCCATAATCACAAATATACAAGTGGGGAAGCTGTTCTCAAAAAATATCTATCTATGCAAGATAAATAAAATTCAACCTATATATGCAGGATTTTATAGTCACTAGATCCATATCCTCTCTGACCATTTTTTCACTCTTTCATCTTTGTGGAAACATATCTTTGGTGGAAATCATCTCCATCTAGATACACATCTTCTTTGGTCTCTTTCCATGGAAGGCATCTCTATGGAAGCATATCTATGGTGAAATCATCTTCACTGGACTCGTCTTTGTAGAAATCATGTCCATTCTATTTCCTTCTTCCTTGTGCACTATTTATGCATGAATAGATTATGAGATCTCCAGATTTAGAGTCATATACAACTATTCTAGAACTGAGACAACAAGCCCTATCAGAATCCAACATGACATGTTGCTAGTCAGTCTTCTGGTTCATTGTTGTCTTACACACCTCAGCACACTGTATTTTCTAGGTTTCATACATGCAACTAACTTGCCACTGGATTACATGCCACGTCAATCAAACAACATACTATGTTGCAGCCTATTCATTTTATATCATGGGATATGTGAAGCCTCTACAGACTAGGTCCACACCTCTTCTTGTCCATGACTTTATAATAATTTTAAGTAAAATAAATGTATGAAACTTCAGGAGTTACAGGAGAAGTGTCGAGTTCAAAGGTCAGAGGAAATGAAAGCATTTATTGGAAGGACCTCATATTGATGATTCTCTTCTACAATGGGAACAACATGATGCTAGCCTCCTCTCCATTCTATGGAAATTAGTGGAGCCTCATATTGATGATATCACATACCACCTAACTAACTACAAGTCAGTTAGGCATCATCTCTAATTGATGTACTACAACAATATCTCTAAGATGTATGACATGATGGTCGAGATGTACGATCCTGATCAGGAAGAGAAGATTATAGAACAATACTTTGGAGAGGTCATTCACATCACACAAGATTTAAAAAAATTGCTTCCTATCTCCATCATTCCTATCAAGCTCTAAAAGCAACAAGATCATACAGTTTTCATCAAGTTCTTTATCATTCTTTACAAGGAATATGATTCAGTTAGAAGCCAGATTCTATCAGGGATAGAGCTTCCATCCTTGGTTGAAACATATCAATGTGTATCCATAGCCTTCCTTGAGAAAAACTCTTCATGTAATTCTATTACAAATTCAGCTTCCTTTGCCTCTTACAACATCATAAATTTATCTTCTAGAGGATGTGTCCATGGTGGAAGAGGGGGAGGACGCTCAGGTGGTAGAGTACAACCTGAGAGTACTCACTATGGAAAAAAGGTCACTGAAAGGAGACATGCTCCTCCATTAATGGATTCCCATCTCAAACTCCTACTCCTACTATGAACCTCACCATCTTTGAAGAATTAACTGAGCAAACTCATCATTAGATCAAGATGAGTGATGGAGAATACAATAATCTCCATTAAATTTGTGCATCCCAACAAGAATTCTCATCTATTGCTTCATATGTTCAAATGATGTACATGTCATATTCTTATATAGCCTACATAGCTCAATCCTAAAACATATGTCCATCATCTCAGATACACAATTCTGGTTCAACTGATCATATTATAGGTATACCTAGTCTTATTTTCAATATGTCCACCACAAAAGGTAGTACATCTGAAATCAGCATCAGAAATGGATCTTCATTTGCCATTCAATACACAGGGACCATCTTGCCCCTTCCTCATATCAAACTTCCATAGGCCCTTTTTGTTCCTTCCTTTCCATTTAATGCATCATCCATTAATAAATCAACCCTTACTCCTTGTGCCTCCATCACTTTTGATCATGATTTATATTTTATGTAGGACCTTTAGATGAAAGTAGTGATTGGTGGTTGGTATGAGAAGTTGTCTTCTATTATATAACAAGGGATCTGAAACTTGCATGGTTGTGTCTCCTCTACACATTCACAATTGCCTTGGTCACTTGTCTCTCATGAAGCTTGACATTATACATCCTTAATTTTCCAATTTAGATAAACTTGATTGTGAATCTTATCAACTAGGAAAGAACCATAGATTTAGTTTTCCATCTATTCATGCTATGTCTGCGAACTCTAGCTTTCATAATGTTCACTCAAATGTTTTGGGACCTAGTAGAGTATCCTACAAACTTGGGTTTTTGATATTTTGATACTTTTATTGAAGAATTATCTAGAACTACATGGTTGTATCTCAAAAAAAAATTGTTCTAAGGTTTTCACTATTGTGCAAATTTTTGGTCTTCAAATCAAAATGCAAATTTCTTAAAGTATACACATTCTTTTAATAAGAAATGAAAAAGAATACTTCAATCATGCACGCACATCATTTCTTTCCAACATAGGAATTATTCATCCATATTATTATCCTCATTCTCCTCAACAAAATGGGGTAGTATAATAAAAAAGGCATACTATCCAAAACAACAAAAACTCTTCTTCACCATGTGAATGTCCCCTATTGTTTTGGGGGAGACTCTGTCCTTACAGCTACCTGCATCATTAATCACATGCCTTCATCCATTTTCAATAATCAAATTCCATTTTGGATTTTATATCCTAACTGTATCGTAATCCTCCTAAAATGTTTGCTTGTCTTAGTTTTATCCATGAATTAAGAATTGTCCATGACAACCTCAGTCCTCAACTAGTAAAGTGTGTGTTCAATGGATATTATAGAACCCAAAAGGGGTTTGTTGTAATGCTACCACACATCATTTTCTGGTATCAATTTTTATCAACTTTTTAAAGACAACCACTACTCTAGGAAATACATAAAATCCTTTTAGACTTCTCCAAAAGACTTCCCATCATTCTTAGTTTTCATCAATCCTATAAGAAGTACATTACCTAATGTCATTGACCCATACATAGGTTTAGGTACAAATCATGCAAGTTCTCTTAATAAATCAAAACACATACAAGATTATGGGGCATCTATCAATCCTCTTCAAATCATTACTACCTCTAGAGGTTCTACATATGTAATATCCTCAATTTTGACAAAATTGAATGATATAAATGTATAACATATTTTGCATGAAAGTATAAAAGATATCTCACAAATTCCATGCACTAAATATAGATGGGAAAAATTTTATGAGTATCTAATTAATTTAATGAATATCAATGAAAAGGTAACCAAAGTATCCAATAAAGTTTCATATGTTAATGTGCTTTCCTAATGGCTTTTTGGCTTGCCAAAAACAAAGCCTTAATAAGAAAGTTGTGATTCCTTTTAGGATTTAAAAGATTGTAGGAGGTATATATATATATTCCTTCCTAATACATGCCTTGCCTTTTAGTTGGTATTTAATCGATTAAGCAAAAAGAGAGGAAAGTGTACAAAGGAAAGTAAAGGGAATATACTTAATTATCTTCCAAAAGAAGAATGTCATACCAACTACGTATAGAAAGATCTCACTGATCAATACACCCAATACTTTGTATATATATTGTAAGGGTAGACCTGCACGGATGCACATGCCCCCACCATGTCATGGCTATATGCCTACTCACCCTATGATTCTTGGGTTTTGCCTAGGATCTACTTCCCCTTTATCAGCCTCTACAGGCATTATCGTAGCTTGGAAGTTTGGTCGTAGGCTTGTCATGGCTGATGAACCCTAGAGCAAGAGAAGGGATGGTAGAGGTCCATGGAGGAACTAAGCAATGACCTGGTCCTAGTGAACAATCTTGGGACCTCTACAAAAGTGGGAGGTTCTGGCTGCATAAGCAGCAGGGCTGTGAGGAGGTGATCGTATGAGTTTCTTCTCCACTTGCTGAAAGACTAGATGATCGGAGGGTCATATTGCCTGCAATGCCAACACCCTAAGAAGGTGACTCAGAGTCACACAAGGAATTTGTGAGACCTAGAAGATGACTCAGACTTGGAAGCCATGGGAAGCACCTCCAGGTAGCCGATCTTTCTCTCTGTTTTGTCTAGTCTAGGGAACCAACATCTTTGCAGGTCTAGTCCTTTGAACCTGGAGCATCAGGTAGCTACCCTTGGTGTTCCCAATCCAGAAGAGTTGGGAAGCAGGCATGATGCCCCTAGTTGCAGTGGCGAGGCCGCACACCCGATACTCTAGGGAGTCGACCCCGCGGGGGGCTTCCTATGTATGCGCAGAGCCGTGTCCGGGAGAAGACAACCCATGGCGGTAGTTCTTGAACTGCCCCAATCCGCATGATCAAATCTAATCACTACATGGATGGTAGTCCAGTCCTGTTGCATATTAATTATGGGTGGATGGGTTATATGATAAGTAATAGGTAATTTGCTGATATGACATGATGCGATTGGTCCATGTAAATGTATTTTGTAAAAATCGTAACTAAATATTGGTAGGTCAGATCGTGACAAATTATGTATAGAAATTGATCAGGAGAACACATAGAATCTAAAAAAAATATATTGAGATCTAATTATGCCTTCAATTCTGAAAGTACATGGATGTGTGTTAAAGTGGTGATTAGTACAGGAAAACTCATGTTTTGAGCATTAACATGTTGAATATGTTAAAAAGACCTCTTTTGTGTTATTACCTAATATTGTTGAACATAATGCTAATTTAACATAACTAGGGTCATGATGGTGATGATATTTTTTGTTTTTTAAATGGATAGTAATATATATGAATAAGTTGGGTTTATAGATCCTAACAAGCCATGTTATTAATGAATTTAATCTGATCTAAGTGTTTATGAGATAATAATATAGTAGATCAGATAATCATCGCTACACTTAGTATGAATTAGGGTCCTTAAAATGGTAATCATGGGAATTAGGGTTTTGAAGCATGACTCTAATGATAACATGATAAAAAGGGAAACATAAAGAATAGGACCAAGTAGGGTTTAATCTGTTCAATATGTTTGTTGACACTTTTAAATTTACGTAATGCAGATTATTTGATGATTTCTTGATTGGACAATATGATTGAAATATAATCGAATAATTTGCATGACAAAGGTATGTGTATATGTCTAATAATAATCGTTATAGTTTCACATGGTTTCCTGGAGATTTGTTTGCATGATTTTCTACTTGTTTATTTCATTCCATGCAAACTTTAAAGTGACTATGTTTATCACATTATATATGAACATGACTAACCCAAATCTAGGCCACCTTTGGATTTTAGGAAAGGACATTCGCCTGGAAAGGGGAAGGCATATTTTGGTACCAGCCTGAATAGGGGGTACATGATGAAGTCACCCGCCTAGATAGGGGCAGACATGATGAAGTCATCCGCCTGGATAGGGGAAGATAGTGAATACTACAGTATGAGATCCTGAGGGGTTATGACAGAGTGTGGAGAAACCTAGATTGAGTAGTCATGGTGAAAATGTTAAATTTGGTTTGTTAAACATTAATTGTTGAATTATGTTGTTATCATTACTTGTGAACTTTTATTTCCCTCACATACCGGTATGACTTGTCATACTGAATGTGTTTTGTTTCATAATGTTTTAGGTATATGATGATATACATGATAAGGGACATGAAGATGAAGATGAAACCATGTGAAGACATTAATAT
Source organism: Alisma plantago-aquatica (assembly GCA_963693085.1). NCBI lineage: Eukaryota > Viridiplantae > Streptophyta > Magnoliopsida > Alismatales > Alismataceae > Alisma > Alisma plantago-aquatica. The sequence continues at coordinate 1,709,825,189 of OY856409.1, read as the reverse complement.
AAGTAAGGAGGATTTAGATAGACACTTCTTCTCTATGTATAGTTTTGGTAATGGAATTTTAGGTATGACTTTGTAAACAATATTTGTGAATTAATGAAATTGTTTTCTATTACTTATTATTTGCTAAATCTGGATCCTTGGGAATATAGATAATGGCTCTCAACTTGAAGGTGTTTCCTTGATTGTGGGATGTGGAAAGTAAGGTTATTACAACATATCCCAATGACCTACCTATTGTCCTATGGAAAGGGAAGCATTCTTGCACTATCCATCCTATATCTAGTTTGTGTCTTATGATTGCTTATCCCCTTCATATTCTTACTTATCTCCAACCTATCTAGTTTCCGAGACCTCGTAGCATCTCTATTACACTGAATCATATAGGTTGGAGATAAGTTATGGAGGATGAGAAAGCTACTTTGTCTATAAATTACACATGGATTGGAAACAAGCTACAGAGGATGAGATGGCTACTTTGTCTAAAATTGACACATGGACTTGAAACAAGATATGGATCATGAGATGGTTGTTTTTTCTAAAAATGACAAATGGAGTCTAATGGTTGTCTGGATAAATATTAGTTGATTGTCGATGGGTTTGATTAGTAAAAGTTGGTCCACATGGGACTGTTGAGAATCTTAAAGTAAGAGTAGTCACAAAAAATTACACAGAAGTGTGTGGATAAGATTATGTAGAGTCTTTTTCTCCCATGGTCAAGGTGACATTTGTTCGTCTCTTCATCTCATTAGTTGCCCACTTCTCTTGGCCATTGCATTAGCAAGATATCGAGAACGCCTTCCTTCAGGGTGACTTGTCTAAAGAAATATATATGGAGCAACCACCTGGGTTTGTTGCTCAGGGGGAGTCTCATCTTGTCTTCCAACTTCATAAATCCTTGTATGGGCAAAATTAGTCATCCCTGACTGTGGTTAGGGAAGTTTTTGAAATCTATTGAAGCCTGTGGTCTACAATGGTCTTGTCTCAACCACTATGGCTTCTATCAGAATGAATTCTCTAGTTATATCATTCTAGTAATTCATGTGGACTACATTTTATTACATGTGATGATCACCAAGGAATTGCACATCTAAAGTAGTTTTGTGAAGGCAAATTTCTGATCAAAGACCTTATCCCTCTCAAATACTTCCTTGGTATTGAGGTGGTAAGGTCCATATATAAAGTTATCATATCTCAGTGCAACCATGTACTAGATCTCCTTGAATAAATAAAATTGTACGGATCAAAATATGTAGAATCACCTATGTATCCTAAAATCAAGTTGTATAAAGATCAGGGAGAACCTCTTGTTGATCCTAGATAGTATAGATGAATGGTTGGGAAAGTGAATTATCTTAAAGATACTCAGCCTTACATCTCATTTGCGACAAGTTTGGTTAGTCAATTCATGAAGAAACTACATATTGGTCATTGGGATATTGTTATTCACATACCATGTTATCTCAAACAATCCATTGGGAAAGGTCTCCTCTATATAGATCACAAGAACCTAAGGTGAATGGCTTTTCTAATGTACACTTTGTAGGCTTTGTCATTGATCAATCGTCAATGACTCGATATTGTGTCCTTTTAGGAGGTAACCTCTTCTCTTAGAAGAGAAAAAGAATAATTTTGTTTCTTTTTCAAGCACCAAATTTGAATATTAGGCTATGTCTAATGTCACCGATGATCTCAAATGGGTTAGGAACCTCATGGTGGATCTAGGATTTCCATAATCTGAAGCCATGGAATTACAATGTGACAATCAAGCTACAGTTCACATAGTTGTCAATCCCATCTTTCATGAACATTTAGTACATTGAAGTAAATTGTCACTTCATCAGAGGGAAGGTTCAAGACAACTTGACTTGACTTATAATAGTTTGATAAAGTTGTATATCTACGTATTAAAATATTAAATGGATGACGACTAAAAATCTTATGTAAAAATTGAATGCCTATGATATCTACACACCATTTCCAGGGGGAGTGTTAAGTGTATAAGTCTATCTATACTCTTAAATATTAGGATAAGTCCCACATTGTGTAAATGGGTATTGGTAGCCATGCATAGTCTTATATAAATGCCCCCTGCTATCTAAAATATACACACCATATTATCAACATTCTAACTAGTAACAAGGTTAATGATATCAACAAAAATCTTCATCTTATTTAGATTAGCATCATTTAAAGTGGGAGGTGGTAGAGTGGAAGGGTCAAAACCAATATTCTTGTCATGATAATTGGTTGTACTTGATTATGTATGCCTTTAATTTTCAATCAAATGTTCAAAAAGAGACCATAATTTCTCAGGAGGTTTGTCCATTAAAGCTCCTCTACAAGATGAGTCCACCATAGTTTGACCCATTTGAGACAATCTGGGTAGAATGAATGTAATGACCTCACTTTTTAGATACCCCCAATTAAGGAAGGCCAAAAAGATGAGAGCCATTACCTAAAATTTTCCAAAGGATCCAGATTTTAAACAAATAATAATCAATAATAAATAATTTCATTCATTTCAAATATTGTTTACAAGATGCTTTTACATGAAATTCTATAATCATTTTTGTACATAGAGAAGAAGTGTCTGGATAATCCTCCTTACTAAGATGAATTTGTTCATGTCATTTAATCTAGTTTGTCATGTCTCTAACTAGCATGTACCTAAAACGTCATGAAACCAAAATGTGGATCAGTGTAACAAGTTATATTGTGTACATGGGGTGCGTGCAAAAGTGTGAAAGTAAACTAAAAACATATATTCCATCAAATAGTTGTAAATAAGAACTGGTGTTTTCTTCACGTATTGTTCATTTATGTGATTGTCATAATGGCATTATAGTTGAATAGAATGCAAATAGACATCCAATAGTTTAGTTGTTCAATCCTCAACAAATCATTAGAAAACACTGGGAAACTAATGTGGGTAGTTATAAGCGTAACCATGTAACTTGATAGTGAGCCATTCAGATTATACAAGTATACTTCAAGTAGATTCAATCAATGCAATCAAGAAAACAAACCAAGCAACCAAATTTAATCATGTATGTAAATCCTAAAGTGTCACCATAACATTATTCAAACTAAACTCTACTCTAGTGCTAATCTAGGGTTTCGGGTTGTGTTTGGGTTTGCATGAGGAACAAGGGTACAAACCCTATTCCATATATTGTTAAACACTAGATGAATCCTGACTCAGTATGTCCATCTTATTCTTTCATTTCTTATCACTTAGATTAGTCTGAGTTCATTATAGTTATCATCTTTAACTTTAAAACTTTATTTCTTCATATGCATGGTTATTCACATTAAAAACCCTAATTGTACACCATCATGATCATGAACAGGTTAAATCATCGTGTTCCATAATATCATAAAGGAAAAACTTTTAATGTCTTCAACATTATAATATCCAAACCAAAAGTTTTTGTGCATTAATTACCACTTTAACACATATTACTGATTATCCACTTTAGAGTCCTTAATTTTAGCAACATATGAACTTTTAGCCCAAAATAGGTCCAAGATGCTCTTTTTAACTAAACGGTGTTAAGCTTTATCCATTGATATCATTTAATCAAGTGAAGACCATTATAATAATGAAACTAGGGTTTATATGCATGTTTTATATTTAAGATTGTATCTTTATGCACTTTTGGAAAAGAAATCATTATAAAGTCTCAATATGTTTTATTTGTGTTCCTTGCATTATTTGATCAATTTTCATATATTACTCGTCTTCATCCAATCATCCTAGCAATTTCTATATTTTTTTCATGAAACTTGGTAGTTTCATTATGAGGTCATGCAAAAAGCATGATAAACATTACATGTAAAGGGAACGCCACCCTTTTTACAAGATATTATAACAAGTTATGTATCCATAAATCATGGATTCACATGCTCATCATATGAGGCAATGGTTAGTGACCACAACTAGACTCTAATCTAAAACTAGAAACCTATAATAGGTACATCGTAAGAGATTGATGAGTGAGTTGAAAATTGGTGCAACTTTGCTAGACTGTCAGGTTCATCATTTTTCATTGTACCAATATGTCGGATAACAACACTCTAAGGAATTTGCATCATCCTCTGAAGAAACGGTAACCATAAAAGAATACAAGTATGTGATCTGTTATCTACATGAATAATGCTTACTATAGAACTGTTATTTGATTCTATAAGGAATCTTTCATTTGGAGTTGTCATTGTCCACTGCAAAGCAAAGCATATAGCAGCTACCTCTCCTTCTAATATTGACTCTGTAAATATATGTTTGGATGAACAAAAGCACCAGAACCCATATGAATTTCTTACAACAAATGAAACAACTATACAACCAAGCTTGAAAGAAGCATCAGTGTTGATCTTTATCCAACCAAGAGAAGGAAGCATCCAACATTGAACTTCATTATGTTGAGCCCTATTTGCAATTCCATGATTGAAAGTCTTAGATAGTGTATTTGCCAATATGTAATATGTTGTTACTCAATAGAGAAACATCTTGAAATGATTCATTAAATAGTGTATCACTCCTTGCAAGAAAATCTTGTATCATCCACTCAAAAAAACATATAATGTATGAGAAGAAGCAGAGAGGGCATTTTTGAGCCAACTACGAAATGATAAAGTGAAGAAATTGTTTAAAATAGTGACAACGCATGTGATTATGTGGAATACTCTATAAGAGAGGGTTTTCATACTTAAATAAATAGTAAAATCTTTATGCATTGTTTGATAATCGAAACATGAGTTAATGTGCAAGTTTCTAAAAGAAAATAAAATATATGATGTCTTGGTTAATTAAAAGAATAATTGTTTAGCCATTAATCGCAACACAATGTTTGGGGCACCAAATAGTGTAATTTTAGTTTTCCTTTTGGGATACTTGAAAATAATAATGAAAAGAAGATAATTCTAGAATTTTAAAGAAAAAGGACTCTCCATATGGAGTAGGTAATGAATTTAAGATTGTTCCAAAAGAAAAAGATTCGGCTATTAAAGTTGATCTAATAATTCCCAAAAATTAGATTTAAGTTTTACAAGTAATTAGTGAGTTTCCCTTCAAGTTTCATAGAAAAAGGTGTTTGCTAGCGGTCTACAAAAATATGTGAAGAAAGAGGGACGTTATTGCAATAATTACATGATTCTATTTAGGGAAGACGATTTAATTGCATCTGACTTTGCTGATAGAATCTCTCACATCACTTTAATGTGTCAAGCACCATGGAACTGCTGATTCCCAATCCTATAGCGACCTAGATGTCACCTCTTTTAGCCTGTTTTGGAATCCAGGCTACAGGGTTGCGCTAACCACGACTCCTCTCCCTCCCTCTCTAATCCAGAATGGCCCTTGGGACCATTCCCACTAGATTCAAGAAGGAAAGATGAATCAAATCATCCCTCAGTCCCATGTTTATCGCAAAGTAACAAGTTTTCCCTAAAGTTTCAGTTGGAAATGGGGATCAAGCTCTTTTTCTATCTCCCTCTATATAAGACCCCATTTCTAGTCCCTCAACCATAAACATATGCCCCTCAATACTTGTGAGTATATGAGACCAACAAGATTCACATGATTGAAGAACCAGTGCCTAAAGTGTGGAAGAACCCCCTTTTTAAGCCATGTATACTCTACACATACAACCACCTTTGTTTGTGTCTTGCTCCGTTTCCTGAGAGCCAATATTGACCAAATCAAGGTAAGGCCAAGGTCTTACAAGACATCCAGTAGGGTTCTACATGGGCCTATCTTCCTGAAGTACACCAGAGTCAGAGGAGGCATCTTCCCCTGTATGCCCTCGGCCTAGTTCTGACCTAGCGGTCACTCACAGACTAGTTGAATCCGTCCATCGACGGTGGTGGCGAGGAGTCGGGCAAGTTTCTTTCAAATGACAAAGTGAACAGAGTCATTAATCAGGACTTCCATGAACTATAGGCTGAAGTCCACCTTTGTGTTACTGATCATGGCGTTGCATTCCCAGAAGAACAAAAGCAACAAGATAGAAGGTGAAGACTCTAGAAATTACTCACTTGCTCCTGAGTCACACACTGCCAAGTAAGGGCAAATGCATCTTTTTCTTCTTTTCATGGCCCAAATCATGTAGGAGTGGGGTGCAAGTATGATAGGCACCCATTGGCTATGCCCTCCAGGTGGATGATATGAGTAATGGAACTAACTTCTGACATGATCCTCCTTATTGGCCAATAAATGGTTTATCTTGAAATAATTATAGAAATTTCTAGGATGTTTGAATGAATATGAGTAATGTATCAAAATTGATCAAAAAATGCAAGGGATATGAATAAAGTATAATTGAGACTTTATAATTCTTTATTTTCTAAAAGTACATAAAGATACAATCTTTGATGTAAAATATGCATAGAAACCATAGTTTCATGATTATAATGGTCGTCACTTGATTAAAAGATATGAATGGATAAATCTTAACCCTTTTCATATAAAAATATCACCTTGGAGCTATTTTGGGTTAAAAGTTCATATGTTTCTAAAATTAGGTCTCTAAAGTGGATGATCAGTAATATGTATTAAAGTGGTAACTAGTGCGCATAAACCCTATGTTTGGGTATTATAATGTTGAAGACATTAAAATCTTTTCCTTTATGATATTATCGAACATAATGATGATTTAATATGTTCATGATCGTGATGGTGTGGAATTAGGGTTTTCAATGTGAATAACCATGCATATAAGGAATTAGTATTTTGAAGTTAAAGATGATAACTATAATGAACTCAGGCTAATCTAATGATCATAAATGGAAGGATAAGATGGACATAATGATTAGGGTTTTGTCTAATGTTAAATATGTGATGGAAATAGAGTTTGTACCCTTATTCCTTAGCCAAAGCCGAACATGAGCTGAAACCCTAGATTAGGACTCAAGTAGAGTTTATTGTGAATAATGTAATGGTGACACTTTTGGATTTACATACATTTCGATTAAAATTTTTTGCTTGGTTTTCTTACTTGGGTGAATTTACTTAAAGTACACTTATATCATCTAAATGGATCACCATAAAGGTACGTGGTTACGCTTATGACTATCCACATTAAATTGCCAATGTTTTCCAAGGATTTCTTGAGGAATGAACAACTAAAATGTTGGATGTTTATTTGCATTTTTTCAATTATAATGACAATATGACTACCACATGAAACACTAATATGTGAATAAAATTCTATTTCTTATTTGCAAGTATTTGATGGAATTTATGTTGTTAGTTTACTTGCACACTTTTGCATGCACCCCACATACACAATATACCTTGTTATACTTATTTGCGTTTTGGTTTCATGACATTTTAGGTACATGCTAGTTAAGGTGATATAAAGATGCTTAGAGACATGATAAACCAGTTGAAATGACATGAAGGCATCAATCTAAGTAAGGAGGATTAGATAGACACTTCTTATCTATGTACAATTCTAATGATATAATTTCATGTAAAAGCATCTTGTAAACAATATTTGAAATGAATGAAATTATTTACTATTGGTTGTTGTTTGTTTAAAATCTAGATCCTTGGGAAAGTTTTAGGCAATGGCTATCATCTTTTTGGCCTTCCTAAATTAGGGGTTGTTGAAAAGTGAGGTTGTTACATTTGGTATCAAAGCCCCAGATGTTTCAAATTGTATTTAATAGTTTATAATTTCATGTATTCTGTAAAATATGAGGGTATTATTAGGGCATTTTCTAAAGACAATGCTGTCTAGAAGGAACCACGATTTGGTTGCTGGTAAAACTTTCCTCTGCACCTGTAGTTACTAGGACTCCTGGGTCTGTGCATCCTACCTGGACAAAGTTGGACGATTTTTCTCAAAGTAAAATACCTTTAGGTTTTCTAATCATCCTGATTCATTGACTTCTCATGCTCTTGCATAATAAAGGAACTTCCCTCCTCATCTAAAGTTAGGGTTTTTAAGAAGAAGTAGGATTAAGGCATCTTCCACCAATTAACGTACATGCAATGTGGAAATAATAATGTACATGTAAATGTGGAAATAATAATTTACATGCAATGCAAAAATAATGATAAAGAAAATAAAAAGGGTTTTATGAGTTGCAAGGGTAAATTCTATATGGATCTAGGGTTGGTCTAGAAGAACCCTATGGAGGTCAAGGAATATGGAAACCCTAAGAGGTAGGGTGTAGTCTCTAACCTTAAAAACTAATCCTGAGAAATGAGAATAATGTGGTGATATAGTACCACTACCATATGAACCTTGAAAAGGAACAATAAAAATAAAAGTGAATGAGTTAAGTGACTCAATCTCCAAGCATTTGTGAATGTCAAACATGGCATTAATGAGAAAAGTTTTATGAAACCTATGATTATCGCATTATATAAGAATAACTTGATAAACTATCTCTAGTGGATGTAAGAGATACATGTGGGATGTAAGTGAAAGTGATCAAGACAGGATAGGATGATCACTAAGACCAAGCTATGATAGGATGGTCATGATGAGGCCTAGCCAGGAAAAGAAGGACACAATAGACCAACCTAGGATAGGATGGCCATGATGAGGCCTAGATAGGAAATTAATGAATGTCATAATAGACCAATCCATGATAGGATGGTCATGAGATGTCAATTGTATGGATAAAACCCTACAGAGAGGGTTCTCTATATGAATTCTCAAGAGAGACAATGTCCCACAAAGATTTAGTTGAGAAGTTAGAAAGGAAACACATGATTATATTTAGAAACATAAACAAACTATGAATAACTCATATATGGGTGTAACATTCTCAAACGCTATATCATCTCTGATGAGCTAAAGAGCATGGGGTGAATTAAGTCACTATGGGATGATGGATGATCAAATTGGGATAAGAATCACGTGAGCCCAAGATGGGATAGGATGGCCAATGAATGTCCACTACTGGGACCAAACCTTAAAGAGAGGGCCCCCATAAAGAGACTCTACTAAAGAGAGGGCACACCATTGAGAAAAGCGGATTAGGGAAGAGAGATTAAAATAAGAAATTCTTATTTAAGTTGCATAAAAAATGAAAATAGGAAATCTGAAGGTTAGTGTCTTGGCCTAGGGTTGGTAAACATAAGAGTGGAAAAGGACCTAAGAGGGAGGGAAAACCTTAGACCTTGATGTCATGTTGTATCTAGAGAGCCTAAATTACTCCTATGAGATAAGAGGGTTCCCTAGGATAGGACCATCAATAGAAGGGTTAGGATAAGTACAATCACAGAGTACATGTAGAGTTGTCTCAACCTATGAATCACAAATTTGACATGAAGGGTCCATAGTAAAGTGAACTTGATACCTTCTTTAATTAGACATTAATACTTCATGGTAAACAAGCCATAGGAACATTTTGTATTTGGAAGGTATTTGTATTTGCCACAAGCGTCTCCACATGCCATGGGAACATATTGCTTCACCAGCCATAACAAGTTTATATGCTTAAGAGGTAGTAAAACATCCTAAATTGGTTAAACATCAATACCAACCATCCCTGCCAACACTAAGAGGCAGGAAAGAAATAACGTTCGGAAGACTTTCTTCAAGAAAGTAATATGCAATGAAATTAATGTCCCAAGTTTCATTCAAGGTGACCATAGAAGCAACTTGTAGCTCCAACAGATCAGGAGGTATTTGTTTAATGACCATACTATGTTAATGTAGGGTCTAAGGTATCCAATCATCAAACCATACATATATGGTGTCCCCTATTCCAACTGTTTGAAAGGAATTTTGAAGCATAATATCCTTCAAGGAATGTAGCATCCTCCAAAAGGCAGCTCTTCTTGCATTTAACTTATGTCTAAAAGTCCTTTATTTTTGAAGAATTCTAGATCCCTAAGACATGTTACGACTTGTAAATAACTCCCATGTAGATTTCATAATGAGAGCCTTATTCCATTCATGCATAGAGACAACATCTAGACCACCAAAAACTTAAGGAGTAATGACTTGTTTCTAGGAAACAATAAATAATGGTGATTTATCCCCACCTCTTCGCCATATACACATTCTGATTACCGCATCAATAAATTACATAATGATATGGGTAAAATGGACGTCTTCATTGCAAAAGTAGGTAGTGATTGGAGAATAGATTTTGCAAGACACACTCTTCCATCCAGAGTAAGGGTTCGAGCAGTCCAATTGTTTGCACATAGTTGGGTCTGATAATAGAACCATGAATACGTAGACTTTGTTATTCAGCCATGAATAATAGGAACCCCTAGATAGAGGCCCAACTTTGTTTTCCTTGTCATTATTGAGATATTGGAAATCTCATATTGCACAACTATGGGAACTGTAGATGTAAAGAATATCAAACTTTTATCTTTAGAAATGGATTTCCTTGATTCATTGCCAACAATTTTGAAGCAGTGAAGAATTAGATTAATATGGTGGATGTCTGCACGTGAAAATAATAGTATATCATCAGTAAATGCAACATGGGAGAATGTTGATCCGTGATTAGAAAGTTTTACTGGTCTCCATAACCCCAATTGAACTTCCTTATCAATCATTAATGTCAATCTATTGAAACACATAACAAAAATATATGTAGAAAGTGGGTCTCCCTATTTCAATCCTTGGGTAGCTCTAAAGCCCGGTAAATGAACCCCATTATGTATTAATGAAATACTTCCACCACATATAGAGTTCATGATTTAGTTAATAATGGGCTCTGTAATATTGGCATTAATAAGAGTGTCAAGAATGAAAACCCATGACAATCTGACATACACTTTTATCAAATCCACTTCTACAACCATTTTATTCACTCCATGGTTGTGCCTCATGTTATGTATCAATTCTTGAACAAGAATAATGTTATCTGTGATACGATGATCAGGTACAAAACAAGATTGTGAATTACTTATCCAATCAGATAGAAAAGGTTTTAAATTTTCTACTACCACCTTTGAAATAAGCTTGAGTGTAGTATTATTCAGTGAGATCGGTCGAAAGTTACTATAATGTTGCAGGTGACGAACTTTAAGTATAAGAACCATAAGAGAATTGGATGAATTTTGTGGTAGAGGGAAACCATTTAGAGCCAAACAAACAATAATCGTGAGAGAGTCTTTAATAATGTCCCAGTGGCATAATAAGAACTATCGATCAATACCATCTGGTCCAACAGCCTTATTTCTTCCCATTGAAATAAGAACCTTATGTAACTCATCCACAGAAGGTAAGGCTGCCATAAAAAAAGCTTGTTGATTAGAAAGACCAACATTATGATACAACATGAGAGCAATCTCCTATAGAGAAAGAATAAATGAAGAGCATAACTAATTTCTAAAGTACTCATTAATCAAAGACTTTAGAGATCTAGAATTTGATATAAGTTCATTGGCAATATTTCTAAGAGAAAGAATATGTCTTTTTGCCTTCTATCTTTAATGTATGCATCATGAAAAGAGGTGTTAGCATCTCCCTCCTTTAACCATGTTATGTGACTCTTCTACTTCTTATTTAAGTAGTCCACTTGAAGAATTGATCTTATTGTGTCAATAAATCATTACAAAGCAAGTCATGCAATAAGGTGTAGTTGGTTTCTAATAAAGCTTGACATTATTCAATTTGTTGAATTAGAACATGTTTATCACGTTGTAATGAAGCCATATTCTATCTGTCCCATTGTGTAATAATATGTTGAATATTCTGTAGTGCACAACCAAATTCCATGGAGGAGTCCCATATTGTCTGTAAGAAGGTTTTGAAATTGATATCTGAATTCCTACTCACCTTGGATTTGAAAACATTTCTATGAACCAAAGGTTTAGAATTGCAAAACCATAAAGGGTTGTGATCTGATTGGAGTTGAGGAAGATGACGCATACAGAAATCACTAGCAGAAAGCAAGAAATGAGAATTTATCAACACTCTATCTAGGTGTTCATGTAATCATCCAGCCTTGTAACTAAAAGGGAATCTTTGAAAACCCAAGTCTGTTAAGTGGGACTGCATCAAGCAGTCTTGAAACAAGCCAGATGCCACAAAATTGAAGTCATTTGATCTTCATTTTTCTATTGGAGATAGAATGCCATTAATATCACCCATAAATACCCAAGGAATATGAATAGATGCTCCCAATATAGGCAGGAGATTCCAAAGCAAATGTCGAATGTGAGGTATATAACGTTCATAGACCACAGTAAGGAAGAACTTGTCATTTATGAGACAATGTAGATATTTTCGTTGGCTCTCAATCAATTCAATATGGACATGATTAAAATTCCATATTAACCAAATTCCACAAGAGAACCCACAGGCTTCCACCCTATGAGAAGAGTTGAACAACTATAATGAATTTTGGAATCTGCAGTATGTCCCAAAACTCTAGGTTCCAGAACTGCCACTAGCTTTGGTCTGTACTTAAGAATCAATTGTCTAAGATGATTTTGGGTAAACTCATTTCTGACACCCCTAACATTCCAGCAAATTGTATTTAACATATTAGTGGATATTAGTAGTTTCCTAAGAACTTGATGGTTCACCTTCACCTTGTACCGCGGCGATTTTCTTGGCCTGACTTTTAGTCATATAAAGCAATTGCTTCATTTTTCCACTTGTTCCTCTCACCTCACGACCAACCTTTCTTGAGGATAGTGATGGTGGATAGTGTGAGGGATAAAAGAAATTTCTATATATATTTTGAGATAAACCATTTATTGGATAATAAGGAGGTGACATGTCAGAAGTTCATTCCATTACTCATATTATCCACCTCGTAGACCCAACCAATGGGCGTCTTCCATACTGGAGCCCCATGCTCGTGTGGTTGGGGCCAAGAAAAGAAAAAAAATACACATTTTCCCTTACCTGTGAGTGTGTGACTTAGGGGTAAGTGAGTAAGTTATGTTGTTTTCACCTTCTACGTCACTGCTTATGTTCTTCTCGCAACATAATGCCATGACCAATCAACACAAGGTCGACTTCTACCTATAGTTCATGGAATTCCATGGTGATGGATCCATTTGCTTTGTCAGCTGAAAGTAACTTGCCCAACTCCTCACAACCTCTATCGGTGGTCAGAGTTGACCAGTCTGTGAGTGATCTCCATGTCAGCACTAGAGAAAGGGCATACAAGGGTAGATGCCTCCTCCAACTCTAGTGCATTTGAGGAAGACAGACCCATGTAGAACCCTACTAGAGGTCTTGTGAGACCTTGGCCTTACCCTGGTTTGGTCACTATTGGCTCGCCGATAAGAGAGCAAGATGCAGGAAAAGGTGGTTGTCTAGGCAGAGTATATGTGGGTTAAAAGGGGGTTCTTCCACGCTTCAGGCATTGGTTCTCCAATCATGTTAATCCTATTGGTCTCATATACTCACAGGTATTGAGGGGTGTAAGTTTATGGTTGAGGGACTAGAAATGGGGTCTTATATAGAGAGAGATCGGGAAAGAGCTAGAGTCCCATCGCCAACTGAGATTTTGGGGAAGATTAGTTACATTGAAATAAACATGGGACTGAGGGATGATATTATTCAGCTTTCCTTCCTAAATCCAGTGGGAACGGTCTAGAGGTACACCGTGGATCAGATATGGAGGGAGAGGAGTCGTGGTTGGCATAACCCTATAGTTTGGATTCCAAAATGGGTTGAAGGTAGGTGACAACTAGGTCACTATTGTATTGGTAATTAGCAGTCCTTGGTGTGTGACACATTTAAAGGGATGCAAGAGATTCTATCACAAATGTCAGATGCAATTAAGTCATCTTCCCAAAGTAGAAACATGTAATTGTTGCAACAATGTCCCTCTTTCTTCACAGATTTCTCTAGACTACTAGTGAACTCCTTTTTCCATGAAACTTTAAGGGAAACTCACTAATAACTTTTCCAACTTTAATTTTAGGATTGATTGGAAGATGTTTAATAGCTGAGTCTTATTGTTTTGGAAAAACCTCAAATAAATTATCTACTCCACATGGAGAGTACTTTTTCTATCAAATTCTAGAATTTTCTTCTTTTCGTTATTTTTTTAGGTATCCCAAAAGGCAAACCAATATAACACTATTTGGTCCCCCAAACATTGTGTTGCCATACATGGCTAAACAATTATTCTTTTAATTATCCAGAACATCATATATATTTTTTTCTTTAGAAACTTGCACATTATCTCCTATTTTTATTATCCAACAATGCAGAAAGCTATTACCATTTATTTATGCATGAAACCTCTATTTTCTAAAGTATTCCATATAATTCCATGCTTAACAATATCAATTGTCCATTAATTTAGAAATCCCTTTCTGTTATTTCTCTTTCCCAACATTGTTATTGGATTATTGTAAATAAAATCTCTTCTATTTCTTTAACTTGTGTCGTAAATAAATTATTATTCCATGAATAATACCATTGGGGATTTTACTTAACAATCCATGACTTATATTTATATAACTCAATCTCTCCAAAATTGAGGATATTACATTCAACCCTCCTTAAAGGAATTTTGTCCCCAAAATACAATCTTAGTAAGCTTAAGGTGGATAACACTCCATATAGTATCAAAAACTGAGGGTTAGCAAGCCTACTCAAATATCTTTAATATCTTTCTATTGACATGCATATTCCTCACATTATTACTAGGATTCGCACTTGAATTTAAATCAAGATACATCAACATCCTTAGTATTTACATGATTTCATCTCTTGATGATTACACTTTCATATATGATTTCAATTTCAGATTTTCCTTTTCACCTAGATTTTCAACCTATTATTAATTCATATTCACAAAAGGGTGATGTAACACCTCAAACACTAGGTCATGTCATTGAAACTTAGCTTAAGGTATTCACTCTCATATATCAATTTTAAGCATAACATGTGTCTACCCAATGTCTCTCTCTCTCATACTGGAAGGAACTAAGCACTTGAATGTAGCTCAAATACAAAGTTTATCTCATTCCAATAGAAGATATCGTGTTCCCACACATTATTTCAAATTTCACATTTTAGGTTGAATCATTCTCATAACACACTAAACCATACATACTTTTTTTTAATCTCATAGTGTTCTTATATCTCATGAAGTCAAATGCATTTTTCACTTTGAGTTTGTTCACAACTCTTGTTTTTAAGATTTCATCACTACATGACTTCTTGTATATTTTATATTTAGACCTCATGTATTATGAACCTTAGCCACTTCCTTGAGATCTCTAGGGATACATGTACTATTTGGAGATTATCTCATCCTTATGCATCTATAGAGTGCCTCACACATTCACCCATTGGCCACATGAACATCATGAAGGTGGCCAATCTCCTGAGACATGGGCCTTGAGAAAACATAGTTGTATCTCCTGACCAGATGATCTTGTGCATTATGGGAAAAATAAACTCCTAATCCCATCGGTTGTACCTTTATTACTCTCCACTTGACCTTAAGATTGATTTAGGTCTCTACCCTTCCAAAGAGTTCATCCATAGAACATTATTTTATGTAATTATTTAAATTGAATTCATTCATTTCTTGTGATTCACATTATTCACTTTATTCCCCTCATTGAACTCATGACAACTTTATTTTTTGGGCTTGTCATATGGTCAGCCACTTCCATAGTGACTTCTCCTCATGTTTCTCAAAGATGGCATACTTGGGTTCAAATAACCATACTCAATATGCGTGATTTCATATTTTATATTTAGTGACTTTCATAGATACCTTGATTTCTTATAAAGGCTAAACTAACAAATTGACTATCAAGAATTAGCACAAGAAATCGAGAACAAGAACCTACTATCCACTAAGGGATAACTAGCATGAATCAAGAAAATGAATAAGAAATTAAGAAAAACTAGCTAACACTATGGTGAATGGAGGTTTCAACAATTGATTAGAGGTGCGGACCATTTTAGAGGTATGTTACTAATCAACTGTGGAATTGGGTTTTATATTCATGCACTCATCCAATTGGCAGTGGCATCAAACAAAACAAGTATGGGGAGATGATGTTAGGTTTCTACCCTACTAGATGGCCATGGGTGGTATAGGATATGTATAGGGGAACTAGTCATCATCACCTCCTATTCAACCTTATTAGGCTCAATTGTTTAGGTGATAGATAATTCTTGGCCTAGATCAACCATATCTAGGTTTCCAAATGTGATTATCCTCACCTACTTGGCAGAATGGGGTGGTATAAGGAGTAGTAGGAGGATGTTTCACCACCTATTATTCCTTATCCAACCTCAAGATATGCTCCTTGCATGGAAAGAGAGGCGATTCATACATCAATATTTTGATGTCACACCTAGATATAGGGGCATAGGGTAAAGATGGAAAGTTATCCAAGGTTCCTCTAAGGAACTTCGGAGTCCCCCCAAAAAAGGACCCCACAATTACTCTTTTCCCTATGCATTAGGAGGTTCCATAGCTCAAACAACTAAAGCATGAGCTAGGAAGAGAGAACAAGCATCACATATCACTAATGGAAATATATATTTTTACATGAATATTCCACACATCTTATTGAATTTACATAGTCCTCCCAAACAACCCTAAAAAAAGAGCTTAGATACTCATAGTAAAATAAAAATAAAATAAGGGGAGAGCAAGAGAACATTGCATGAACGTTGATGAATAGTTCTTATTTTTCACATCCAGTAGTATATAGCGCTCCTCCTTCACTCCTCTAAAGGTGAGAAGCATGGAACTATGTATGAAAGTATCCAAGAGCCTATCAAACTATGATTTTGGGTGATGGGAGGCCAAATGGTCTGTGGGGGTAGCTATGGTGGTGGCCAATGGGAGAAAATGAGGTATCGAAGTTCTAACCCTTAGCCCCTAGCAGGCATTGATGTATGTATATTGGTCTAGGAAGTATTAGGTTTAAGTGGGGTAGAATGGTAAAAGTAGTGATGGGAAGCATTAGGGTTAGGTTTAATTCTAGGCACTTTAATTTTGAACTTGGACATCCGTGATGCTTTTTGCTCCAATATGATCTTTAGTCACTTTGGGTAGGTTGAGGTGTTCTTGGTCTCACTTGAAACTCCTCAAAAGGTCTTATGAAGTCCTAAGAGCATCCTCCTTCTCTACTTTTCATCAATTAGTGATCAATGTACCTAAAACATTTAATAAGTTTCCATATGTGCATTCAATTTAAAGCACAACATATTGGGAAATAACATGCAGTATGAACATCTTGATGTCAATATAAATATAAAAAAGACACAAAATGGAGACCTAATTAAGGTATCCATTCGTAATTAATCTATGAATCCACACTGGTGGGAATGTCCAAACTTTAGTGTGTGTCATAAAAAATAGTTTATGTGGGTGTCCAAACTATATTGAAATAAGAAACAACACCATTAATAAGAACATGTTGTTGGATCAGTGATTGTTCCACTCCATCAAAGACAAACATATTCCTACTATTTTATATAAACTAGCAAGTTGAGATGAACTTGTTTCTATAATGTTCCCTTTACTTAAATTGCTTTTCAACTATTTTTTCATTTCACAATCATAGAAATTTGTAGTCTTACATCCAAACCAATATCCTTCTAAATATGTTGACCTTTCATACAGTCCAAAGAACATGTACAAAATTTTCATCTTTTCATTTACATCTATCACATCGTGTATCATTTTTGGAATGTTTGGCTTTCCTCCTATAGCTCTCCATTATAGCTTCATGAGCTACCAATCATATAAAACATTTTATCTTAGAAGCACCTTTTACATCCCGAACTAGCTTCCGAGTTCCTCATTTAATTCTACTCTTCACTCCCCTTATGAGTTCATACACAATATTGGTATAAATTTGTCCATCGATGGTAGGCATAAATCGCCAAATATCATCACTACCTTGTGTAAGGGTGGAATGGGAACGCAATTTTAGGTAGAGAATCATTTAGAAACCAATGGCTGACCCACCATGAAGATTAACAAGGCTTGAAATTGCAAGTATTTGGATATCCTTTGTAAATCCTTAATTTCTACATGCCTAATATGTTTGTAACTGAACACCATTTATCATCAGAACGAGAAGTACATGCACCTAACAAAATAAGATTGCAACAATGATGTATGAAAAGTTCTTTAAAATAAATGAGTGATCTTTGGAATGAAAAATGATGTAGTCCTCATTCCTGATTTTAGCACCCTCAATAATTTATACTTGTTAGCAATTGTCTCATGCCAAAGGATATGTCCTTTTTTAAAAACTCCCATCCACTTTTCACCATAATAACTTCATTCCAATATGCCATTAATGGAATGCCAAATCCTCCATTTTCTTTCTTTTATGTGACTTGTTCCCAAGCTACCAAAGAGATCGATCTTGCGTTACATCTACCACCACATACAACCCTTCTTATTGTTTTAGCAATTCTATGATAGAAACTTATTGGCAACATCTCTGCATTGTTGCTAACATTGATTTGTCCAGACAGACACAACTATCAAATGACAATGTCTTGGTTGTCCAGGCATTAACTCATCCTTCATTTTTTTAAAAACTTCTCCATATATAGCCTTATGGATCTTACCATGAGTAACCAACACATCTAACTATTTTCTAGGGTTATTTTTTGTAGTTATACCAATAATATATTATGTATTTGTCTTCTTGTTTCCTAAATAAAGTTAGTGAGAAAGCCATTGTACTTTTATCAAAAGAAATTAGTTGTATAGAAGCCTCTTAGAAGATACAAAAACGCCCAAAGTTCTTGAATATGTTGCATATGAACATGAGAAAATAAAATTAAATCATCCATAAAAGCCACATGTGATACAACTAACCTTTGTGTAGAAATATTGATCAATTTTTGTCTTTGGTTGTCCACTCCATATGATATCAACTGGCTCAATCTATCTAGATACAGTACAAACATATATGGCGACAACAGATCACCATGTCTCAATATTCTTCTAGCCTTCAATCCTTGTAGCCTTTCACCATTTCATAACATGCTAGTATTATCATTCTAGATAGAGTTCCTAATATAAGATGTTATGTTAGCCGGTAAACCAATCTTTTGAAGGGTATCTCATACAAATGGCCAAGACATTCCATCATATGCATTTGAAAAATCTATTTGATTACCATGTAATGAGCCACTTGATTTCCTAATATTATGAATAAGCTCCTACACAAATAAGATTCTATCTAAATTCATCTGCTCATGACAAAACTTCGTTAAGAAGATGAAATTCATGCAAACATGTATATTTTCAATTGTCCAACCTATGTTTTAGGACAAGGCTTGATGATGAAGTTGTTGAGAGAAATTGTTTGAACTCGGTTACATGAAATTAGACATTTTATGATAGTAACTAAAGGTTTTACGAGTCACAAATATTTGTAGGAAATGGAAATCCCATAAGTGCACTTTGTATTTTCTAGATTAAAGTCTACATCATAGTAGTCCAATGTGTTTTCAATAAATCTACATTCATCCCATCATGACCTTCCACCTTGTAGGATCCCATCAGATTTAATGTTCTAAATATATCATTTTCCATAGGCATGCAATCTATATGATGAATTGACTATACCATAAGTCATTGAAATCTTGCAAGAATGTAATTCATTTGTTCATCATTCGTATTTTTAGTTGTAGTAAAGTAAATATTAAAGAATTTAAACACAAAATCCTTCTATTCATTAGGATTAGTAACCCATATCTTGGTTGTTCCTGAGCATTGTTATTGTATTTTTCTGTTGTCCGCTTTGCACAAAATGTGAAAATATTGTTATTAACATATCCACTATGAATCCAATTTAGATGACTTTATTGTTTCCATTATTCCTATTCCTTGGCTGAAATAAATTCATATTGTCTTTCTAAACTTAGACAATACTCGTCCTTACCAAGGTCATAAGAAGCCTCCTACAATTTATGCAGACTCTCTATTTTTTGCAACAACAAACCCTTAAATCTTTTTAGCATGATTACTATCCCACTTAACTATTGGGATTGTATTGTCTTGTAATGCATCATCAAACCACATAGATCTCTTCTAAGAAACATCTAGTGAATGTTTAAATTCCACATTACCTTTGCTTTTAATACTTGTTATCATTGATTTCTGATTGTAGAAGTAATCAATATTGATTTATAGTCTAAATGTATTTAATGAAGATGCATTAAAATAGAGTTATTATTCTCCCAAATCCATTTATTATATGAAACAATATTGTCCATCCTTTTATGTAAAATACCTTTATTATATGTGAATTTGGGGATAAAGAAGCCTGAATCTGTTAAGCCAACTTCAAGAAGAGTATCTTGTAAATCCATTGCATCTCGATTGTTGAATATAAGACTTCTTTGTTTCTACATGTCACATTTTTATGAACAACAAATGTAATGAGATATTCATCCTACCATATTCGAATTCACAAACCTTGATGTTGAAAATAATTATGAATCCTGAGAAGTGAACTATCTTGGTTAATGATAATGATGTGGTTTACTGGTGATCCTTCTCATTCATATGCATGATGATGGATTTAGGGTTTCATAACATGAAAATGAAATACATGAATGAATCATTTTATATAATGGAACTAAAGTATCATAAACTTACATTTAGTAGGGCTATATATAGTGTTAGTTATATATTGGGTACTTACATTTATGAATCTCCCTTTCTACAAGAACATTCCAATTTCCTTGTACTTGACTTTATTTAAGATATTATAAAAGAGTTAGAAAAGTAATCATTGGTTGATGTAATCATACATAAAATGATTCTTGTAATACACTTAACCTTAGAGAATGCTTGTGGGGTGGCTAGATAATTAAGGTAGTATACTGGTGGAATAACTTTGGTCATTGGAAAGATCTTATTGAAATTTGTTGTTGGAACTAAAAATGTCTCATGAGGAGAAAACAAATTTCTAGTGATATAGCGTTACTATATCAATCTAATTTTCAAATGTCTGTAGAATGGGTCATCGGTGAAATTTCAGGTTACCCTTTCAATAATATTGTAAGTATGAGGTAAGTGCATTCTTATATGTTTATGGATTGAATAATCTAATCATGTTGGAACATCATAGTTGATCATGAGGTGTTTCCTACTTGAACAATAAAATCATATCAATTGCAATATACATATCTAATAATTCAAGAAATGTCAAATTATGAATGTAACATTCTTATATCTCTCCTTTGAGTAATTAACATCAAGAAAGATGTTATTTGAATCTTTCTTAAGGATAGTTAATTACTAGAGAGATATAAGCATCTCTCACAATATGAATTGTCATACTCACATTTGACAATTGAAAAATACATATGAAGAAATGATAGATGCAATATATGCATTATCCTTCTTTGAGTTATACTTGTATTTGTATATCATGAGTGACAATGATATAATACATTATAATAAGTAGTATTGTCTTACCTTGTCTAAATCAAACTTCAAAATTCAAATTTATGATGGGGGCATATGTCCCTGATAGTGATGTTAAAATCCCTAATCACAATAGTTCTAAGTGAGAATAATAGTGACTGTGGAATGAAGCCTAGTGGTAATGAATTGGGCATATGATAAGATGATAATTTGAGAAATGTATGTGTTGATTATTATGGTAAATAGTTTGATACATGCCTCCTTATATATCACATATTTTTTTCTCTTATGTACTTTTGAACCATAAGGCTATAAGAAAATAATCCATAATTATTTCAGTTTCATCATATAATTGTTTCTTTTGTAATGTATTTCATGAAATATGAATATTTTGAAATTTGTTTTGTCATCAATTCGTAACATACACCATTGAGAACATAATCTTTTGAGTATTTGTCAAGGGGTTTTCTTGTGAAGATATGAGGGTTGATGAGAAGATTTAGAATCATATATTTGTTTAATACAAGAAAGGTTGAATTTTAGAGATTGCATATTCTTATAGTGGGGATCCAAGAAAGGAGTGGGATGTAGATCTATAGCTAGTTTCAGTTACACTAGTCCTGGTAAATGGTTTATATATGTATATATTTGAGCTAGTGAATGAGTATCAAAGACTACTCCACGAAAAAAATGTTGATCATAGTCATATGAGCCCCTTGTAGCCACACCAAACTTTTTGAGGTGACCACGGCTGAATATGTGCACTTTAGGATCCTTTCATGAGGCGGAGAGTAAGAAGAAGATGATGAAAGAAAAGTCTGGTCAAAGTGGGGTCACTAATGTGGTTCTCAATGTAAGATTTCCCGCATGAAAATTATTCCAACACTACATCAAATAATATCACACCACATGAATGAACAACATGAAATTCATATTTCTATCAAATGACTCCACAGGCCCTAAGCGTTCATATCTTGCTCAAGTCACAATTCAACAAAAACATTCACAAACCTAAGGGAGATGTCTCACATGTAAAAAAGTCAAGCATTGACACCATTTAGAAATAAACCATGATAATTCACTTGCATTTGTTAAAGGTCGTTATTTTCAATCCAATAAGTAGAGATTGGGTCAAAACACACTTTTAAGGCAATAAGTTCTAAATTTAGGAAACAATGACCAAAATGTTTCCAAATTTCCTTCAATCACATATAAGCCTTCATTATGGAGAAAAAAGCAAGAAACAAGCAAATCATATCTATAACATGAAAAAATTACAAAAATCTAAACGATATGCAACACATTGCAAAAAGGGCAATTTTTTTTAGAATTACACAAAAATTGGCAAAAAGAAAATTGCATGGCATGCAAGTATGCAATATAGGTAAAATCTAATCTAGATTACAAGAGCAAAAAAACTATAATGACCTCACTTTTTAACATACCCAATTAAGGAAGGCGAAGAAGATACGAGCCATTACCTAAAAAATTACACAAGGATCCAAATCTTAATCAAACAATATAAAATAGTAGATAATTTTGCCTATTTCAAAATATTACATACAAGATGCTTACATGAACTTTCTATCCTTAGAGATGCACATTTGAGAAGAAATAACTATATAATCCTCCCTATAAATATTTAATGATTTCATGACATTTCCATCTTTATCTTCATGCCCTTTAACATGTATATCAACTTATACCTAAAACCGCTTGAAACAAATATGCGATCACTATGTTTCCATACTGGTATGTGGGGTGCATACAATAATGTGCAAGTAAATAACAAC
Source organism: Alisma plantago-aquatica (assembly GCA_963693085.1). Classification (NCBI taxonomy): domain Eukaryota; kingdom Viridiplantae; phylum Streptophyta; class Magnoliopsida; order Alismatales; family Alismataceae; genus Alisma; species Alisma plantago-aquatica. Next base: position 1,709,802,063 of record OY856409.1, on the reverse strand, counting down.
ATGTATTCGAAGAAATACTCACAAATATAAACTAGCATTTCTTCACATAATATTTCCTTTATGTGATATTCATAGTGGCATTATAATTGAACAGAACTAAATAAACAACCAATAGGTTAATTTTTCAATCGTCGAGAAAAACATCAAAAAGTGCTGATAAATTAAGGAATTTATTCTTAGGTGTAACCATGATTCTTGATGGTGAGCCATGCAGATTATGATGCATAATATACTTGAGGCATATTATCCAATCAACAAAAAAATCAAATATTTTTGTATGTATGAATATAAATCCTAAAGTGTCACCATCACATATTAATCATACTAGACACTACTCAGTCCTAATTTAGGGTTTAGGATTGACTTGAGTTTAGGATATAGAATAAGGGTATAAACCCTATTTCTCTCGTATAATAATTTATAAAAGTTATATCATCATTATGTGCTACCCTGATTATCAAGTCAGGCCTTTTATGCCATGAGGAGCAACTATGTGAAATTATACAACTTCAACATCCTAATGAATAAGAAGATTAGGTTCTAAATCCTAATCATTAGATTGATCGTATACTTCCATTAGAAACACTTGGATTACATTAAACTCATCAATAAAATAGCACAAGTTATGATATTTAACCATGGTTCCTTATATGCATGATTTCCCACTTTAGATATCCAAATTATCATCATGATTATCTTAGATCCCCATTATTTTAATCAATATTAGATAACACCTCAATTTAAACAGATTTACTAATTTAAGAATCATAATCCACAAAACTAGGGTTTTTATGCTTTAATCACCACTTCAACCCATATTTGCACCTTTTTTAGAACAAGAAGCATAATTAGGGTCTTTAAGTATTTTATTTCGACTCTATGTGTTTTCTTAATCAAATTTCATATATATTGTCTCTATAGGAGCAACCTAGTAATTTCAATAATTTTTACTAGATAAACGATTATAGGGCCAATCCTAACTGACTTGTTTGCAAAACTGAATTATTAAAATATGGCTTGACGGACCCTTAAGTTGGTGGATAAAGACTATATTACCCCTCCCCTTTATGTGTATAGGTTTGGGCATCCTTGTGATTCTATTCAGAACTATCCCCAACCTCCCAAAGCTAGTGACCTGCCGCTCTAGGTGAGGAAACCGTACATTGCCTTCACAAATTCTTGACTTGCAAATCATAAGGGAAAGCTAGAGAAGTGTCGCATATCCTCTCCGGACTAAGGTAGGCACCTGGTGTGGCCATAGATTTCCAGAGATGCAAGCTCCATGTCTGATACTACTAGTCATCCATGTAGGATTATAATAGAGAAAGAGGAGGGAATAAGGCCTTATCCAGGTAATGTCGTTGCACGATCAAAAAGGTGGATCCTCAATGGAGTCCCCAGGTCCTCCTCCTACGTCCCTCGGTTGGTTAAGGTGCTCTACCAGCACCCTTAGATGCAAGTCTCTAAAGGATCATGATTTACTGATATAACTTCATGATTTGAGCCCATGGAAGGTTACAGTTCGCATCCTCCTATCCCCTTGTGATAAAAAACCCTTGGTATTATTTATAGGATGAATAATGAGAGGGAGAGATGACAGGAAGTAGAACTTTCCTTGGGTCCAAGAAAAACCCTACATGATAGGAGGAAGGAGATGATGAATAAGAAGAGAAAGGGATATCCCACAAGGAGGTTAGCAACCCACCATCCCCCATATATATGATGCTTGTAGGAGCCTTTCTCAGATCCTGTCAGTTCAAGCTTGTTGTTTTCAAACCCAAACTTAAATACTTTCCTTCTTTATGGCACTCTTTCCATGTGTACAATTACTTGGTTTAATCCAATATTGATTTACTATTTCCTCTCCTTCTAATGGCGTACAAGGGTGATGTCCAATATGGAAATGCGCTTTAAAATTTCCCATAAGTACATTATTATATTCTTTCCATGTGTATTAAAAAGGTATTCTTTTTTCTCAATCAATTTAATACAAACTAAAAGACCTAGTCCTAGGAAAGAACATATTTCCATGTATAACCCTTGGTTATTTATATTTCTCATGTGTATTCAAATCTTTTCCACATGCATCATTCATACATCACTCCACATTTATACGTAAACATCTATATCACCTAGACTTATTTTCATTTTTCTTAATTCTCATTACGCTTACTCTAATTAGGGTTCATATGGTAGGGTTTCCATTTCCCAGGATGCACATGTAAAAAGTCAAGCATTGACACCATATAGCAATAAACCATGATAATTCACTTGCATTTCTTAAGTGTCATTATTTTCAATCTAATAAGTAGAGATTGGGTCAAAACACACTTTTTAGGCAAGAAGTTCTAAACTTGGACGCCAAAATGGTGCCAAATTTCCTTCAATCACATCTAAGCCTTCATTATGGAGAAAAAAGCAAGAAACAAGCAAATCGTATCTATAAACATGAAAACATTACAAAAATCTAAATGATACACAATGCATGGCAAAAAGAGCAAACATTTTTAGAATTACACAAAAATTGGCAGAAAGCAATTTGCATGGCATGCTGGTATGCAAAATAGGTAAAATCTAACCTACATGATAGGAGCAACAAAACTGTAATGACCTCACTTTTTAACATCCCCCAATCAAGGAAGGCCAATAAGATAAGAGTCTTTACCTAAAAAATTACCCAAGGATCCATATTTTAATCAAACAATATAAAATAGCAGATAATTTCACCTATTTCAAAAGATTATATACAAGATGCTTACATGAACTTTCTATCATCAGAGATGCACATTTGATAAGAAATAACTATCTAATCCTCCCTTTAAATCTTTAATGCTTTCATGACATTTTCCATCTTTATCTTTGTGTCCTTTATCATGTATATCAACTTATACCTGAAATCGTGTGAAACAAATATACGATCAGTATGTTTCCATACTAGTATGTGGGGTGCATACAACAATGTGCAAGTAAATAACAACATGTATTCCATCAAATACTCACAAATATAAACTAGCATTTTCTTCACATAATCTTTTCTTTTATGTAATATTCATAGTGCCATTATAATTGAACATAACTAAATAAACAACCAATAGGTTAATTACTCAATTGTCGAGAAAAACCTCAATAAGCGCTGACAAATTTAGGAATTTATTCATAGGCATAACCATGTACCTTGATGGTGAGCCATGCAGATTATCATGCAGAATATACTTCAGGCATATTATCCAATCAACAAGAAAATCAAACATTTTAGTCTGCATGAATATAAATCCTAAAGTGTCACCATCACATATTAATCATATTAGACACTACTCAGTTCTAATTTAAGATTTAGGATTGACTTGAGTTTAGGACATAGAATAAGGGTATAAACCATATTTCTCTCGCATAATAGTTTATAAAAGTTATAACTCCACATTAATCATCATGTGTTACCCTGATTATCAAGTCAGGCTTTTTATGCCATTAGGGAAAACTATGTGAAATTATACAACTTCAACATCCTAATGAATAAGTAAATTAGGTTTAATCCTAATCATTAGATTGATCATATCCTTCCATTAGAAACACTTAGATTACATTGAACTCACCAACAACATAGCACAAATGATGATCTTTATCCTTGATTCCTTATTTGCATGATTTCCCACTTTAGATATATTTAAATTATAATCAAGATTACCTTAGATCCCCATTATTTTAATCAATATCAGATAACATCTCAATTTAACCAGATTAACTAATTTAAGAATCATAATCCACAAAACTAGGGTTGTTATATATTTGCACCTTTTTAGAACTAGAAGCATAATTAGGGTCTTCAAGTTTTTTATTTGGACTCTATGTGTTTTCTTGATCAAATTTCATATATATTGTCTCTATAGGAGCAACCTAGTAATTTGAATAATTTTTACTAGATAAACCATTTTAGGGCCAATCTGAGCTGACTCGTTAGCAAAACCAAATTATTAAAATATCACTTGATGGACCCTTAAGTTGGTGGATAAAGACCATATTACCCCTCCCCTTTTTGTGTATAGGTCGGGGCATCCTCGTGATGTTGTTTGAAACTATCCCCAACCTCCTAAAGCCAGCGACATGTCGCCCTAGGTGAGGAAACCGTGCGTTGCCTTCACAGACTCTTGAGCTTTGAAGCTTCAGGGAAAGCTAGAGAAGTGTCTTGTCTCCTCTCCAGACCTAGGTGGGCACCTGGTGTGGCCAGAGATGGCCAGAGATGCGAGCTCCATGTCTGATACTACTAGTCATCAAAGTAGGTTATAATAGAGAAAGAGGAGGGAATAAGGCCTTACCCAGGTAATGTTGTTGCACGATCACAAAGGGGGATCCTCAATGGAGTCCCCAGGTCCTCCTCCTATGTCGCTCAATTGGGTAAGGTGCTCTATCTGTACCCTTAGAGGTAGGTCTCTAAAGGATCATGATGTACTGATATAACTTCATGAGTTGTGCCCATGGAAGGTTAGGGGTCGCATCCTCCTATCCCCTTACGACCAGAATATCTTGGTGTCTTATATAGGATGAATAATGAGAAAGAGAGATGATAGGAAGCAGAACTTTTCTTGGGTCCAAGCAAAACCCTACATGATAGGAGGAAGGAGATGATGAATAAAAAGAGAAGGGGATATCCCACAAGGAGGTTAGTAGCCCACCATCCCCAATATATATAATGCCCGTAGGATCCTTTCTCAGATCTTGTCAGATTAGGCTTGTTGTTTACAAACCCAAACTTAAATACTTTCCTTCTTAATGAAACTCTTTCCATGTGTACAATTACTTGGTTTAATCCAATACTGATTTACTATTTCCTCTCCTTCTAATGGCGTACAAGGGTGATGTCCAATATGGCAATGCACTTTACAATTTCCCATAAGTACATCATTATGTTCTTTCCATGTGTATTAAAAAGATTCTCTTTTTTCTTAATTAATTTAATACCAACTAAAAGACATGGTCATAGCAAAGAGTATATTTCCATGTATAACCCTTGTTTATTTATATTTCTCATGTGTATTCAAATATATTCCACATGCATCATGCATAAATCACTCCACATTCACACGTAAAAATCTATATCACCTAGAGTTATTTACATTTTTCTTAATTCTCATTACTCTTACTCTAATTAGGGTTCATATGGTAGGGTTTCCATTTTCCAGGATTAGCATTTTATGTAAGGGTTTTCTATGTTCCATGAACCATTAGGGTTTCCCCAAACCAACCCTAGTTCCATCTAGGGTTATCCACACAAGGAAAATCCATAAAATATCTTTATTTACTTTATCATTATTTTCATGTTACATGTACTTTACCATTTTCACATTATAAGTACATTATCTTTTCCACATTATATGTACATTAACTAGAGGATGCCTTAATCTAACTTCTTCTCAAAAACCTTAACTTGAGGTGAGGAGGGAAGTTACTATTAGGATTTGTTAAGAAAAGAAGATGAGAAGCAGATGAATCAAGATGAGAAGAAACCCTAAAGGTATTTTACTTCGGGAAAAATCTTCCAACTTTGGCTAGGCAGGATGTACAGGCTCATAAGTCCTCATCGTCTGACTATTAGTGTCGAGGAAACTTTTTTGAGCCCCCCGTATTGGTGAATTCTAGACACCAGTGTCTTTAGAAAATGTCTAAATAATTCCCTCATATTTCTACATATTTCTTAAAATTATAAATTGTTAAGTATTATTTGAAAATTATGGTGCCCTGATATGAAATGTAATGACCACACTTTTCAGCATCCCACAATAAAGGAAGGTCAAATAGAGAAGAGCCATTACCTACAAAAATAACCCAATGATCTGGACTTTAATCATCAATATAAAACATCAACTAATTTCACTTGTTTCAAAATATTATATACAAGATGCTTACATGACTTTCTATCCTCAGAGATGCACATTTGAGAAGACATAACTAGCTAATCCTCCATTTAAATTTTTAATACTTGAATGACATTTCCATCTTTATCTTCATGTCCTTTATCATGTATATCAAATTATACATAAAACGGTATGAAACAAATACACGATCAGCATGTTTTCATATTGGTACATGGGGTGCATACAAAATGTGCATGTAAATAACAACACATATTCCAAAAATTACTTGCAAATATAAACTAGCATTTTCTTCACATAATCTTTCCATTATGTGATTTTAATAGTGGCATTATAATTGAACAGAACTAAATAAACAACCAACAAGTTAATTGCGCAATCTTCAAGAAAACCTCAAAAAGCACGGACAAACTAAGGCATTTATTCTTAGGCATAACCACGTACCTTGATGGTGAGCCATGTAGATTATCATGCATAATATACTTCAGGCATATTATCCAATCATCAAACAAATCAAGCAACCCACATTTTAGTCTGCATGAATATAAATCCTAAAGTGTTACCGTCACATATTAATCAGATTAGACTCTACTTGGTCCTGATCTAGGGTTTAGGCTTTAATTGATTTTAGGATATCTAATAAGGGTATAAACTCTATTTCTCTCACATAATAGTTTATTAAAGTCATAACTCTACATTAATCTTCATGTGTTACCCTAATTATCAAGTCAGGCATTTTTTTTCGGAGCTGGTAAAATATTACTAAATGTCAAAAAGTATAGAGGGTATGGCCTTGTATAGTGTACATGTGGGCTAGACTACAAAATCCCACTACCTAAGATTTAGGCCCTGAACATGCTTCATGATATCGGGTTTGGACTTGACCACCCAAACCAGGTTATGGACAAAACCATCAAAAAGTTGCAAAACATCAATTTCTCCTTTACCATGGAGTCTACCATTTCTTTCTCTCCCGATGAAGTAGCATAGGCTAGTAACCACAACCCCCTCCAACCTGGTCAAGTCTTTGTCAATCTTTGTTTTATCCTCCAACCAAAAAACCCCTCAAACAGATCCTTGGGAGGGCAGCCTCCCCAACCCATTTTAAGGCATAGCCTACACCACATATAATTGGTATAACTACAGCCAAAGAAGAGGTGGGTATGTGTTTCCTCCTCCATCCTACACAACAGATAGAGAGGGTTGTTTTTCATCCCCCGCCTGATCAGTCGGTCCAAGGTGGGAAGCTTCTAAAGGATGATTTTGTACAAGTAGTAGCTCCACTTTGGAATATAAGAACCGTTCCACAACAGCTCGAACCAAGGGACATGGGGCGTGTGGTAATGCCTAATTCTCTAAGGGACCAAACCAAGTTTAACCACTACCCAGGCGCCATCAATTCTGTGATAATCCCCTACAATGTCCACCCATCTTCTGCACATCGCTCGCTAGGTTCTAGACTCGTTCTTGGTCCTGTATTCCACCAACACCTCACCGTAGTGACTCTTCATCCAAGACGCCCAACAAGATTCAATTCTTCTCAAGAAAACATCAATCCTCTTTGTTGTAGAAGCTGCATCCAAATCACTAGGATCGTGGATATTTAAGCCCCCTTCTTCAAACCATTTAGACACCATGCCCCAAGCCACCGCATGGAACTTACCTCCCCAAACAAGCGCAGCAATGATGCTCTAGAATTTGTTGAGGATAAACCCTAGGATCTCCGCTTGCATACACCAGAACCTGACCATGGCATTCAGAACGGACCTAGCCAAAACCAATATGCCAGTCATGGACATATTCAGCCCAACCCACTTTACCACTTTCTCCCTCAAGCTGTCTACGCAGGTGCTAAAATCAGACCCTTTCGACTTGCCACCATAGATCGGAATACCCAGATACCGAGTAGGAAAGACCCCCTCCTCAAAACCCACTTCTTCTCTGAGCCTTCCTCTCCTAGAGTCATAGGATCTAGACAGGAAGACCCTAGATTTGATGATACACAGGAGTAGGCCCGTGAGTTTGCCAAATCTAGTCATCATCCTTCTACAATTTTTTAAAGTCTTGACATTACCTGCAAGGAAGAACAACACATCATCCTCAAAAATCAGATGCGACATGACTTTGATGCCCCCTTGTTTGAAGGTGTTGATCCTCTTCTCAAGCACTTCTTTGTCCATCATATGGGTGAGGGATTCCATAACAATAGCGAAGAGTAAGGGTGATAAGGGGTCACCTTGTCTCAGGCCATTCTTGGCATGGAAGAGGCCGAAGGGGACACCATTCACCAGAATAGAGAAAGAAGTGGTGGTAACACACTCCTTCATAATCACAATCCACCTGTGTGAGAACCCCATCCCCTCTATAATCTTTGAAAGGGCTTCCTACTTGACATTGTCATATGCCTTTTTGAGATCAACCTTCAGGCAAGCCTTCTTGCTACTATTTTTCACCCCAAAATCAAGCAAGAACTCCAAAGAGAGTAAGGTGTTATCATTAATGCCTGTACCAGTAATGAACATTATCTGTGAGGGTGATACAATAGCTGGTAGAATCTTCTTGAGCCTATTCGCCAGTAGCTTGGTGATGATTTTATAGACTACAGAACAACACGCTATAGGTCAGGCATTTTATGCCATTAGGGACAACTATGTAAAATTATACAACTTCAATATCCTAAAGAATAAGAATATTAGGTTCTAAACCCTAATCATTAGATTGATCATATCTTTCAATTAGAAACACTTGGATTACATTAAACTCTTCAACAACATAACATAAGTTATGATCTTTGACCTTGATTCCTTATATGCATAATTCCCCACTTTAGATATCATCCAAATTATCATCATGATCATCTTAGATCCCCATTATGTTAATCAATATCAGTTAACATCTCAATTTAACAAAATTTACTAAGTTAAGAATCATAATCAACAAAACTAGGATTTTATGCTTTAATCACCACTTTAACCCATATTTTCACCATTTTTAGAACTAGAATCATAATTAGGTTTAACAAGTATTTTATTTGGACTCTATGTGTTTTCGAGATCAAATTTGATATGCATTTTGTCTCTATAGGAGTATCCTAATAATTTATTTAATTTTTACTAGATAAACCATTTTAGGCCAATTGGAGCTCATTCCCGTCAGCGAAACCAAATTATTAAAATTTGGCTCAGTGAACCCTTAAGTTTTTGGATAAAGACTATATTACCCCTCCCGTTTACATGTATAGGTCGGGGCACCCTCATCATTCTATTCAGAACTATCCCCAACGTCCCAACGGCAGCGGCCTGTCGCCCTAGGTGAGGCAACCGTATGTTGCCTTCACAGATTCCCGAGTTGCAAAGCTTCAGGGAAAGCTTGACAAGTGTCACATGCCATCTTCAGACCTATGTGGGCACCTGGCGTGGTAGGATATGCAAGATCTAGGTCTAATTCTACTAGTCATCGTGGCAGGTTTATGACAGAGAAAGACGGGGGAATAAGGCCTTACCTAGGTAATGTCACTGCACGATCACAAAAGGGGATCCTCCACGGAGTCCCCAAGTCTCCTCCTGCGTCCTTTGATTGAGGAAGGAGCTCTTCCCACACCCTTAGAGGTAGGTCTCCAAAGGATCATGATTTACTATAACTTCATGACTTGAGCCCATGGAAGGTTAGGGTTTGTGTCATCCTATCCACTTGTGACTGAAAACCCTTGGTGTCTTATATAGGATGAATAATGAGAGGAAGCGGAAGTTTCCTTGGGTCCAAGAAAAACCCTACATGATAGGAGGAACGAGATGATGAATAAGAAGAGAAGGGGATATCCCATGATGAGGTTAGTAACACACCACCCCCTTATATACAATGCTCGTAGGAGCCTTTCTCGGATCTTGTAAGTTCAGGCTTGTTGTATACAAACCCAAACTTAAATACTTTCCTTCTTCATGGCACTCTTTCCATGTATACAGTTACTTGGTTTAATCCAATATTCATTTACTAATTCATCTCCTTCTCATGCGTACAACGGTGATGTCCAATATGGAAATCCACTTTACAATTTCCCATAAGCACATCATTATATTCTTTCCATGTATATTAAAAAGATATTCCTTTTTCTCAATCAATTTAATACCAACTAAAAGACATGGTCCTAGGAAAGTACATATATCCATGTATAACCCTTGGTTATTTATATTTCTCATGTATATTTAAATATTTTCCACATGCACCATGCATAAATAAATCCAGATTCATACATGAAAATCTATATCACCTAGGTTATTTACTTATTTCTTAATTCTCATTACTCTTACCCTAATTAGGGTTCATATGGGTAGGGTTTCCATTTCCCAGGATTAGGGTTTTATGTAAGGGTTAGATACATCACCCTACCTCTTAGGGTTTCTATGCTCCTTGACCCATTAGGGTTTTCCCAAACCAACCTTAGTTCCATCTAGAGTTACCCACACAAGGAAAACCCATAAAATACCTTTCTTTACTTTATCATTCTTTTCATGTTACATGTACTTTACCATTTCCACGTTATATCTACATTATCTTTTCCACATTATATGTACATTAATTGGAGGAAGATGCCCTAATCCTACTTCTTCTCAAAAACCTTTAACTTGAGGAGTGGAGGGATGTTCCTTTTATGGTTTGTTAAGAAAAGAAGATGAGAAGCAGATGAATCAAGATGAGAAGAAACCCTAAAGGTATTTTAGTTTGGGCAAAATCTTCCAACTTTGGCCATGCAGGATGTACAGGCTCAAGAGTCCTCATAGGCTGACTAGCACTGTGGAGGAAACTTTTGCTAGCCCCTGATTGTGGTGAATTCTAGACACCATTGTCTTTATAAAATGTCTTAATAATTCCCTCATATTTCTACAGATTACTTGAAATTATAAACTATTAAATATTATATAAAAAAATCTGGTGCTCTAATACCAGATGTAATGGCCTCACTTTTTATCATCCCCTAATTCAGGAAGGACAAAAGGATAAGAGCCATTACCTACAAAAATTATCCAAGGATCTAGTAATTAATCAAACAATATAAAATATTAGATAATTTCACTTATTTGAAAAGATTATGTACAAGATTCTTACATGAACTTTCTATCCTCAGAGATGCACATTTGAGAAGAAATAACTAGCTAACCCTCCCTTTAAATCTTCAATGGTTTCATGACATTTCCATCTTTATCTTCATGTCCTTTATCATGTATATCAACTTAGACCTAAAACCGCGTGAAACAAATACACGATCAATATGTTTCCATACTGGTACATGGGGTGCATACAAAATGTGTAAGTAAATAACAACATGTATTCTAGCTAATACTTGCAAATAAAAACTAGCATTTTCTTGACATAATCTTTCCTTTATGTGATATTCATAGTAGCATTATAATTTAATAGAATTAAATAAACAACCAATAGGTTAATTTCTCAATCAAAAAGTGCTGACAAATTAAGGCATTTATTCTTAGGTGTAACAGTGTACCTTGATGGTGAGCCATGCAGATTATCATGGTGAACATACTTTAGGCATATTATCCAATTAACAATCAAATCAAGCAATCCACATTTTAGGCTGCATTAATATAAATCCTCAAGTGTCACCATCACATATTAATCATATTAGAAACTACTCGGTCCTAATCTAGGATTTAGGATTGACTTGGGTTTAGGATATAGAATAAGGGTTAAACCTATTTCTCTCACATAATAGTTTATTAAAGTTATAACTCCACATTAATCATCGTGTGTTACCCTGATTATCAAGTCAAGCCTTTTATGCCATTACGAGCAACATCCTAATGAATAAGAAGATCAAGTTCTAAATCCTAATCATTAGATTGATCATCTCCTTCCATTATAAACACTTGGATTACATTAAACTCATCAACAACAAAGAACAAGTTATGATCTTTAACCCTAATTCCTTATATGCATGATTTCCCACTTTAGATATCCAAATTATCATCATGATTATCTTATATCCCCATTAAGTTAATCAATATCAATATCTCAATTTAACTTGATTTACTAATTTAAGAAACAATATTTAACAAAACTAGGGTATTTATGCTGTAATCACCACTTTAACCAATATTTGCACTTTTTTTAGAACTAGAAGCATAATTAGGGTATGGAAGTATGTTATTTGGACTCTACATATTTTCTTGATCAAATTTGATATATATTTTGTCTCTATAGGAGTATGCTAGTAATTTATATTTTTTTACTAGATAAACCATTTCAGGGCCAATCAGGGCTGACCCGTCAGTGAAACCAAATTATTGAAATATGGATCAGTGTACCCTTAAGTTGGTGGATAAAGACTATATTACCCCTCCCCTTTACGTGTATAGGTATGGGCATCCTCGTCATTCTGTTTAAAATTATCCTCAACCTCCTGACATTGGTGACCACCCACCCTAGGTGAGGCAAATGTACATCACCTTCACAGATTCTTGAGCTACAAAGCTTCAGGGAAAGCTGGATAGGTTTCACATTTCCTCTCCAGACCAATGTGGGCGCTTGGCATGGTCGTATATGGACGAAGATGCGAGCTCAAGGTCTGATACTACTAGTCACCATGGTAGGTTTATAACAAAGAAAGAGGAGGGAATAAGGACTTAACCAACTAATGTGTCTACACTATCACAAAGGGGGATCCTCCATGGAGTCCCTGGGTCCTCCTACATCCCTTAATCGGGGAAGGATCTCTACCCGCACCCATAGAAGTAGGTCTCCAAAGTATCATGATTTATAGATATAACTTAATAAGTTGATCCCAAGGAAGGTTAGGGTCCTCGTCCTCCTATCCCCTTGTGATCAAAAACTCTTGGAGTCTTGTATAGGATGAATAATGATAGGAAGAGATGATAGGAAGTATAAGTTTCCTTGGGTCCAAGAAAAATCCTACATGATAGGAGGAAGGAGATGATGAATAAGTAGAGAAGGGGATTCTAAGGCCCCTAAACTTTCTTAATGAGTTGAATATTCTTAATTAACATAATTGAATGATTAGAGCCCTAATATAACCTTTTGATATGCTTTGAAATCATAATACAAGCTTAAGTTTCAAATTTGGTCCAATTTGGACACTGTTTGAGGAAGTTATGCAATTTTAAGTACATTTTGGTCTTTTCTACAATTTACCCATTTGAGGGATTTTCTTTGCAATTTGTCACATACATTATGTTCGTTAGATATTATATTATCTTTCTTGAGTATTTTGATCCATGGGGATCCTAGTTGAGCCACGGTTTGAAGGTGTTTTCCTCAAGGGTATTTTAGGGTTTACCCCTTCATGGATGAGATAACTATAGTAGCTATCAACTGATGAATTATTGATTGGCTTGAAAATTCAACAAAGGAGAGCTAATCAGGTCTATATGGACGGTGGGGGATCTGCTTGTGTGTGTGCTTGTTTATTATTAATAGTTTAAGGCCATGGACACTTGGAAAGATACTAGAACTTCAACTTTTTCTTTTTCTTTATCTTAAAGTTTAGTATACTTATCCCTAAGAACCCAAACGATCCATTTTCTCTACACCACTTTCCTCCTCCTATGAACCTTGTAACGACCCCACCTCCAGGTAACCCCCAATTAAGGGAGACCCGAAGGTCAGAGCCGTTATTCAATTAACAGGATCAAAGGTTCGACAAATAATCAATAACAGTTAAAAAACTTTACCAACTAAACTGAAAACTGGTATAAAATAAAACTTTTCTTACCTTGGAAAAACTGGGATTTCTAAACTTCTATCCATGAAGACGTTAATCTAACTTATCCTCCTGTGCACATTATTTCTCATTTAATTCCCCATATGCCGCTTTACTGTTTGTTCTTTTCATTTATACCTAAAATGCCGACAAACAAAATGTCGGTCAGCAAGAAGCTGGTATGTGGGGGAAACAATAATTGTGCAACTATGTTAACAATGTAGTCAACCAAATATCCTTTAACATCCAAGATTACATTTTAAGTGATACTACTCAATCCTTTCCTATCCCCTATCTCTGTGTTGTCCCTGCAGTGGACATGGATACTACCTCTCTCATGTGGTAGATCCTTACCCCCATGGCCCTACCACACAGGTAGCCAATTCTTAGGGTTATGGAGTCGCATGGTCCTACCCAAGGGTAGCCCAATCCCTGACTCATGATGACTTGATGGACCTACCCCATTGGTAGACATTTACTAAGTCATTTAATGACCAGATGGACCTACCCCATTGGTAGCCATTTACTAGGTCAATCTATAAAGCTACAGAGGGGACTAGGATCTGAGCTAGTAGGCACATATCTTAGGTGATAGTCATATTCACATTATAAATTGCAAGAATTAAATGCATCCAACAGTTTAATTCAAGTCATCGATAAAACCTCAAAAATACTCGAGAAATTAATTCGGGTATTCATAGGCGTAACCACATACCTGTCAAGCTGATGTGAGACAGAAATAATCCAATCAACCAATAGGCAAGCAAGCATTCAATAAGATCCTGAAACAATTATGCAATTTCCTCTTATTACTCATGTCATTAAGATCTATTAAATCTAGCTCGCTTCCTAGGGTTTCTAGTCCAATTTTAGGGTTTCCATTGCAATTAAGGTTTCCCTTCATCTTTTACTATTTTAAACCCTAATTTAACGCAATTGATCACCAACCCTAATTATTTCAACATTTAATCCTCAGTTTCGGATTAAAGGCATATTTAACCATTAAATAGGTCCATTAATCCTCTTTTATATTAAAGCTATTTGTTATCCTTTCAATGCATGACAAGATCATTACTCTCATTTATCATCAATTCAAAGTTCATTATAGTCTAATTCGCATATGAACTTGATTTACCATTAATTCTATCTTTTATTCATTAGAAAACCCTAATTACTACATTTAGGGTATTTAACAACAATTAGGAACTTAATGCTCAAAATAGCTTAAAATTGTTATCCCTTAACTTTATTCAGAAATTTGAATAATTAATGTTATTAAGAGTAGCATTTACCAATATTAGGGTTTCACGACCCTTTAAAGCACATTCATGAACATGAAACTCTAAAATGGACTAATTACGTGCAAAGTTCATCTTTTCAATCTTAGTGTAACTCTTCATGATTAACAGGTTAATATCAACTTTCATCATCCATTAAACCCTACTAATCACATTAATCATATTAAAATAGGGTTTCTTAATCATTATTACATTAAAGTTGATAAATTACACTACTTTTCTAATTGCAAGAGGAAATAGCTTTTAAACATATTTTTATTGGATTCCTCTTGTTTTTCTGAGCAATTTCCATATTTTGCATGTTTCTATCGGAGCTACCAGTAATTAACTATGATTTAAGAAAATTAGTCACCTTCCGGCCAATCACAGGCCGCCACTTACTCGCCTGGTCTGCTTGGTTTGCAACGAAGGCTGGGGTGATGGATTCCTCTTCTTCCCTCGGCCGACTACAACTCCCAGCTACCCACTCGGGCTAAAATAGTCAAAAATGCACCCCTTCCATCTTCGACCTCACGACGCCTGCGCATCGAGGCAGGCTCCAGGCCAGTCAACTCGCCCGTTGACTATGGCCGCCAGGGCCGCATTCTTCTGGGTGAAGGCATGGATGCCACTGCCATCACCTATCAGACTCGTCGGTGCACTCTACTCGGCCGGTGCTAGTCCCTAACGGGCAGATGACAAGGGGGGTAAACTCCCCTATTTACTCTATAGAATACAGTGTCGTGGTGCTGGGCTGAGTGGCGCCCTCCTCGCCCACAGCGCTGCTTCCCCGGGGCTGGGCTAGCAGCGTCCGTGAGGGTCAACACTGGCCCCTGGGTGTCAGAGGATAGGGAGAAGGTTGTGCACACAATGTGCCATGTATATATACTCATGTCTGTGAACGATGGTTGCTGAAAGTCCTGGATTTGGGAACTCCTTATATACATGTCCAAAGGCCCTCAAACCTAGGATTAATCGGTGCGAAATTATACCCCAAACTCATCAGGACCCTTTCCATCCCCGTCTATCATTTGTATGAGGAGGAATCCTAATTTGAGCAAGACTCTCCTGGTTCCCTATCTTTCCCAACTAGACACAGAGTAGCCAACATCAGATTAGAGATCGACGGTGTAGATAGCCCGCGCTTGAAAAAGGAAAGAATCCTTTGTTTACGAAATTGTGACATTTTATGTGGTTCAAACCCATTTACTTTAGGAAACTTCTAAAAATCACAACTCATTATTCCTTTATTATTTTCCCACCAAATTTTAGAAGAAGATTTGGGTCGACATCATCTACTTGTGTACCAAATTAGAGACCCAAATTCCAAAAGAAAAGGGTGTTTTCTTCATAAGCAAGCTATCTTTTAAATTAAGCCAATTTAATTTGGTATTTCCTCTTTCTTTTCCATTAAATTATTATTTTGAATTCCTTGAACCTCAAGGAACCTTAATGTCTTAGAATCCCATCTTGGGAATATTCCTTAGCTTTTTACTTATCTTTTATCTATTTTCTCTTTCTTCTTATTCATTTCTTTAGGAAAATATCTCTTTTCAAGGATTTCTCTTTATCTTTCTTTTATTTTCCTTTTGGTACTCCTTTTATCATTAGGAATCCTTGGGATACGAAATTCTACCAAGAATAACTCAATTACACCTCTTTTTATTGGTTTTCCACATTTTACCATTGTTTTCAATTTCTTTCTTAATAAAGAAATACTTAATTAATCTTTTCTTTTCTTATTGCTTTTTCTTTGCAACTTTGGACTCCTTGGAACCCAAGGAACCCAAGAGGCACGAAATCCCTCTTTGGATTTGCCTTCTAGAGGTTTCCACAATTTTCTTTTTTTTAAATATTCAATTATTCATTCACTAATTGAATTTTCTTGTTATTTAAAACAAATCTATTTAAAACAAATCTATTTATTCGAACCAAATTATATCATTATTTGTTCAAATATCCTTAACATGAGAAATTACATTTCTCACCAAATAAACCCAAAAATTGGGGTTGTAACAAACCTTGTTCTCCCTTTGTTCTTCTGTGAATTTCCTATCCAAGGAAGAACAAAGAGGGGATCTTCTAGGAAAAAGAATCTAGGGTTGCAATAGGCTTTATTTAGAGGTTTCTAAAGTTTCTTCCTAGTGATCTTGACCTAAAAGTGTAAGTATTACCTTATTTCCTCCATTTATTTCTTTTCTCTTCTTCCTCCTATATCTCTCCAAGTCATAACCTTTCTATTCCATGGTGAAAGTGGCTCTAGAACTCAAAAATATATCCTTCTTGTTTCTTTTTCTAGGGTTTTGCTTCTTTGTGGAGATAAGTATCTATTTGGCCAAGTTCAGATCTGAATCTAGGGTTTTCTTGCCTTATTTGCTCAAGATTCTTGATGTTTGGGATCTGAACTGCTCTATACAAGTGAGTTATATAAAATTCTTCACTTATATTTCTTTCTAGAAGCTTGTTAGTTCACGTTTATGCTTTCATGTGATGATCTAAGCATAGAGAAACCATGCTTGTTTAGAATTACAAATTTTTATGGTGTTCCATGTTTTGTTGTAGTTCTATATGAACTTGAAAACATGTGTACAATATTTATAAGGTATAATATGATCTGGGATAAGTTGATAGCAACAACCTATGGTTCTAAGTACAAAGCAATCGATGGTTCAAATTAGAGTTTTCAAGCTATTTCCTTCACTACTACATAATCGATGGTGATACCATGCAACAACCAATGGTGTTGCTATCTTGGAAAGTGATGTTCGTGATCAAGGGTGTCAAATTTTATGGTTACAACCTATGGTCACCCCCTTAGGTCAGGTTTTGGCTCAATTATAAGTTTAATTACCATCCACTAAGTATTCTAATGATGTCATCAATCCATGATGACATTAGCATAATATTTGATGGTGTTAAATGAATGCATTATTGATCTAACAACCAATGGTGACCTCATAATCACAATTAACGGTGGATCACGTCATCACCATATATGATGAGTGAGGAATGCAATTTTAGATTTGACTAAACATTAAACCAATGGTTCCTTGGTTCAATTGATCTAATGGTTAGACCTATACTTCAATTGATAACCTTGAACAATGAACCTGATCCAATGAATAGTATTGGATGCTTCAACATCCAATGGATTAGAATGAATCTCATGGTATTATATGTGGGTCCTAGTGATGATAATTTTATTTTTCAATACCATTAATTTTTAGTCTTACCTTTGCCATCATATAGTTATATTTGATAAATCACTATAATAAGTGGATGCATAACCTCCATGTGATCTAGCTTGTTATATCTAACCTTAATGTAATTATATGATGTTGATTGGTTATAATTAGACCTCTTGAATGATGAATGTGACAATGTATTACACTCTTCTTGTGTTGAAACCACAATGCAATACTATTTGAATATCATAGTGCCTTGCCATGATAATATCTATGGACACATATGTTCTAATGATATTTTGAGCCTTGTTTAAGGCATGGAATGATGATGATAGCCTTACTATGAATAATGTGATGGTATTAAAGAACTTTGGGCATGTTTGAAGCCATGATTGAGGTGAAATCCTCTTCATGTTCCAATAAGGTTTAAAACCCAAGAACTTGTGATAAGATATTGGTATCTTGTGATGGTATGATGATAAATATGGTCCATTAATTTGCAATGAATGATAGCATGTGGTCATGTGATTAAGTTTTATATATCAAATGTTTTATATCTTTTAAAGTTGTTATACATATACTCTTGTTAGAAAAGAATTAGGGTTTCAATGTCCACTTGTATAATAAAGACTTAATGCATTCAATTGGTAGTAATTAATCAAGTGTAACCTTAATCATGTAGAGCTCTGTGTCGTAGAGCCATATTTAGTGTCAGAACTTGCTAGATAGTGAAACAAGTATTCCCAAGGGAAACTCAGAGTGCATACTATTGAGTACGTTGGGGTGGCAAGTTGAGGATATATCCTTGTCATCCACAAATGCAGGTTATGGAGGATGGCTATGGTCATGCCTCATACATTTGATGTGATTGAGAACAGTTGTGGTTGTACCTCAGATTATAGGGTTTTGTATACCCTGGTTTCTAGTGTTGTAATTTGTACCCAGTATGGACTAGTTGTTATTAGTTGACTATATGTCACTATTGGCAGTTTGATTGGTATGTCCCTACAGTTTAGTCGTACTCACTGAGAAGAAGAGATCTTAGGATTCCGACACTCCTAGATCTTATACAGAACTAAATAGCACTTCACAGTGGTCAGTTGGACTTTGAGTGGTATGACTAATACTCCCCAAGGTATAATAGTAAAAGATATAATACTAGTCGTGTAGTATAATTTCTAGGGTTTAATACGTATCACATTGGTTGATGAACCCTTGTCTTGTCTTTACACTACATAGCTCTTACATGATGCAGACTAATGAAAATTGAGTAATTCTACTTGATGCTACGACTTATTTGCTTAACTGCTTCGTATGCTTAAATTGTTGAATCTGTTCATATTACTTATTCAATACCCTAACTTCTCAATGTATTTACTATTAATTAATGTTTTATTATCAATATATGTTGGAGAGAGTTATATCTTTCACTGGGATTGGGTCTCACTCGTGGTTCACCACATTTTTTTGGGTGGTCACGGGCAATGAGGTTGAGGTCGCGTTGTGGAAAAGAACCAACCTAGTGATCAATAAACTCAGAAGGTTGGTTAGTTGTAGATGTTAGTAGTAGAGTCCTAGTGTCATCCATGTACTCTCAAGTCTGGGTATGGGATGCGTTTTTTTATGATATACTCATATCGACACGAGATTTTGGTAGTATACTAATGTTTGTAAATATATGGCATGTACATGTGAAATATCTTTTGTATGCAGATTGTGACTGAGGTCTTTGGATCCATATGTGAATACTTGTTTCAGTATATGATAATGGAATGATGGACCTTTATGTAAATGTTCTAGAGTTTATATATTTACATTGTTGGAATTGGTTTTAATTATTTCGCATTTTTGACTATGTGATTAATTATTAGTTGATCGTGTTTTGTGTTTTGAGTAATCTTGTTTAGTGTAACGAGATGTCAAAGTTAAGTTGGTATCAGAACTCTAGGTTTACTGAGTCTTAAGGGACATAGTACTTAAGTTTGAGTTCGTTCTTATGTATCCAACATATCTGATCATAGTTTATGCTTATGTAGATATGTCTGGAGGACATGAAGAACCCATTGAGAGTAGCTATGTTGCACCAGGAGGAGGTGTTGGGAGGTAGGCATGCAATGAGAGAGTGCTAGAAGTAGGGCTAGAGCAGCCCACAATGCCTCATCTAGACCCAACAATGATGGTCAATTTAGAGTTTTAGTCTATGTTTAGACATATGATGTCCACAATTACATATATTGATGACAGAGTGCCAACACCTCAAGCTAGGGCAACTGCCTCTAATGTGCAGTCGTAAGGTGCCAGGAAGACATTTGAACATCTTAGTGTTGGGGTGATTGAATATGCAGGTACTTTTGATCCAGCAGACACTGACATGTGGTTGAATGAGCTAGAAAAGGCATTCAAAATCCTAAATATTACTGAAGAAGGCAAAGTTAAGCATGTGGTATACTTGTTGAAGGGTAGTGCTGGCAATTGCTGGGCCATAGAAGAGGAGAAAAGGCCAAGAGTTGTGATAGGATGAGAAGAGTTTTGGATGGAATTTGTTAGCCAATATTTTCCATAGACCTATCTAGATGAGAAGATTCGTTAGGAGACTATGACTATTAATGAGTATGAATCAAAGTTTATGGAACTTCTGAGGTTCTACGCGCACATGGCGGAAAGAGACAAGGAAAGGATCGAGAGATTTGAGAAGGGTCTGAGTACGGAGTTGACTACTACAACATCAACCTTGGAGAATAGGGAAAGGTTTTCCACCTTTGTGGAATCCATAAGGAGGATTGAGAGGTCTTTCATAGAGAAGTGTGAAGCTAATGCTAAGAAGTGACCTATGTAGTTTCAAGAAAAATCATCTGGAGGCTTTAAGAAGCCAAGGTTTTTCCCGCCACAACCACAACTAAGGTCAACCTTCAATGAACCAAGATCACATGCACCATCACAGTGGACCCCGAGTCGGGGTAGAGGTCACAGTTTTCCATCGACAGGAGCCCACAATACCTCATCAGTTTCATTGACAGGGCCGTTTATGCCATATCAGGACACCAGAACATGTTACAAGTGTGGGCAAGTGGGGCATACAAAACCTTATTTCCCTTTGAAAGATGAGGAGGTGACTCAGTAGCCAAGGCAAAGTCAAAAAGGTCCACATCAATGATAGTTTGGTAGTGGCAGCAGAAGAGGACATGGTCATGCATCCCAGGTAGGATCCTCTGGACAAGCAAGCAGAGGACGTGGATGATAGCAGGCGACAACTAGGTTTTATGCCATGATCCAGCCAGAAGCAGTGATCAATCCACGAGTCATGACATGTCAGATGGAGTTATTTCAATCTGATTTGTTTGCTTCTTGTTTCATATCTGTGTTAGTAGACCTAGGTGCGACACACTCTTTTATCACTAGAGAGGTGATAGGTAACTATTATCTACCTGTTAGTCTTATATTTGATAGCCTATGGCTAGAGACTCCTTTGGTTGATTCTACTGAGTTGTAGGAAGTGTGCCCTTCTTGCGTTCTTTCTATTTCTGGACACAACTTTCAAGTGGAGCTCTTTTCATTTGATGTGCATGGTTTTGATGTGATCCTAGGAATGGATACCTTAGAAAAATACAAGGTAGTCTTGGACTGTAGTACGAAGGTGGCAACATTCCATGATGGAGATGTACAGTGGATTTTCCAGGGAGATAAGAAGATTCTTCCTACATGTTTGATGTCAGCTATGACAGCTGAGTAGTTTATGAGACAAGGATGTGAGGATTTCTTAGCTCATGTTGTGCATAACAAGGTGAGAGGCCCTGGTATCCAGGAGGTACCAGTGGTGCGAGAATTTGAGGATGTCTTTCCTAGCATTCCCCCTCCTAGAGAGATTGAGTTTGAGATCAATCTTGTTCCTGAAACACAACTGATAGAACAGTCAGCATACAGAATGACGCCAGTAGAGATGCAGGAGTTAAAGAAATAGTTACAAGAAGTTTTAGAAAAGGGTTTTATCAAGACAAGCACTTCCCCTTGGGGTGCTCCCATTTTGTTTGTTAAAAAGAAGGATGGTTCAATGAGGTTGGGTATAGACTACAGACAGTTGAACAAGGTGACAATTAAGAATAAGTATCCTTTGTCGAGGATTGATGATCTTTTTGATCAGTTGAGAGGTGCTAATGTGTTTTCAAAGATAGACCTGAGATCAGGTTACCATCAGTTGAGAATTAAGGCTGATGACATACCCAAGTCAGCTTTTAGGACTAGGTACAGTCATTATGAGTTTGTGGTTATGTCATTTGGGCTAACCAATGCACCTGTAGCATTTATGAATATATTGAATAGGGTGTTTAGACCTTATCTTGATCAGTGTGTGGTCGTATTCATGTTTGGTTTTAGGGGAGGTAGAGAAGGTAGCAGAAACAAAAAAAAATTCTCCCTAAACCCAGAATGAAGGAATCGCGTCAACGTCTATACAATATGAAGGATGGTTTGTAGAGACATAACTTGTCTCGAGGATTGCTCGAGGACGTTACCTCATGGCTTGCACGGTCTTCACCTCTGGTCTTGGACGGTGTCTGTACAGCTCCTGGTCTCACTGGGTCTGTCGAGATTGACAGCTGTCCTCCGAGCGGAAGAAATCTCCCGCCTCTGTAGTATCCACACGGACCACCTAGAACTCTGATCGCCTTGTTGCACAAGGCACCGAAAGGATTTGTACCCTCCTGTCGGCGTACTAGTCACAAACACACTCTCCTACCACCAGTCGCCTTTCTGCAGTTGTATTTCCCTTGTTGTGCCTCCCTTGTCGGGTAGCACTTGCTCGGGCTCTCCTAGTTACCACAACCAGAGAGAATGACAACTTTGCAGAGCAACTGATGTTCTGAGTTGTACTGAGAGAAGCCCCCAATACCCCTATATATATAGGAGAGTCTTGGGATAGGGTTCTCTACCCCGGGCAATGCGGGATTAAAGTAGGAGTAGAAGGGTTTGAGATTTTCCACAAAAACAACCAACTGCGCCAGCTAAACCGATCGTTTCAAGCATGAACCGATCGGTTGGGGACCTGAGTCGATTGATTCATACCTGAACCGGTCATTTGGGACACCTCAGTCGATTGGTTCATGCTTGAGACGATCGTTTCATGGTCCTGGTCCAACTTGAATTGACTTTACATGTTCGTTTCCAACTAATCAAATATTAGTCCTTGTCCAAATCAAATTTGTACAAGTGAAACAAATATGTATTTGCAAAAAGAGTCTTTTGAATTTCCAAACGATCTCGGTTGGTCCATGAATTGATCGGTTCAACAATTGAGTCGATCGTTTCATTGACACATGAGTCGATCGACTCACCACTTTGAGTCGTTCGGTTCATCCCTATGAGACGATCGGTTGGGGTAGCAGACTGTGCAAATTAGTCAATTGCAGTTCCAATCAATCTGATACTCTTAATCATCTGGTCCAACACCTTGAACACTATGATTTTGAGCTATCAATTAAATGAGTGTTTAATTGAACTACTAAACTCCTTTATCAATCAATCTAAACATTATTTTTGGATAAACTCCTCTTCCAGGTTAAATCCTATGTGTGTGACCTTGCAGGCCCATTTCACGTTGGCAGTGAAAGTCCATAACACTTATGACTTCACAAGCAAAGAGCGGTGCCTAGTCGCACATCAGTGCTACCCAAGTGAAATAGAAAGTTGGAGAACAACTTTCAATCCTACAATCCATGAATGGTGTTACAACGAATGTATAATTCCTTTGTCATTGATATCCCGAATGAACTCAAGGCATGGAACAGTCATCCTGTCAACGTTCATTCACTTTCTTGGTCTCAGAGTAGATTGAAGGAGATATGTATGACATCAATATCACATACTGATTCACACATGCGCGTGCACGCCTATCTCAATCATACTCATCAAGTGTCCATGGATATCAAACTCCATCAGGAGGGACAAATCCCATATCTATCACTCACCCCTCAAAAGCCCCATGTGTCAAATTCACCCAATTATCACCTTTATAACAACCCATGTTTCAAGACTGTGTTTGATGATGTCAAAGTGTACCCAACGACATGTGTTGAGTGCAGTCATTTCAGGTCAAAGAATCACACTCACCACCATCACTGTGAGAACTGACTGTGACTACCATGTCATGGTTCCATGTGTCAAACTCACAGTGGGTCTGTCTAATACACTTGTTCTCTAACAAGTACCTATGTGTTTGGTTTGATATCTCCATATCATGACTTACGAGATTATGTCATCAACCAACACCACAATCTAGTCTTGTGTGTCATTTTGTCTATCTACCTTCCACAATGACATCCGACTAGGGACATAAAAAGAATGTACAAACTCTTAGCATCCGTATGATCTCATTGTTCAGGTCTTGAACCTGAAAGCATACGTCATTGAGTATTGTCATTCTCTAGACATTCAATTTGTTCTATCATTATCTCATATGACTGAACCAGAAAGGATTGGAAGCTTGCCTTTGATGTTTATCAAATCAATCTTAATGTATCCCACCAATCACCCCATGATTGGCTCTCAGGGAATATATACCAAAAGACTCCCACTTGCACTGTGAGCCAATCACCCTTGAATCATATTCATAGTGATATTCAAACATGTCCCCCATGTTACTATGCTCTAGTGCTTACACAGTGAGTTATGGCAACACCTTGCCAGAGTCGGTATTAACTGCATGTCTCTCATCTCTTCATTGTACATCACACATATGAGATGGAGTTTCCGTAATATGTGATCTAGTATTCCTTTGCTAACCTTTAGCCACCTAACTTGTCATCAATGACCGGAATAACTATAAGTTCATCTCATGAACTTCTAGATCCATATAGTATCCACTAATGTTCTCTAACACATGGATACTCAGTTTTTCCTTTTAAACAGCTTTATTAAGATGTTTCCATTTATCAACAAACATTCACTTTTATATATCCCATATATATTTTGCGATTAATTTTCTATCCTTTTCGTAAGTTCTCATCAGTGTTACTCTTTACAGTGAACCTTTCCTTATTTCCATAGAACTAGTACTTCTCAAGTACTTATCAAGTTCTTATGGTATTCCAGTAACCCTTACTAGAACTAGACAGACATCCACTCGTCACGTCCCACATACGAGTTTTCAGCATGAGCACATCATATTGTCATGTCCTACATACAAGATGATGAATGCATTTTATTCTTACTATGTCCTATACATGCAAGATAATGGGATGATTACATAAATGATAGATCCATATCTATTCTTAGTGTTCCCATTCTTCATAAGAAATGGACACTTGGCCCTGGGATACTAACTCCATGTAACATGGACAAGTTTTCTCCCACTGAATCTGTGCACACTGAAGCCTTCAGTATAGATTGCCAATGTATGCTCTCTCTTTTCAGGTCAAGAGGTTTTTCGAGAACTATCTCTATAGATCTCTATTCCTATCACATAGGAAATGTCTCTATCTTCCTTAAAGATAATTTCCACAAAGAATTCCATTCTTAGAACATCTCATTTCACATCAACATGTGGAATGTGAATATGCTCCCACTAAATCACATATCCCTTCTTTATCTTTGACATATCAGTCAAACCCTTTGACTATATCGTCAAAGTAAAGATCCAGCTCTGAGTTGCTTGTACTTAATCAATCACATTGATTAGTCCATTGTAACTTGTAGACTTCATTTGCATTAATGGATTCATAAACCTTATAGGTTGTGTCACGTACACATCCTTGTTTTATTCCTCATAGGAATGCGGTTTTAGTATCTGTATGCCAAATCTCTTAGTCATTAAGTTGCAATCAACAAGCATCATCCTTCTCAAAATTTTATCCATGTGTCTTAACACTTAAGACTCATTCACACTTATGGTTCACATGGAAGTCATTTAGGATGTAATGGTCATAAACCATAACTCAAAATCTGGTTCCTCATATTCATCTAGATAGTTGACTAATCATATGACGAACTCATCACATAGATAATCGAGGTGTATCTGTCAAGGATATAAGAACTCACAACCCTTTGTGATTCTTAATGTCCTTTATTAGTGTAGGGTATTCTTTATTTAAGAAGAACTTAGTTATTTGATAATCATCCTCTAACTCCTTAGAGTATGACTCCTTTTGATTTAGACATCACCATGCCTTAATCATGAGTTTACTATGATGCACTATCATAATCACTCACAATGTTATCAAACATTTGGTCCAAGTATTTCATTCATTGATTTCATCAAGAATTAACACGTTACCAAATTTTTACTTCATCTATGATATTCTTGAACACTTTAAGATATTCATATTGGTATTTCTCTAAACACCACTGAAGTATTAGCATTTGCTCCAATAGGTGTGCAAATACATCACATGTATTATACCTAATAGGATAATCATTCTCCCACTACCATTAGTGAAGATTGATGTCTAAGAGGTTCATGTCTCTTACTGGTTCTCTAACCAAAAGAGTCTAGATGTATCCATCATATGGAAACTAGAAATGAATTTCTCATGATTTATGCTAATTTGATTGTTTGAGTTATCAATAACTTTTAGGTATCATTTTATCTTATGCATACCAAGTAACACAAGATAAACAAGGCATTACCACAAAGATCATATCTTTATATTTGAAATATCAACTATATTGATAGCCATCCTTGTCTCAACAAGATGCAACAATAGTGTTGCTATTGGCAAATTGAAATAGCAGTTCTCAACTCTATTTCATGCCCTTTAGGCTGAAATAAACTGAAAGGTACTCCTTTCTTGGTCCTTTCGTAAAGGCCATCACTTCTTTGTAGATCTTACATATCATATATGTAAGATCTTCATCTTGGTATCATATACCTCAGAAGCGGTTCATTTCATGATACCTTAGGTGGAGATCTCCATCCCCTCCTTTTTCTTCTTTTGTTCTTCCAGATATAGACGACAATTCCCTCGTTCACCCTCCCATGTGCCTTGAGGCTGAAGACGACTTGGGCTACTGGCTAGCATCAGAACCCTTCTTAGCTTTGCCCTTGCGCTTGCCCTTGGACTTGCCTTTCATTTTGTTGATCAACATCACAGACTTAGGCTTGTCCTTCTTCATTTGTGCCTTGAGGCTGAAGACATCTTGGATTGATGGCTAGCATCAGAACACTTCTTTGCTTTGCCCTTGTCCTTTCCTTTAAGACTTACCCCTCATCAATCAAAGATTAGGGTTTTTCCTTTCTTCATCATTGCTTCTACTGTCCTCAACATGTCCAACAACTTTGTCAATACTTGTCAAAGTTGTTCATGTCATAGTTCATCATGAACTGTATGATTCTCGCAACATTTGCAGTATCATACCAATAGCCAACTCTTGGCTCAGAGGGAATCCTTCTTAATCATGTTTTTCCACATACCCAATCACATTGAGTGTGTGAATACCTTACTGGATCACCTTTTGTCATGACATACTAGGATAGTGTCTTGGAGACATCATATGTCTCATGTTGTCTCTACAACTCATAGTTTAGAGAGAGCAACATTAAGCACTCCACATCAATGGCATCCTCAGTACGCTTCCATAAGCATACTTTCAGCCATTGGTGTGGTGGGATCGAGTTCATCTGGTTCTGGTTAACTAGGACTTAGAGCTTTTGCTCTTCGATTGAGAACACTTCTCAATATCCTAATCAATCATAGAAGTTATTCCCATTAGTTTGTTGGTCTCAAGGACCGATCGCAAATAAAGTAATTATTGTTGATTAGCCATTTATTGTACAAAAGGAAATATATGCAATTCAGTCCAAAACTCAATTTTGATTTATTTGATTGATTTGAAAGGTTGACGATATAATTAGGACTTTCATTAATTATGGCTCCCACTATTTTTGTTCAAATTGATAGCCCTCACCATCAATTCGGAAGATTGCAGCGTACAATCTTCTATGGGTCAAGATCCTAAAATCCTCTGAGTCATGGACCAGCTAGGGCTGTCGCCCAAAACTTAGATCTTCTA
Source organism: Alisma plantago-aquatica (assembly GCA_963693085.1). NCBI lineage: Eukaryota > Viridiplantae > Streptophyta > Magnoliopsida > Alismatales > Alismataceae > Alisma > Alisma plantago-aquatica. The sequence continues at coordinate 1,709,774,003 of OY856409.1, read as the reverse complement.
AGTAGGCAACTCTTGAAAGATGTCATATGCAACTCCTTGCCATGATCACCTCCATGCCTCAAGGTGCTAGATCCTATCTAGGTCACCTTGTTAAGTCTGACCCAAAGCCAACACGATGAATATGCACCCTGCTAGGGTAGACCCACATATTCATCCTTCACGCTTCCACGAGATAGATGGTGCACCGCGCTAGGGCATGCCCACACTTGGCCGATCAAGCTTTTCACGTGTATCACATTTGGAAGGCATCTAAAACTTTAATATTTAATGAAGGATTTGGTTTTTATAGGTACATATACATATCCAATCACCACAATATATAGTATGTATCATATACATGCTATATCCCACTGAAAACATGTGAAACGATAAAAGCGATGATTATGGCCATCCTAATGTGATTCCTCGAGCCAAGAGGAATCACAGTCATCTAGGTCTACACCACATGCAACTTGTACAACATGAACTCTGTCCTTTGCCTTTCTGGTTTTGATCAACTCATCTCCATGATTGATCGGCTCGCCATTAGGCCGGTCGGTTGGGTGCCACCAGCCGATTGATTGTCTCCTCTAACCGATCAGTTTGCTGGTCATCGTGCATCTCTTCAGGTCGCCGCCCGCCAGTCTCGCTCCTCGAATCGGTCATCTAGAACACCAACCGATCGATTCACGCCTTGAACCGATCGTCTCAGTTGTTGTCAGGTTGTCCTCTGTTCTTTGACATAATAGGAAATAAAAGATCTATCCTATTTTACATTTGAATTTGAGAAACCTCGAGTTACATTCGGGGGGAGCAAAGGTAGGAAAGAAATCTCGAGTTATCTCAAGTTACATCGAGAAAAGGAGGTAAGGAGTTGGTGTGCAGACCGAGATGCAAGCAACCACATTCAACCGTACACAGACATAGGGTTTATTGGCCATGCTATACATCCACCACAAAACTCATTTAAGGGCAATGCGTATTGAGTGAATTTATATTACATATCATATATGTATATTGGGATTTGTGGATTTAGGATTGGACATGCATAAAGCCAATTTTATTCACATCGTATTCAATAAATAAAGGCGACAAACCAAAATCAATCACATCGATAATCCTAAAGTAAAGAGTAGTTGACATGGCTCTGATACCACTGTTGGGTTTTAGGGGAGGCAGAGAAGGCAGCAGAAACAAAAAAAATTTCTCCCTAAACCCAGAACGAAGGAATTTTTTCAACGTCTATACAATAGGAAGGATGGTTTGTAGAGACATACCTTGCCCCGAGGCTTGCTCAGCGACGTTACCTCACGGCTTGTGCGGTCTTCACCTCTGGTCTTGGACGGTGTCTGTGCAGCTCCTGGTCTCACCGAGACTGTCGGGATTTACAGTTGTCCTCCGAGCGGTAGAAATCTCCAACCTCTATAGTAGTCCACATGGACCACCTGGAACTCTGATCACCTTGTCACACAAGGCACCGGAAGGATTCATACCCTCCTATCGACGTACTAGTCACCGACACACTCTCCTACCACCAGTTGCCTTTCTGTAGTTGTCTTTCCCTTGTTGTGCCTCCCTTGTTGGGTAGCACTTGCTCAGGCTCTCCTGGTTACCACAACTAGAGAGAACGACAACTTTGCAGAGAAACTGGTGTTCTGAGTTATACTGAGAGAATCCCCCAATACCCCTATATATATAGGAGAGTATTGGGACAGGGTTCTCTACCCCGGGCAATGCATGATTAAAGAAGGAGTAGAAGGGTTCGATATTTTCCACAAAAAAACTAACTGTGCCAGTTGAACCAATCATTTCAAGTATCGATCGATCGGTTGGGGACCTGAGTCAATCAGTTCACACCTGAACCGATCGGTTGGGACACCTGAGCCGATCGGTTCATGCTTGAGCTGGTCGGTTCATGGTCCTAGTCCGACTCGAATTGACTTTCCATGTTTGTTCCCAACTAATCAAATATTAGTCCTTGTCCAAATCAAATTTGTACAAGTGAAACAAATATGTATTTGCAAAAAGAGTCTTCTGACTTTCCAAACGATCTCAGTTGGTCCATGAATCAATCGGTTCAACAAATGAGCCAATCGTTTCATTGACACATGAGTCGATCGACTCACCACTTTGATCTGATCGGTTCACCAACCTGATTCGATCGGTTCATCCCTATGAAACGATCAGTTGGGGCAGCATATTGTGCAAGTTAGTCAATTGTAGTTCCAATCAATCTGATACTCTTAATCATCTGGTCCAACACCTTGAACACTATGATTTTGAGCTAACAATTAATTGAGTGTTTAATTGAACTACTAAGCTCCTTTAGCAATCAATCTAAACATGTTTTGTAGATAAACTCCTCTTCCAGGTTAAATCCTATGTGTGTGACCCTACAGGCCCATTTCACATTGGCAGTGAAAGTCCATACCATGTATGACTTCACAAGCAAATAGCGATGCCTAGTCACACATTAGTGCTACCCAAGTGATATAGAAAGTTGGAGAACAAATTTTAATCCTACAATCCGTGAATGGTGTTACAGTGAATGTATAATTCCATTGTCATTGATATCCCGAATGAACTCAAGGCACGGAACAATCATCCTGTCAATGTTCATTCACTTTCTTGATCTCAGAGTAGATTGGAGGAGGTATGTATGACATCAATATCACATACTGATTCACACATGTGTGTGCACACCTATCTCAATCCTACTCATTAAGTGGCCATGGATATCAAACTCCCTCAGGAGGGACAAATCCCATATCTATCACTCACCCCTCAAAAGCGCCATGTGTCAAAGCCACCCAATCATCGCCTTTATAACAACCCATGTTTTAGGATTGCGTTTGATGATGTCAAAGTGTACCCAACGACATGTGTTGAGTGTATTGATTTCAGGTCAAAGAATCACACTCACCACCATCACTTTGAAAATTGATTGTGACTACCATGTCATGGTTCCATGTGTCAAACTTACGGTGGGTCTGTCTGATACACTTGTTCTATAACAAGTACCTATGTGTTTGGTTTGATATCTCCATATAATGACTAATGAGATTATGTCATCAACCAACACCACAATCTAGTCTTGTGTGTCATTGTTGTCTATCTACCTTCCATAATGACATCCGACTAGGGACATAATAAGATTGTACAAACTCTTAGCATCCGTATGATCTCATCGTTCAGGTCCTGAACTTGAAAGCATACGTCATTGAGTATTGTCATTCTCTAGACATTCAAGCTGTTCTATCATTATCTCATATGACTGAACCAGAAAGAATTGGAAGCTTGTCTTTGATGTTTATCAAATCAATCTTAATGTATCCCACCAATCACCCCATGATTGGCTCTCAGGACATACATACCAACAATTCATAGATGATATCCTAATATACTCCAAGGATAGTCAGTAGCATGAGCAACACCTTCGCCAGACATTGACTTTGTTGAGGAAGCATCAACTATATGCTAAGTTTAGCAAGTGTGAATTCTGGTTATTTGAAGTGTCTTTCCCGGGCCATATTATATCTACAAAAGGTGTTTGTGTTGACCCAAAGAAAGTGGAATATGTACTAGAATGGAAACAACCTAAGACACTGATAGAGATCCACAGTTTCCTAGGTTTGGAAGGCTACTACAGGAGGTTCATCAAAGACTTCAGTTCTATAGTGTTACCCCTGATTAGGTTAACTAGGAAGGATGTTCCTTTTTTTGTAATGACAAGTGTCAACGTTCTTTCCAGCGGTTGAAAGAAAAGTTGACTAGTGCACCGGTGTTAGTACTTCCAGAGCAAGGTAAAGGCTATATAATCTTTTGTGATGCTTCAAAGAATGGGTTGGGATGCGTGTTGATGTACGATAAAAATGTGTTTTCTTTTGCTTTGTGGATGCTTAAGAAACATGAGGAGAATTACCCAACACTTTATCTGGAGCTTGCAGCGGTGGTCCATGCCTTAAAGATCTAAAGACACTATCTTTATGGAGAAAAGTGTCATATCTTCACTGACCACAAGAATATATAGTATATCTTTTTAAAACAGGAGTTGAATATGAGACAAAGGAGATGGATGGAGTTGATTAAGGATTATGATTTCACAATCGACTACCATCCAAGGAAAGAAAATGTGGTAGCTGATGCATTGAGTAGAAAGTCATCTTCATTATCAACGGTAGATAATGCACAATTAAATTCCTTGATGTGCCATAAGAGAGATATGCTAGTATCTCTTTTCCAGATGAATGTACAACTAGAAGTTTCCTTGTTGGTAGGATTGTTGGCATGGTTACAAGTTAAACCTACCTTGAGACAGTAGCTTCATGATGTACAACAGAATGATACTATGATACAAAATATATGATCAGGGATTGGCAATGAAAAGTATGATGTTTTTCATGAGGCATATGATGGTATAATTTGTTACCACAATAGGACAGTAGTTCCTTATGTTGATGGCTTGAGGAAGATGGTACTTGAGGAGGCTCACTCCTCGATGTATGCAATGCATACTAGAACTAAAAAAACTTGAAAGACATGTATTGGTGGCTAGGTCTAAAGTGTGATGTGGTAGAGTTCATTGACGAATGTCTAGTTTTTTAGCAGGTGAAGGTTGAGCACCAGAAGCATGCAGGGACATTACAACCCTTGCTAATACCACAGTGGAAATGAGATCATATTACTATAGACTTTGTGGTTGGTCTTCCTAGGACAGTTGAGGTTCATAATTCCATATGGGTAATAGTAGATAGATTGACTAAGTCAGCTCATTTTCTACCAGTCAAGATGACGTTTACAGTAGAGAAATTGGCACAAATATATGTTGATGAGATAGTCGATCTACATGGCATTCTAGTGACTATAGTTTCTGATAGAGTTCCATAGTTTACAAGTCATTTTTGGGAGCGTATGCATTTAGCAATGGGAACACAACTGAGATTTAGTACATCTTTTCATCCGCAGACTGATGGCCAGTCTGAAAGGACTATTTAGACTTTATAGGATCTCTTTAGGGCATGTCTGCTACAATTTCTTGGTAGTTGGGATGTACATCTGACTCTGATAGAGTTTGCGTACAACAATAGCTATCAAAGAAGAATATATATGGCTCCTTATGAGGCTCTATATGAGACAAGTGAACATCAACTTTTGGGTCCTGAGCTAGTACAGTAGACTATAGAAAAGATTAAAGTGATACAACAACATTTGAAAGCAACCTAGGACAGGAAGAAATCTTATGTAGAAAATTGACACAGACCACTTGAGTTCCAAGTGGGAGATAAAGTATATCTAAAGATTTCTCCTTGAAAAGGTGTGTTGAGGTTTGGAAAGAAGGGTAAGTTGGCTCCTAGATTTATGGGACCATACCCTATCCTAGCTCATGTTGGAAAGGTGGCATACAAGTTGGAGCTACCACCAGAGCTACATAGATTGTGTAACATATTTCACATTTCTATGTTGAGGAAATGCGCCATCCAAATACTTAGTAGACAATCCAACTAGTAGAGGGTGAGTTAGATGAGGATATCTCCTATATTGAGGGTCATGTGTTGATCATGGATAGAAGCGTGAAAAAGCTGAAGAGAAAAGAAATACTACTAGTAAAAGTTTTGTGGCATCATCATTTCATAGAGGAAACCACATGGGAATGAGCTAATGAGATGTGTAGAAAATACCCATCTCTTTTTGTGTAGGATTTCAGGGTGAAATCCCTGTTAGGGGTTTATAGTTATAAGACCCCTGAACTTGCTTAATGAGTTGAATAATCTTAATTCACAATTGAAATATTATAACCCTAATCTAACTTTGTGATATTCTTTGAAATCATAATACAAGCTTAAGTTTCAAATTTGGTCCAATTTGGACATTGTTTGAGGAAGTTATGCAATTTTACGTACATTTTGGACTTTTCTGCAATTTACCCAATTGAGGGGTTTTATTTGTAATTTGTCACATACAATATGTTCCTTAGATGTTATATTATCATTCTTGAGTATTTTGATCCATGGGGATCCTATTTGAGCCATGGTTTGAAGGTGTTTTCCTCAAGGGTATTTTAGGGTTTACCCCTTCATGGATGAGCTACCTTTAGTAGCTATCAACTAATAGATTATTTGATTGGATTGAAAATAAGAAAAAGGAGAGATATTCAGATCTATATGGATGGATGGGAATCTTCTTGTGTGTGTTCTTGTATATTCTTAATAGTTTAAGGTCATGGACACTTGGAAAGATACTAGAACTTCAACTTTTTCTTTTTCTTTATCTTAAAGTTTAATATACTTATCCCTAAGATACTAAATGATCCATTTTCTCTCCACCACTTTACTACTACTACAAACCTCATTCTCCCTATATTCTTCTGCAAATTGTTTGTCTAAGGAAGAAGAAAGAGGGGATCTTCTTGGAAAAAGAATCTAGGTTGCAATTGACATCCTTTAGGGGTTCCTAAAGCTCCTTCCTAGTGATCTTGACCTAAAAGTGTAAGTATTACCTTATTTCCTCCATTTATTTCTTTTATCTTATTCCTCCTATATCTCTCTAGGTCGAAACCTTGTTGTTCCGTGGTGAAAGTGGCTCTAGAACTCAAAAATCTATCCTTCTTGTTTCTTTTTCTAGGGTTTTGCTTCTTTGTGGAGAGAAACACATATTTTGCCAAGTTCAGATCAGAATCTAGGGTTTTCTGGTGTTATTTTCTCAAGATTCTTGCTGTTAGGGATCTTACCTACTCTATACAGGTGAGTTATATAACATTCTTCACTTATATTGCTTGCTAGAAGCTTGTTAGTTCATGTTTATGCTTTAATGTGATGATCTAAGCATAGAGAAACCATGTTTGTTTCGAAATACGAATTTTTATGGTGTTCCCTGTTATGTTCTAGTTCTATATGCACTTGTAAACATGTGGACGACCGTTCTAAGGTATAATATGATCTGGTACATTTTGATAGCAACAACCTATGGTTCTAAGTACAAAACAATCGATGGTTAAAATTAGGGTTTTCAAGCTATTTCCTTCACTACTACATAACCGATGGTGATACCACACAACCATGCTATCTTGGAAACTGATGTTCGTGATCAAGGGTGTCAAATTTTATGGTGAAAACCTATGGTCATCCCCTTAGGTCAGGGTTTGGCTCAATTAGAAGTTTAATTACCATCCACTAAGTATTCTAATAATGCTATCAATCCATGATGACATTAGCTTAATATTTGATGGTGTTAAATGAATGCATTACTGATCTGACAACCAATGGTGACCTAATGATCACAATTGATGGTGGATCAGGTCATCACCATATATGATTAGTTAAGAATTCAATTGTAGATTTGACTAAACCTTAAACCAATGGGTCCTTGGTTCAATTGATCTAATGGTTAGACCTATACTTCAATTGATAACTTTGAACAATGAACTTGATCCAATGAATAATATTGGCTGCTTCAACATCCAATGGATTAGAATGAATCTCATGGTATTATATTTGGGTCCTAGTGATCATAATTCCATGGTTCAATACCATTAATTTGTAGTCTTACCTTTGTCATCATATACTTATATTTGATAAATCACTATAATAAGTGGATGCATAACTCCCATGTGATCTAGCTTGTTATATCTAACCATAATGTAACTATATGATGTTGATTTCTTATAATCAGACCTCTTTAATAATTAATGTGACAATGTATTACACTCTTCTTGTGTTGAAACCACAATTCAATACTATTTGAATATCATAGTGCATTGCCATGATAATATCTATGGACACATATGTCCTAATGATCTTTTGAGCCTTGTTTTAGGCATGGAATGATGATGATGACCTTACTATGAATAATGTGATGGTCTTAACAACCTTTGGGCATGTTTGAAGCTCTGATTGAGATGAAATCATCTTCATGTTCGAATATGGTTTAAAACCCTAGAAATTGTGATAAGATATTGGTATCTTGTGATGGTATGATGATAAGTGTGGTCCATTAATTTGAATGAATGATAGCATGTGGTAATGTGATTAAGATTTATATCTCAATTGTTTTATATCTTTTGAAGTTGTTATACATATACTCTTGTTAGAAAATAATTAGGGTTTCAATGTCTACTTGTATGATAAAGCCTTAATGCATTCAATTGGTAGTAATTAATCAAGTGTAGCCTTAATCATTTAGAGCCTTATGCCATAGAGCCATCTTCAATGTCAGAAATTTCTGGATGGTGAAATGAGTATTCCCAATAGAAACTCAGAGCGCATACTGTTGAGTATGTGGGGTGGTAAGTTGAGCATATATCCTTGTCATCCACAAATGCAGGTTATGGAGAATGGCTATGGTCATGCCTCATACATTTGATGTGATTGAGGACAGTTGTGCTTGTACCTCGGATTATAGGGTTTTGTATACCCTACTTTCTAGCTTCATAACTTGTACCAAGTACGGACTAGTTGTTATCAGTTGACATGTCACTATTGGCAATTTTACTGGTATGTCACTGCAGTTCACTCATACAGACTGAGGGGAAGAGATCTTAGGATACCAACACTCCTAGATCTTATACAGAACTGAATGAATAGCACTTCACAGTGGTCAGTTGGACTTTGAGTAGTACGACTCAAACTCCCCAGGCCATAATAATAAAAGATATAATACCAGCCATGTAGTAAAATTGCTAGGGTATAATGCATATCACATTGGTTGATTAACCATTGTCTTTTCTTTACACTACATAGTTCTTACATGATGTAGACTTGTAAAATTTGAGTAATTCTACTTGTTGCTACAACTTATTTTCTTAACTACTTAGTATGCTTAAATTGTTCCATCTGTTCATATTGCTTATTCAATACCCTAACTACTCAATGTATTTACTGTTAATTAATCTGTTATAATCAATATATGTTGGAAAGAGTTATATCTCTCACTGGGACTGGGTCTCACCTGTGGGTCACCACATTTTTTTAGGTGGTCATGGACAATGAGGTCGAGGTCACGCTGTGGAAGAGAACCAACCTGATGATCAATAGATTCACAAGGTTGGTTAGTTGTAGATGTTAGTAGTAGAGTCCTAGTATCGTCCTTGTACTCTCAGTTCCGGGTATGGGATGTGTTTTTTTTATGATATACTTGTATCGACACGAGATTTTTGTAGTATGCCTATGTTCGTAAATATATGGCATGTACATGAGAAATATCTTTTGTATGCAGGATGTGGTTGAGGTCTTTGGACCCATATGTGGATACTTGTTACAGTATATGAGAATGGAATGATGGACCTTTATGTAAATGTTGTAGAGTTTATTTACATTGTTGGAATTTGTTTTAATTATTCTGCATTTTTTACTATGTGATTAATTAGTAGTTGACCGTGTTTTGTTTTTTAGTGATCTCATTAAGTGTGACAAGATGTCACAGGGATATCCCACGAGGATATTAGTAACCCACCACCCCCTTACATACAATGCTCTTATGCACCTTTCTCAAATCTAGTCAGTTCAGACTTGTTGTTTCCAAACCCAAACTTAAATGCTTTCCTTCTTCATGACACACTTTCCATGTATACAATTACTTGGTTTAATCCAGTATTCATTTACTAATTCCTCTCCTTCTCATGGGATACAAGGGTGATGTCCAATATGGAAATGCACTTTATGATTTCCCATAAGTACATCATTTTATTCTTTCCATGTGTATTAAAAGGATATTCCTTTTTCTCCATCAATTTGATACCAACTAAAAGACATGGTCTTAGGAAAGAACATATTTCCTTTATATTCCCTTACATAAAACACTTGGCATTTATTCTTTTAAATCCAAAGACAATGAAGAGACACCACCACAATATTATTAATGAATATCCAATTCTATATGGTGCCTTATTGAAAATGAATTCTAGATAATTATCTTATCTTTCTCTCTCTTTATCTTTTATTAATGCATTTTCTAACTCAAATATTTGTATTACTTAGTTGGAACACCAAAAGCCATAAAAGGCACTTTATAATATTCCATAACTCAATTATAGGAATTCATTAATGTTTCCCAACTTATTTTCACATTATAGCATTTTATTGGAATATCTTCTCACATATAAAAACTTTCTCTTTTCTAACATTACTTTAAAGCAAACCATTATCTCATGAAGATCCTTTTTCTCTAAATTTCTATAATTCTCTTTCTTTTCTTTATTATTTGTAAGTACATAAAAGTTAAACCCAGATAATGTTACTTGTGATGCCTCAAACATTGTGTTGCTACACTTGGTGAGGTATTTGTCATTTTAATTATCTAAAACACCATGTATTTTATTTTCCTTTGGGAAACTTGGCAATTATTTCATTTATCAGAACAAAAGCCTTTATTATTTACTCATGTATGAATTCCTTCTTATTCTACAACCACCCATGCCACAAGGGTGATCAAAGTTATATTATTCCACCAATAATACCATTGGGGAATTGACAAATAAATTCATTTATATAATCCAATTTTACCAAAATTGAGGATATAAAAAAAGGAAATGGTAGGTGGAATGCAGAATGAGTGAAATGAAAGAGGGAATATTGCCCTACCACTCCAAACTTTTGAACCATATTGTCCTCAGCATGACACTAAAGTATAGGAGTGATAGGGTGGATGTTCATGGCTACTGTAGTGGCTCTGGTGGTGCTCCTACCTGTGGAGTAGGATGTTGGTAGTAAATGCCTCGATTGTCTGTCTGTGGAGGCGTGTAGGTATCCTGGTATGCAGACAATGCACCCCACCAATCTTACCCCCAGTTGGGGTTCCTCTGGGACTTGGCATGCTGGATCTGATACATATGGTTGATCTAATGTTTCATATGTTGATGATCTAATCATAATGCATCCTTTATACATATGAAATCCCTCATGTGTCCTCAGGATTCTCTCTTGAGCCCTCAAGATGCCCTCCTAAGTCCTCTCAATGTCCTCCAAATGCACTTGTATCATCGACATGTTGTAGGCATTCATGTACTATGTCGGTTGTTGTGTCACCTCTGCCTCCCTTCTCCTCACCATGTGTGCCCCTCTCTCCTCCATTATCCTCCTCTACCCATCTACTATCTATGACTTTCCTAATCCCTCAGGCAATATCTCTGTCTACTGTGATGTATTCTGAGGATTCTCATCTTCCAATCTCCTTACTATTTTCAAGAACCATGAAGTGGGAGCATACTCCTCTAGGAGAGGTGCAATATGGTATGGGAGCTCTAGTGAGATGCCCACAAATGGGGGTTGACCTGATATATGATTTTCTGATCAACAACTACTATCATAGAAGAATAGATGAGATACTACATGTCTACTAGCTTCTATCCCTCTTCCTTGGTATACTCAGTAACATCATGACCTAGGGAAATAGAAATGGACGTCAAAATTCCTCCCATAATGAATGAATTCTTGCTCTTAGAGGGGACTGTCCTTAGTGATCAATCAGCAATGCTCCTAAGTTCACATGTTTACCCTTTGTCATCCAGCCCAAGACACACAAATCTTTCTTTGTGAAGCTCCCTTGATTTTCATAACAACCAAAAATAGTGTTTGTGAGAACCTTATGAACATGGTAGAGGAAAGGGTTATCAAGCAAATTAGTCTTTGACTTCCTTGCTACAAAATCAATATGGCAGGTGAATGTTTTCCACATGGAAGTGTAACTAAAACCAGAGCTCTTATCTATCTTACCATTATCTAAGAGAGTTTCCATTTATTCACTTGAAGAAAAAAAATTGTTTAACATTGATGAGGTGATGACCAAACATTTATCCCCAATCGATCATGACTCTAATGACGTCTTTGCCATTGTCAGAGACCTTCTCTAAAGTGGCAAAGAATTGTTGTGGGAGCTCGACATAGGTCTCCTACACTATAGTCAAGACCTCAAACAATACCAATGCGTCAATCACATCCCTAATAATATTCAAAGAAACCTGGGTCTTCCAGTGCAGCCTGGTAAGTGTAGTGGGTGGTTATCACCCTACCCGTCAAGCACTCTGGGTGCTTTGCTTCTTTGCCTTACTGTTTTTCACCTTGGGTGTTTTCTCATCATGTGCATCAGGTGTATCCTCATATTATGAATATTTCATCACCTCATCCTCATCATTCAGGAGTATCTATCTCTGTGCTCGCATTTTTGGCTATAGTGCTATGGATGTCAAAGTATGGGACAAAATAGATGGTCGAGCCAGTGAAGTAGAAGGTTGAGTCGGTAAAGCTAGCAGTGTTTCCTTGGAGGAAGCAAACTAATGGGATGTTGTCCCATCTCTGCTATGCAATCTCATGGATTCCTCCATCATAGGATCCACCACCTCCGCCATATGTGGTGATTGTCCCTGTTAATCGGAGCATGTCGATGGCATTGGCAGAGTATGATGCCAGGGTTGAAGGTGATCTTTGGCCAGTGTCAGTAGAACAAAACCTCCTTGGTCTTGGATACCACTTTCTTGATAATTCTCTTAATCTTGGATGGATTTTGGTTAAAAATTTGGGAGAATTAGTTTTTTTGGAGTTCCACAAATGTAGGGAAAAATGGAGAGAGTGGAGAAGATTTGATGGTGGAAATTGGGTGTAAATGGTAGGTTATGGTAGGCCAAATGGTAGGGAAGTGATTTTGGGTTTTACTGGGGGTGAATTGAAGAGGAATCAAGGGTGGGAGATGTTTGGTGTAGTGTTGCATGGTTGTTGTTCGCTCGACAAGTATTTCTTGTTCATAGAGAGTCGAAATGAACAAGTGACCAAAATTACTAGAAACAATTTGATATGTGTTGGAGTCAAGCTGTATCATGCCCCTACTGCATGGCTCAGATGTGTTGGCTTTCCAGTGACATGGTTGTGGATCCCCACAAAGACATTCTATCCTTGTTGTATCATGGCCGTGCTGCCTTTCATAACCATTTTGGCTTCGTTGTAATACAGTCGTGCTACCTTGCACGATCGTTCTAGTCTGTCCTTCACTTCTTTTACTTTCTTTAATTCTCCTATTTATTTGAGTGTACCACAACAGCCATTCCAAGACACCATGGTAGTGGTGAGTATCATAGCATGTCATTTCAACTTGAACTTCATCAAAACACCAAATCTTTTCTTAAAAATGATTTTTCATGAATCTTTTGTCTAAACTTCATCTCATTCTCTTCATTTCACCCTATTTTCACCTACACATCTTAAAACTAAGCAAAAACTATTAAACAAGTATGTGTGTTTTCTTGGAAAAGTGTAAAAAGTAACCAAAAAGTATCAAAATGGAGAGGTTGGGTGAAAAATTCCCTGAACCCGGTGAGTTGCCTCCCATGAGCATTGAGTTTCATACCTTCAACTGAGCTTCTTTGAGATTCTTGAGTCATTCATCCATTTGGAATTTTTGGTTGTCCACTCATGCAATAAATGCATCTCTCATTTGCATTCAACCTATGTTCCTCATCCCTTTGATAACAAAAACTATCATCAATTCTCTCATCTGGATCACCTTCTCTCAAATGACCAGTTGGACTATTGAAGTGATAATATCCAATATCCTCATCTCGGGTTTGCCGGGTTGGGGTCTTGTACATGTTGATCTTTATCTTCATATCCATGAAAGAGACTGTAATTGTGCCAATATGCACATGTATCTTGGCATCAGCTGTAGATAGGAATGACCTTCTCAAGATGATTGGAATCTTCCTATCCTCCGGCTCCATGTCAATAACAATGAAATCGGATGGGAAAATGCTCCCTTTTCATTTTCTATCATCACCAAAACATCATCCACTCTTCCTCTAGGCACTTTTATGGAACGGTCCACTAATTACAGAGTGGAATGTGTCAGTTTCAACTTGCTCAATCCCAACTCCACACAAACATTATATGACTTCAAATTCACACTATATCCCAAATCAAGTAAGGATTTGTCTATGCAATGTCCCCCTATGTATCTAGGTATGAGTGGGTCTCCTAGGTCTTTCCTCTTAATTAGAGGTGAGCATTGGATGATAGAGCTCACTTGTTCAGTCAACTTGACTCTCTTTAGTATTCTCCCTATTGTCCCTCTTCATAGTGCATAGGTCCTTGAGGAACTTGGCATATGATTGGATCTACTTGATAACATCAACAATGGAATGTTCACCTTCACCTGATGAAACACCTCAAGAATGTAAACATTGTACTTCTGCCTCCTTTTCACTTCTAGTGGCTCATCTAATGCTTCAGGGAATGAAAGCTCACTTACTTTTGCCTAGATTGCATCAACATGATTCTCTTGTGGCATGCCAGGAAGTGGAACATTAGGCATGGTAGGACCTGCAAATGGAGTAGAAATCAGAACACATGGTATCACATTCTCAAAAGGAGACACCATAGAATCATCTTCGAAAATATAAATCACAGTATCACCACTTGGCTACCTTTGTTATGCTTTATTAGCCTTTCTTTGACTCACGAGCTACTCAAGAGATTTCCTACTCCTTAGAACTATCACATCACTTCCTTGCTCATGGTAGAGAGGGGAGCTAGTTATTGTTGTAGATGAGGTTCCAGGTGATACTTGGTATTGAAATTGAGGCGGAGGAGAAAATTGAGGTTGGAATGTGAAGTGGTGGGAAAGTTGTGGTGATGGAGGGGGAGGAGGTGTGTAAGTCTTTGGATAGCCTTGGAAGTGGTATATGGGCTGCACATGCATTGGAAGTGGACTATAGAGAACTTGAGTGGAATGCATGGGTCCACCTACTTCATTCAAACTCATTAAGCTCTTTGAAGACAATTTTTCCTCTTCTAGAGAAAGTATGGAAGGTAGTTGCTCTATTCTTTCCTCAAGTCTTGTAACATTCTTTTGGACATCATCAATGCTTTTGGAATCAAATCTCTATCAATCATAGATGTCTCACCAAAGGGGCGGTCATCATCATTCATCATGCTAGAAGCTCGTATCTTGAACTTTTCTAGCTGCTCAAACAATGACCATGTCTCCTATGGTGGCATAACAATAAAAGTTCCTTTACAAGAAGAATCTACTGTAGCTTTACCTTTTGGAGATAGACCAAATCAAAAGGACAAAACTAGCTACCACAAAGGGATCTCATGGTTCGGGCATTCTCTCAACATCTTCTAAAATCTCTCCCAAGCATCATGAAACTGCTCACTCCCCATTTGACTGAAACTTGCTATGTCATGTCGTATTTGTTTAAACCTTGCGATAGAGTAGAATTGCTTTAAGAAGGCATTCTTCATCTCTTCCCAACTCATGATGTCCCTTGTTGAATAAAACCAATCTTTGGCTTTGTCATTGAGGGAGAATGACAACAATTTCAACCTGATTGTGTCATTACTAGATGTCAACATCCTGAAGGTGGATCATATTTCAAGAAAGGAGTCCAAATATTAGTAGGGGTTCTCACTCTCTGAGTTGTAGATGGTGGACAGGAACCCAAGAAGTCCTGGAGGGATGGAGAATTGCTCCCCTGACATTTGATCAACTATGCTAGCAATTAGTAATTTGTAGTTGCTAAGCATGGAGAATTGAAGTGGCTTGTGAGGTGCATTTTTCCCTTCCATCTTGTTTTCCTCGAGTGGATTGTCACATGCACAAGGCACAACCAAAAAAAAGAAAGCAAGTTAGCAAACCAATATGTACAAAGAATGCAAATAATAAATAATAAAGATTAGCAATGATGAGTGCAGTAGGAAAAGATCAAAACCAAACTAACTAGCTAGGTCGAGCATCTTTCTCCCTAGAAACAACACTAGAGAGCTTGGTGCATTTTGACTTGATTTAGGTTAAATAACCAATTGGATTTGATTAGATGCAACTTAAGCAAACACACTTGGGATCTTCCAAATTTATAAGGGACCTACACTAACACACTCACTTAGACTAACACACTATACCTGCAAGCACATAGGGTCATGTTGTAGTATAGGCAAGCAACAAGTATAGGGTTGATCCACAGGGAGAAAAGGGGGCACTAGAGCTAGGTTAGTTTGGGGCTAGGTTCCCACTGTGGAGTCTATGATTTAAGGGTTTGATGGTTTATTTGTTAATTACACTAATGGTGAACAAGCAAGCAACCAAAGGAGAACAAACAAGATCAAAACCTAAGCTAACACTAGACAAGTTAATTCAAATGAGCAAGGGAAGACAAGCTAGGCAAGGAAAAGAATTATCTACACTAAAGCAAGCAAGAATATGTCTACACTACACTAAGTTAGAAAACTAAGCACAAAAGCAATGAGAGACCTAAACTAGCGAGAGAAAGGAAAGAACAAGGTAATGAACTAACTAATAAAGTAAAGATCTAACTAAACTAACACTTACTAAGAAAGAAGGCAATTAGGGTTTTAAACCAATTAAGGGTTGTGTGGGATGTTTTGGGGATGCACTTAAAAATTATTGGGGTGATAACATGTAAACACCATTCTCTCATTTAGATTATCAAACCAAACAACAACCTAGAGGCTACTGAATTGCCCTAAACTACTAACTGAACATGGATAAGCTAGGGTGTGTATAGGAGAACTAGTCCCTAACACCCCTACCTACCCTTACAAGGCTCAATTAGGTTAGGGTTTAGGTGGAATTCAATTAGGGTCTAGTCAATTCTATGTTTCTAGGATAGGAACTCGTAGGGTAATGAGGGGTTGAGGGTAGTAATGTAAGGTGGAGGTGAGGTTTTAGACCTCACATCACCCACATTTTAGCCTTGAGAAGGCTCCAAGATAATTACACTAAATTCTCCTGTACTGGCTACTTAGATCTCTCACCTGCGTGAAGGAGAATTGATTAACATTTAGGAAGGTGAATATCTAACTAGGGATCCATTAATTGGACTTAGGTGCAATTCACAAAAAGAGCCACATATAAGAAATTTTCCTAGAATCTAGGTGATTTCAAGCACAAACCATAAAGCACTTTTATGAGGAATGAGATATATATAGAACATAATCATTAACAAACAAAATCATAATTTTTACATATCATTTCCCCCCAACATGGTTCAAAGTAATATTTTGGTGTGAAACAACCCACCTAAAGGGTCTAGCTACTCATAGAACATAAAAATTCAAAAAGAAAGGAAGCATAATGAGTAGAGGAGTGAAAAGCCATGATGCATCACTGAAAAATCCCCCTTCTCCACCTCCTATAAGATACAACTCGAGCACCTCCCTCCAACATGAGTGGTTGGCATGGATGTATGGTGGAAAGTGGTCACAAAAACAAAAATAAGTGTTTTGGAGGTGGAAAATTATGAAATGGAGGTGGAATGAAGTAGGAATGAGTGGGGGAGAAATGGGGGAGATGTGAGTGGCCTACTAGTGGCTACCCTCATGCTGGAGCTACCACCCAAGTATATAAAGGTGATGGGGAAGCACTATGTTAAGTGGGGTTAAAATGGGGATATCAGTGCAAAAGCTTTGCTAGGTTTGTATGTAGCACGGCCATGTTGGGCAACATGACCACGGTAGGGTGTGAGTGGAACAGCCATGGTAGATGGGAATGATAGAGGTGAAAAAATGGAAAATATTATAGTGAGTTATGGGGATTTTAAACTGATGGTGGCACGGTTGTGGTGGTCACCACAGCCGTGGTGAGGTAGGGGTAACATGACCATGGTGGCCTGGAGGAGCCCATTCTATGAGGAATGACCATTCTAACTTTGCGGCAACATCGTGTAGAATGGCATGACTATTCTGGGTCATGGTAGCATGGGCATGGTATGTTGCACGACCGTTCTACTAATTTGAGTCTCCAACGCTTGGTTCTGTGGATTTGAGTGGATCAACACGGTCATTTAGGGGTACCATGGCCATGCTTCTATCTTCAACATTACTGAGTTTATTCTTTGTTCATCCTTGGACATCCTTGCTTCAATTGATCTTTGGCCACTATGGGTAGGTTGAGGGAGCCTTGGACTTCACTTTGGGCCTCTCTGAGGGTAGAGAAACTCATAGGATTATTCTTTCTCTCTCTCTCTTCAATCCAAGCATGGTCCAAATAACTAAATAAACATGCAAATAATGTCCATAAGTGCATTTCACACAAATATGTGCATTGAGGGAAATAACAGGTAATCTAGCAGGTATATATGTGATTGAAGTACAACATGACACAAGATGAAGCCCTAAAATAGGACTGCATCACATCTCTATCCATAGTAACCATGGGGGAGAATTTGAAAATGATTTGTTTGAAATCTTTCATGAAAAATCTGGGTAAACACACAACTTTTCTTCCACCAATACACTTCAAGAAATTGGGGTAGTTGAAAGGAAGAATAGATCTTTGCAAGAAATGTCTAGGATAATTCTCTTGGAGTATGACACTCCTAAGAAGTTTTTGGTTGAAGCTATTAGCGTCGCATGTTTTGTGCAAAACTAGGTTTTCACACATCCTTTACTTAAGAAAATCCCTTGTGAGTAATGGCATGGTAGAAAGCCTTTTATTGATTTCTTTCATATCTTGGTTGTCTCTACTTTGTTTTAAACACCAAAGACTCACTTGATAAGTTTGATGCAAAATATTACCAGGCTTTCTTTCTTGGATGTATCACTACAAGTAGATCATATAGAGTGTTTAACATTTAACTATCTAGAATAGAATAATCCATCAATGTTGAATTTACTAAGACTAACCCATCTATTTCCAAGAATGTTATGAATTATGATGTTGTAGATGAAGTCATCTCTATATTAAAAGAGATCCACATCAACAACAAAGGAAAAGTTGTGCTTGAAGAGGAAGGCCCAAAAGAATATGAAAACAAGGATCCTATCCCCCCTGCTAAATATCATCCAAAAGAGCTCATCATAGGCAACCCATTTGAAAGATTAAAGACACGAGCTTATTTCAACAAAGAACAAGCCAACAACCTATTCATCTCACAACTTGAGCCAAAGAATATCAAAGAAACTCTTGAGGATGATGGATGGAACCCAGCCATATGAAAAGAACTAGAGAAAATAAAAAGAACAAGGTGTGAGATCTAGTGCGAAGACCAAGTGATAGAAAAATCACTGACACCAAGTGGGTCTACATGAACAAGCTTGGTGAAAGTGGTGAGGTGGTAAGGAACAAAACAAGGTTAGTAGCACAAGGTTACAATCAACAAGAAGGTATTTATTTTGATGAAACTTATGCTCCTATTGCTAGACTTGAATCCATTAGAATGTTACTTGCCTTTGCTAGTCATAAAAATTTCTTACTATATGAAATGGAGAAATAAAGGAGTAAGTCTATGTGGCTCAACCTCCTGGCTTTGAACACTACAAGCATGCTAACCATGTTTATCTATTAAAAAAATCTCTTTTTGGACTTAAAGAGCCCCTAGAGCTTGGTATGAGAAATTAAGAAACTTTTTAATTGATAATAGCTATGTGATGGGAAAAGTTGACTCTACTCTCCTTTTAAAACACACTTCTAACAATTATTTGATTATTTAAATTTATGTTAATGATATCACTTTTGGTGGGACTAATCTTGATCTTTTAAAGGAGTTTAGGTCTCTCATGCAGAGTGAAGTTCAAATGAGCATGATGGGGGAGCTCATTTTCTTCCTTGTCTTTCAAATCAAGCAAACAAAGGATAGATGTGACACACCGCTATCACACAGACAACGAAATGCCACACAAAAACGTGCGGAAATACCATAAACCACATATTACCAAAAACACGGGTTAATTAAAACCGTTTGCAGAAAGCAGATGAAAGAGAACTATTACATCTAGATCTTGCAAGGAAACATGTTATATAAACATTTACAATCCTTGATATATGCCCACAGCTTATCAGAACCAATTTTACGGTCAACACCAGAGTTCATCACCTGTTTATACATACATAACGAGCCACGTAAGGCCAGTAGTAGCATATACAAAATTACAACAACTAGTCATCGTGAAACGTCGTCAAACACCTCCTAGGACCTGAGAGTACATGGATGACTCTAGGACTCTACTACAAAACCACCAAAATAGCATCATGTCCATCTCTTACCTTCTACTGCTCTTCTTGCTACTCGGCCGCAACCTCTCAACCACCACCACGTCTAGCGCGATCACCTAAAAAGGTTGTAAACTAGTGGGGTGGGACACACAGTCCCAGCGAGAAACATAACTCCCCATCGAAACTATAAAACCTCAGATGGTTTAAAGCAGACAAATCATATAGCTAGTAAAGACATATAATAAGAGCAACATACTGAGAAAGACTATTATTACCATCAATCTTACCAAGATATCCAGGAGTCATATAACCAAGTATTTCTTTATGGAACATGATTGACAAGATAAGCTTTATAAGAACTTATCACAAAATATAAGGATCATACACATAACTGCAAGGTATAACTAGATCAACTATATAAGCAAGGCATGATCAATGTTCTGTGTTTTTCTCTAAGCAGTATATACTATTCGGTTGGATTACATTTTATTATGCCCATAGGAAGTGAGTTGTCCCTGCTCAAATCCAACCTTTGGCTGCGAAGCCTAAAAACCTGTGCCATACAAGGTCAATGGGAGAGTCCACTACTACAGAATGGCTTATAACGTCACTTTTAAAGGCATTGTTTGTATAAACACACTGACGCCTACAACATAAAGAGTCGGTTCAATAAAAAACCGACATCTATCTATGAAGGGTGACCAGACACGGGTATCACTTTTATTTAGTTTCGATTGCTTAATAAGAAACTAACGCCTAAAATTAACCGCCAAATCCAAAATTTCCAGTGAAAAAAATTACCTCCAAAATTTAACATACAACATCAGTTGTTAAAAAAGAAACCGACGACTAAAGGTTTTCCACGAGATAGAAATTTGACCAATTTTTATTGTCGGTTGTCTTATAGTAACCGACATCGTTGTGTTTTTGTGCGCTTAACCGCAAAAAAATTCACATCCCTTTAGCATCGGTGTTTATACGGAAACTGATGACTATGGTCTTAATTCGAGAACATTTATTTTTGTCAGCATATAAAGATATACGTCAGTTTTTCTAGTTGGAACCGATGACTATAAGTGAACAATAGTGTCAGTTTTTTGTTTGTAACTGACACCTATAGTTTTTAGGGTTGGTTGTTTTTATTAATCGATGCCTATTGTTAACTTAACAGCACCCGTGCGAGCCAGACTCTTCACCCTTTCTCTATTTCATTCGTCTCGCGCGATTGAGGGTTTGGTCTGGCGATTTCTCTACTGTCGCTGCTCCTCTGCCTCCGCCTCCGCCGCCGTTTGCTCTGGTCACCGTCGTGCGCCGCCGCCACTCGTCGTCGTCGTTGCCCACTCTCAGTCGCTATCGCCCACTCTCCGTCGCTGCCGCCACTGCATGCGCTTTGTCTGGTTCTCTAGCCACTGCTATACAGGTCGGTCGCGGCTCATCTAGCCCTACTCTCCATGTCTGAGCACAACTCCTCTCCAGGTCTGACCACAGCTCTGCTCCCTGCTCTCCAGGCCGGCGCCGCCACGTACGAAGGTACCCTGCTCCTGCTCTTCTTCCTCCGCCCTCAAGCAGGTACCCTGCTCCTGCTCGACCACCATTGGCTGGTCAGATTCACACATTAATATTGCCAATAATATAGGAAATGAATGCTAGCTCCAATTATAGACATATTGTATATGGTTTTGATCATAAAAATGCGTAGATTGTGAAGAAAATATATTAAAGCTCTATTATTCTTCTTGTTACAATGGTATAGTTAGTACACGAATATTAGATGATATTCAAGAAAACCCTAGTTTGATGAGCATGTTGTTAATCATGTTAATTATGATTCTTTTATATATTCTGATGTCATTATATAATTATGTGATCCCAACATCTTAAATTGAATTAGAATGATTTCAATGAATTATAGGGTTTTAAAGTTGATAAACATGTACATGCGGAAATAGGGTTATTAAACCAATGGTTATAACATAGTATGATCTTAATCTGATCTGGATGTTCATAATAACGTAGTATGTTAAATATGATGATTAGGGATACATATAATGTCTAGTAAAGATTCCTAGCCCTTTTGTTTGAAACTATTGATTTCTTGATTAGTTATTTAATAATGCTCTATAGATTAGGATTAACCATGTTGCCTGTAGTTTATAGACATTTATTATATATAAGAATGACAGCACATGTATTTGTTGGCCTAGAAACCCGTCCAAGATTTACTCATTAGGAGTAAATCCTGGATAGTCCCCGGTTTGGGACTACTCTTGAACACCTAATCTCACTTAGGATGTAAGTGTATAATGTGTATTGTGTTTTCAAGAAAATTTCGATGACAAAATCAAAAGTCATGTCATGTGCAACGGGATTGTACAAGGCTATATAGAATGGCACTGGCTTGGAGAGATTTCAAACCCGAAACCAGTGGATGTCGATAGCAGTGCTTGTGTGGAAGAAGAAATTGCCTCCGATGACGTAGATGTGAATGAACCAGTTCCAGTAGACATCGTTGATGTGATGCTGGATAGTTGTGGGGTAGAGCACACCGATCCACCTCCCATGTTTAGAAACATTGTGCATGATGCTGAGATACCGTTATACATAGGTTGCACTAAGTTTACGAAGCTTAGCATTGTGTTGAGATTGTATAAGATGAAAGCTAACAATAGATGGGGCGACAAAAGCTTCACGTCATTGTTGTCTTTGTTGAAAGAAATGCTTCCTGATGGAAACGAGCTGCCAATCTCAACATACCAGGTAAAGAAATTGCTGTGCCCAATGGGAACGGAGGCCAAGAAGATACATGCATGCCCGAATGATTGTGTATTATTTTAAAAGGACTATGTGGATTTGAAAGATTGTCCAAAATGTGGTGCGTCAATGTACTCTGTTATTTCATTTTCATATCTGTTAACATATGTTATTACATTACTATTTAATTATGCAATGTATTGTGTTATATTAACATGTAGGGGTTTAGATGAGTTCAAAAAGGCTGGAGGAAAGGTCCCCAAGAAAAAGAACCAGCCAATAATTTGGAAGAACATGGAAGTAAGTTCCCAACTCCAATGTATATATTATTTATGTGAACAATGCTTAATTAGTTGTATTTGTTAATATTTTGTATGTTTCAATTTATAGTGTGCTACACAAGACAACGGATGGGCATGTGCATACTATGTGATGCGATTTATGCACATGATTATCAAATATGTCGCAGTGGACATCGATACCATTCCTGAGGTATTATATATAGTCTCATTAGATAATATGAAATATATCAATCGTATTTATATATTATTAATTATATATATACATCATTCTCTTTGCAAGTGTTTAAAATTGACCCCACTACAAGAAAGGCCTTACTAGATGTACATGCTCCCTATACGATGGAAGAATTAAATGATGTAAGAGAATAATGGGTAAAAGCCATACATGTAGTGGGGGTTTTAAAATATAATTGGGATGTTGATAGCGAATAATGACTAAAGAATGATATTTTGTAAATGGATTTCTGAATTGTAATATGTGTGAATGTTTCTACATGTCTGAATGTTTCTACATGTGTCTGAATGTTTATACATGTGTGAATGTGAAAATGAATGAAACTGTTGGTTGTTATATGAATGTTTCTACATGTGTGAATGTGAAAATGAATGGAACTATAGATTGCTACATGAATGTTTCTACATGTGTGAAAATCGAATGGAACTGTAGGTTGCTAAATGTGTGAAAATTAATGATGTTAATTTTGCAGGTTTGTGGCCTGTTGTTGGTTGATATCAATGGATGTCGTAAAACCTACAGTTCATAATTGAACTACAGGTTTCTCATCCTGCGACCAGCCATAGCAGGCCTACAGACTGATAAACAAAACATACAATAGGCATCAGTTATTTGAAAAAACCGACGAAAATGCTTACAGCGTCGGATAATAGCTAAAACCAACGCCTAATGAGGCCAGACACCATGGCCGTGCTGGCCAGCACGGCCGTGGCAGCAGGTGATATGGCGTCGGTTATCAATAATAAACCGATGTTGATGGATACTTGCAGCGTCGGAAAATAGCTAAAACTAACACCTAATGAGGCCAGACACCACGGCCGTGCTGGCCAGCACGGCCGTGGCAGCAGGTGATATGGCGTCGGTTATCAATAAAAAAACAGACGTTGATGGTGTCCTAGATGGCACCCTATCTGTAGTGCGAAGGTTTATGGCGTCGGTTTCCGTAGTAATAACCGACGCCTATATCCCCCTACTAGCACGTTTTCGGTGGCGCATGAAGGTTTCTGGCATCAGTTTGGAAATCGACGCCTAACGGTTTGCCTTTTAGCGGCACCCACATAGGTGTCGCATTGAAACCGACACTAAAGGACTTAAATAACCGACACTAAAGGTGGGTTATGTACTAGTGGTCAGACTCCATGACCTCACCTCCTCGTAGACTGTGCACAAAAACCAAAGCAGGACCGCAGTCTCATGCTTATATGGCCTCAGCCTTAGGGTCAGCTCTGCAAGCTACCCATATCTCTAGCTCACCTTGACACAGGTGCTAGTATCCTTTTGAGCCACGGGCCTGATCACCGTGCTCTTGAGCCATGAACACATTCATGCTCTAACTCATTGAGTCATGGGCCTATTCACCATGCTCTTTACCATACAGAGTCTACAACTGCAGTTGTACTCTAATCCTCCTATTTTCGGTTGGGAGAAAACCCCACATATTCAACAATATGCGCTCCAGGTAATCCCATAGGATAAACCTGTTTCACCATCACCAAATTCTGACGATGATGGATCTATGGCCAGGGAAAACTACATGATATGTTCCACTGTAATTAATTTGTATATTTTAAGTGAGTTGTTGAGGCAACCAAGTTATACAACATCGAGTTACATTATCACTGTCACTATCATGGGATCTCAATCCCTCCTCACAGATTGCTACTGCCTCTCAAGGAATCAACATCATGGGATAGCAATCCCTTATCTCATCATCAGAGGATAACACCCCAACTAGGCACTCAGCCTTTATCAGGTCCTCAAACCTATCTCATCATACTGGTGATGCATGTTATCTCATTAACAAGGATTACTATCATTTAGTGTTATTCAAAGCACATATACCTCATAGCTCTTACCTGGCTATGAATCCATTTAATATACATACATGGTTAACATACATATCAAGAGAGATAACTTAAATCACTAAACATAGATCTTTATGATTATCATGTTATCATGTTTGGAACAACATCCATGATTATATGAAGCATAAGTTGTATCAATCATATTATTGTTATCAAACCATGAGCATAAACTATGCCGTATTCTTGATAACATAACCATGTATCTTATCATCTTATGTAGCAGCATCTTAGATTCCCAATACATCCCGGTTCACAACCTACCATCATATCCCATTACTAACATAGATGCGGGTTCAAGATGATTAATCCATTTATTAGGATTTTTGGGTTAAACATAACCTTCACCAAAGATTCCAACTTCCCTCACTATAAGTGTGGCGGGTAGCGCTACCCTCATCAAAAGAAAAGCGGGCAAGATCTTATCCCTCATTATAGCCTATCGGCTAGGGTTTTCAAACCCTAACACACTTATGTCACTATATCGGCCATCAACACTTCACCCTATCGTGCACTAGAGAGAAATCAACACTGAGTTGTGCCGTGCAACCTGAACTAGAGGTGTGTATTGTGCACAAGCAGCTAGAGTATCATAACTTATCCTATTGACCAAGAACCCTATCATTTACTAGGGTTAAGGTTTCTATCGGCCAACCCTCTCAACAAGGATCATATGGACCAGGAGCATGGTTCCCAAGACACGCTATCACCCAACCATCAAACCATGTCGCCCAAGGGACCCTCATGTCGGCCAAGTCACTCTATCGCCTAAAGCATCATGTCATCCATGGGCACGGTGGCCACTAAGGCATCATATCGGCTAACTCAACTTAGGGTGTGTTGTGCAAACACAAACCCCATGCCCGACACAAGGTTTACCCATCTTACTCATATCGTTTAAGGAAGAGGTTAGGGTCTCGCCCACCTATAACAAACAATACTAAGGCACCACAAGAAGGCCTATCATCCAACTAGGTCAAGCACCTTGTATCGGCCACCACTAAGGCACCTACTAGGGTTTCACCATGCAAACACCATATCAGGAAACTCAAGACCAAACCATGCCGCCCAAAACAGAGATAACTTATCAGCCACCATGTCGACCAAGGGGACATCCAAAGCAAGGAAATCATCTCGGCCAAAGCATATCATCCAAGGACAGTAACAAGGTGAAAGGGGTCATATCGGGCACAAAGCCAACAGGGCTTCACTGAACATATCGTCCAAGCTAAAACCCACAAAAGGGTGTATCGTGCAAGGGCACAAGAACCTCACCAAGATGGTCATCTTTAACCTCAAACTCTTTAGCAACAAAACCTAATTGATCAAGATAGTTGGCTCACCTCTCGACAACTAAGTGAGAGGAGTTTTGCACAACCTCCATCACAAATCGAGCAACATGATGGATCATCTCCAACTTAGATCATCACTCATCCAAAGGCTCACCTCTCAAATCCATGGTGAGAGGAGGGTGTTTCCCAAGAAACTAGAGCATAGACTCACCTCTCAACGACTAAGGAAGAGAGGGGTTTTGCCTACACCACTAGAGCTCAAACTTACTTCTCAAAAACAAGGAGAGAAAGGGGTATTTCCCCAATGGAAACCCTAATCTATGGGTTCGGCCAACTAGGTCCAAAGGTACACAAGAAAGAACAACATCATCAACAACATGATCACTATATCCACAAGATTAAAGGTACATGCTAGAGAAAGAAACATATCTAACAACATGCATGGCCGATCATGATCATATAGTAAAGTTAGGGTTAGAAGTTATGTAACCCTCCTTAAGCAAGCTCCTCAAGCTCCAAAGCTCCAAGCTTCAAGGCACACCACCTTCGGTCACCAAGGAAGAAAGTCTCACCTATGGTTCGGCCACCATGCTAGAGGAAGAAGAAGAGAACTCCTTCAAAGGGATCAGCCACCAAGCACGCCAAGGGAAGGTGTATCATGCACCAAGGAAGAGGGAGGCAACATAGAACTAAAGAGATCCTAAGCAAGTGAAAGGGAAGGTATATATAGATGAGGATGAAGGGGGAACCAAGGCAAGGTGTCACCCACCTAGGGACACTTGTCCATGTGCAATGCCACCTTCTCATCTCGCCACATCCACATGTCCAAGGCATTTTTCACATGCAAGCACCAAGCACCAAGTGTCCACAAGGGGGGTGATACAAACGATGCAAAGGTCAAGGATGGTCAAAGGCCAACACACCTCATGGGCGATACACTCATGCGCAACACTAGCCATGGCCGACACACACTAGGCCGACACAAGCACCCAAACACTCCCTTTCCTGATACAAGGCCCATCAAGGCAAGGCAAAGCCCAAACAAGGCAAACCAAGGCTCAACAAAGCCCAAGGCTACTCAAGCAACGATCCCAACCCATCCTCTCCACTCTAGAGGATGCAAGGAGAGAGAGAAACATCTCTCAAGGTGACAAACTTGCTCATCAACCCTAAACTTGTTTTATTTGCAAGTAGCACCTCCAACTCTCAACAAAGCACAAACAAACCCTAATCACCACTTGAGGTGATTAGCAAGCAACTAAACACCAGGGTTAGGCAAAGCAAACATGATAAGCCCAAAATGGAGATCAGAGTCCTTACAAGCCATAGACCTCTACAAAGGGATTTCATCCCCGAAATCTGAAGAGAAAAGCGAGGGATACTTCCTCCTCATCTCTTCCTCAAGCTCCCGCGTGGCTTCCTCAACACCACGATGATGCCAAAGAACTTTCAAAAGAACCATGTCTTTCCTTTTTAACTTCTTTACTCTTCTGTCAAGGATCGTCACTGGACCTTCCTCGTAGGTCACATATTCATTGAGCTCAACCTCAACTGGTTGTATCACCATCCTTGTGTCTGGATGACTTTTCTTCAGCATGCTGACATGGAACACCGGATGTAACCTGTGCAACTCTGGCAGAAGCTCTAGCTTATAAGCTACTTTGCCAACACGTGCTATTATCAGGTATGGCCCCATATACCTGGGTTCCAGTAAGCCTTTCTGGCCAAATCTCATCACGCTTTTTAAGGTGAGACCTTGAGATACACTTTGTCTCCCACCTGGAACTCTAAAGGTCATCGGCGATTATCTGCGTACGACTTCTGTATGTCATGTGCCGCTTTCAACTTTTATTGTATCACTCTGATCTTCTCTGTTGTCTGTTGCACTAACTCAGGACCCAAAAGATGATACTCACCAGACTCATACCAACATAGAGGAGTTCTACACTTCCTGCCATATAGAGCCTCATAAGGAGCCATGTCGATGCTCCGTTGGTAACTATTGTTGTAGGCGAACTCTATCAAACTGAGATGCACATCCCAACTGCCTAGAAACTGCAAAACACATGCTCAGAGAAGATCCTCCAAAGTCTAAATAGTCCTTTTAGACTGTCCATCTGTCTGTGGGTGGAAGGCAGTGTTGAACCTCAACTACGTTCCCAAATCTTTGTGCAGTTGTTCCCAAAAATGACTCATGAACTGGGGTCCTTTGTCAGAGACTATCGTTGCAGGTACACCATGCAAGCGTACTATCTCATTCACATATTCCTGAGAAAGCTTCTCTGTTGTATATGTTGTCTTCACAGGTATGAAATGAGCATATTTTGTCAATCTGTCCACTATCACCCAAATGGAATCATGATTCTTAGTTGTCCTTGGCAGACCAACTATGAAATCCATGGTTATATGATCCCATTTCCACTGCGGTATTGGCATGGGTTGAAACGTACCTACCAGCTTCTGATGCTCATCCTTGACTTGCTGGCATACCGCACACCTAGCCACAAACTCAGCTACATCTCTCTTCAAGCCAGACCACCAATATAGGTCCTTCAGATTATGATACATCTTGGTGACACCTGGATGCATTGCACACATCGATGTGTGTGCTTCCTCGAGCACTATCTTTCTCAGATCATCAACATCAGGGACCACCATCATGCCATGATAGCAAACTAGTCCATCCTCAGACTCATGAAACCCATCACACTTTTTGCTGCCAAACTCTAGTCTTATCAACTGAACTGAAGCATTTGCCTACTGTGTGTCTTTGATCTGCTGTCTCAACGTAGGCTTTACTTGCATCTGTGCCAACAGTCCTGCCAATAAGGAAACTTTTAACTGTACATTCATCTTCCGCAAAGAAACAAACATATCTCGCCTATGGCATACCAAGGAACTCAATTGTGCCTTCTTCATAGGAAGAGAAGAAGACTTTCTGCTAAGCGCATCAGCTACCGCATTCGCCTTACTAGGATGATACTCAATGGTGCAATCATAATCATTGATCAGCTCCATCCAGCGATGTTGTCACATGTTCAACTCACTCTATGAGAAGATGTACTTCAAGTTCTTGTGATCTGTAAAGATCTGACACACTTCCCCATAAAGATAATGTCTCCAAATCTTCAATGCATGAACCACCGCTGCCAGCTCCAAATCATGTGTTGGATAATTCTCCTAATGTTTCTTAAGTTGTCGCAAAGCAAAAGAAACCACATGATCTTCCTGCATCAGAACACATCCTAAGCCTTTCTTGGAAGCCTCGCAGAAAACAACATAGACTTTCCCAGGCTCTGGCAGTACCAACACTGGAGCACTAGTCAACTTCTCCTTCAAACTTTGGAAATCTTGCTGACAACGATCATCCCAAACAAAGGGTACATCCTTCCTGGTCAATTTTTGTCAACGGCAATGCGATCACGCTGAAGTCCTTTATAAACCTTCCATAATATCCTACTAAACCCAGAAAACTACAAACTTCTGTCGGAATCTTTGGTTGCTCCCAATCTACAACTGACTCCACCTTCTTAGGGTCCACTCTGACACCTTCTACAGATATCACATGACCCAAGAAAGTCACTTCTTTCAACCAGAACTTGCACTTACTAAACTTGGCATACAACTGATGTTGGCAAAGAAGAGTTAAAGCTTGTCAAAGATGTTGTTCATGCTCTTGACTATCCCAACTATAGATCAAGACGTCATCTATAAAAACAACAACAAACTGATATAGAAACGGACGGAACACCCTGTTCATCAGATCCATGAAAGCAGTAGGTGAATTGGTTAGCCCAAACGGCATAACCACAAACTCGAAGTGACCATACATCGTCATAAAAGCTGACTTTGGTATGTCCTCATCCTTAATCCTCAACTGATGATATCCAGACCATAGATCGATCTTTGAGAACACTATAGCACCACACAACTGATCAAACATATGGTTTATTCTCAGCAACATGTACTTGTTCTTGATCGTAACTTTGTTCAGCTGTCGGTAATCTATGCACAAACGCATCGATCCATCCTTCTTCTTTACGAACAGGACCGGAGCACCCCACGGCAATGTGCTCGCTCTGATGAAACCTTTATCCAACAATTCGTGTAACTGCTTCTTCAGTTCTTCCATCTCAATTGGAGCCATCTTGTACGGTGTCTGAGCAGCTGGCTGTGTTCCTGTCACTAGATTGATCTCAAAGTCAATCTCTCAAGGTGGGGGAACACTGGGAAACTCCTCGGGAAACATGTCTGCAAACTCTCAGACAATAGGCACCTCATCAAGGCTAGGACCTTTTGCCTTGGTATCCACAACATGAGCTAGGAACGCCTTACATCCTTGCCGTAGCAACTTCTCTGCCACCATTGCTGACACTAAACATGTCGGAAGAATCTTCCTATCACCTTGGAAGATCCATCTTTCACCATTGTCATCAAACACTGCTTGCTTGCAACCATAGTCCAACACAACCTTATACTTCTCTAAGGTATCCATCCCAAGGATCACATCGAATCCATGCATCTCAAGTAGTATAAGATCCAATTGTATAATGTGTCCCAAAAAAGATAGAATACAAGACGGCCACACCTCTCGAAACATCGAGGAACCATCAAGAGGGGTTTCTAACAACAGGCTATCTTTCTTACAACTAACAGGTAAGACAACTATCAAGCGTACTACGTGCGATAAAAGAGTGTGTAGCACCCAGATCAACTAGAATAGATATAAAGCAAGAAGAAGACAAATCAGAATGAAATAACTCCATCTGACCTGCCACCACTTGCGGGTTGACTATCGCCTCTGGCTGACTCATAGCATAGAATCGAGTCGTTGCTTACTATCCACGTCCTCTACTTCCTTGGAAAAATGATCCCACTTGTGACGCTTGACCACGTCCTCGCCCTCTGCTACCACTGGGTTTCTATCTATCTGACCCTTACTGATTCTACCTCAGCTGTTGTGTTACTTCAACATCTCTCTTTGGGCAATTTGACCTCAAGTGCCGAGTCTGTCCACAGTGGTAACATGACATGCCTTCTATCTATGGCCTAGATGGCCCTGTCACTATTACCGAAGCTGTACTATGAGCTTTGGATGGTGAAAATCCACACCCTCTTCCCTTACTCAGAGACCACTGAGATGGTACACGAGAACTCTACATTGCGGAAGGTGCTGAATACCTTGGCTTCTTGAAGCCATTAGACCTCTGTCTCTGGAACTGAGCAGGCCTTTTCTTGGTCATGGACTCCCTTTTCTCCCTGACAGACCATTCAATCTTGCAGACGGACTCCACGAACATGGAAAACTGCTCCTGATTTTCCAAAGCAGCAGCAATTGTCGACAGCTCATCACTCAAACCTTTCTCAAACCGCCTGATTCTCTCATCATTTGTTCTCGCCATGTGAGGACAAAACCTCATTAGGTCCATAAACTTGGCTTCATACTCGGTGATGCTCATCGATCCTTGGCGCAGACGCTCAAACGAGTTGATCTTCTCGTCCATATACGTCTTTGGGAAGAATCTGCTGACAAACTCTCATCGGAAAACCTCCCAACTGATCACCTCATCGGGTCGCTTCTCCTCCTCGATGGCCCACCAGTGGCCAGCACTACATTTCAGAAGGTAGACAGCGTGCTGACTTTGTCTGCTTCGGGGATGTCGAGGATCCAGAAGGCCTTCTCGAGACCTGTCAGCCATAGTACTACATCCACTGGATCAGCCGTTCCAGCATAATCCGAATCTCCAACTCGAAAAAGCAACTCAAAGGTCTTCCCAATGACTGATGATTCACCATGGGGAGTCTGTACTCTTTGCGGAGGCACTAGCACTCTTTCCACCATGTGATTCATTATAGCCATCAACTGCCCCATAAGGTACTGATAGGCAAGGCTTTCAAGAATGGCTGGGTCAAGTTGGGGGACCTCAGGCACCCGATCTTCATGTGCCTGCACTCTTGCTCCATCAACTGATGCAACATCACTGCTCTCGGCAACATGTTCTTCATTGTTTGCAGACATCTTTAAGCTTTATCTTTTGCTGAGGGCAGAAGGTGATTGTAAGAAAATCTGGAAAACTCACAAGAACATACACAACCCTAGTCCTAGATCCCTATAGACTCAGCAAACCTAGAGCTCTGATACCAAACTAACTGTGACACCCCGCTATCACACAGACAACGAAATTCCATGCGAAAACGTGTGGAAACACCATAAACCACATATTACCAAAAACACGGGTTAATTAAAACCATTTGCGGAAAGCAGATGAAAGAGAACTATTACATCCAGATCCTGCAAGGAAACATGTTATATAAACATTTACAAGCCTTGATATATGTCCACAGCTTATCGGAATCAGTTGTACTGTCAGCACCAGAGTTCATCCCCTATTTATACATACATAACGGGCCACGTAAGGCCAGAAACAGGATATACAAAATTACAATAGCTAGTCATTGTGAAATGTCGTCAAACACCTCCGAGGACCTGAGAGTATAGGGATGACTCTAGGACTCTACTACAAAACCACCAAAACAACAGCATGTCCATCTCTTTCCTTCTACTGCTCTTCTTGCTGCTCGGACACAACCTCTCGACCACCACCAAGTCTAGCGTGATCACCTAAAAAGGTTGTAAACCAACGGGGTGAGACACACAATCCCAGTGAGAAACATAACTCCCCGCCGAAACTATAAAACCTCAGAAGGTTTAAAGCAGATAAAGTAGATAGCTGGTAAAAACATATAATAAGAGCAACATACTGAGCAATACTATTATTACCATCAATCTTACCAAGATATCCAGGAGGCATATAACCAAGTATTTCTTTATGGAACATGATTGACAAGATAAGCTTTATAAGAACTTATCACAAAATATAAGGATCGTACACATAACTGCAAGGTATAACTAGATCATCTATATAAGCAAGGCCTGAATCAATGTTCCGTGTTTTCCTCTAAGTAGTATATACTATTCGGCTGGATTACATTTTATTATGCCCTGAGGAAGTTAGTTGTCCCTGCTCAAATCCAACCTTTCGCTGCGAAGCCCGAAAACCGGTGCCATATAAGATCAATGGGAGAGCTGGACTCCATGACCTCACCTCCTCGTGGTTAGTGCATGAAAACCAAAGCAGGATCACAGTCTCATGCTTATATGGCCTAAGCCTTAGGGTCAGCTCCGCAAGCTACCCATATCTCTAGCTCTCCTTGACACAGGTGCTAGTATCCTTTTGAGCCATGGGCCTAATCACCGTGCTCTTGAGCCATGAACGCATTCATGCTCTAACTCATTGAGTCATGGGCCTTGTTCACTATGCTCTTTACCATACGGAGTCTACAACCGCAGTTGTACTCTAATCCTCCTATTTTCGACTAGGATAAAACCCCGCATATTCAACAATATGCACTCCAGGTAATCCCGCAGGATAAACCTGTTTCACCATCACCAAATTCTGAAGATCATGGATCTATGTCCAGCGAAAACTACATGATATGTTCCACTGTAATTAATTAGTATATTTTAAGTGAGTTGTTGAGGCAACCAAGTTATACATCATCGAGTTACATTATCACTGTCACTATCATGGGATCTCAATCCCTCCTCACAGATTGCTACTACCTCTCAAGGCATCAACATCCTGGGATAGAAATCCCTTATCTCATGATCATAGGATAACACCTCAACTAGGCACTCAGCCTTTATCAGGTCCTCATACCTATCTCATCATACTGGTGATGCATGTCATCTCATCAACAAGGATTATTATCATTTAGTATTATTCATAGCACATATACCTCATAGCTCATACCTGGCTATGAATCCATTTAATCTACATGCATGGTTAGCATACATATCAAGAGAGATAACATAAATCATTAAACATAGATCTTTATGATTATCACGCTATCATGTTTGGAACAACATCCATGATTATAAGAAGCATAAGCTGTATCAATCATATTATTGTTATTAAACCATGAGCATACACTATGCCCTATTCTTGAGAACATAACCATGTATCTTATCATCTTATGTAGAAGCATCTTAGATTCCCAATATACCCTGGTTCACAACCTACCATCATATCCCATTACTAACATAGATGCGGGTTCAAGATGATTAATCCATTTATTAGGATTTCCGGGTTAAAAATAACCTTCACCAAAGATTCCAACTTCCCTCACTATAAGTGTGGCGGGTAGCGCCACCCTCATCAAAAGAAAAGCTGGCAAGATCTTATCCCTCATTATAGCTTATCGGCTAGGTTTTTCAAATGATAAAGCACTTATGTCACAATATCAGCCATCAACACTTCACCCTATCGTACACTAGAGAGCAACCATCATTGATTTGTGTCCTGCAGCTTGAACTAGGCGTGTGTATCATGCACAAGCAACTAGAGTATCATAACTTATCCTATCGACCAAGAACCCTATCGTTTACTAGGGTTAGGGTTTCTATCGGTCAACCCTCTCAACAAGGATCATATGGACCAGGAGCATGGTGCCCAAGACACCCTATCACCCAACCATCAAACCATGTCATCCAAGGGACTCTCATGTCGGCCAAGGCACTCTATCGCCCAAAGCATCATGTCATCCATGGGCAAGGTGGCCACTAAGGCATCATATCGGCTAACTCAACTTAGGGTGTGTTGTGCAAACACAAACCCCAAGCCCGACACAAGGTTTACCCATCTTACTCATATCATTCAAGGAAGAGGCTAGGGTGTCGCCCACCTATAACAAACAATACTAAGGCACCACAAGAAGGCCTATCATCCAACTAGGTCAAGAACCTTATATCGGCCACCACTAAGGCACCTACTAAGGTCTCACCATGCAAACACCATATCGAGAAACTCAAGACCAAACCATGTCGCCCAAAATAGAGATAACTTATTACCCACCATGTCGACCAAGGGGACATCCAAAGCAAGGAAATCATCTTGGCCAAAGCATATCATCCAAGGACACTAACAAGGTGAAAGGGATCATATCGGGCACAAAGCTAACATGGCTTCACTGAACATATCGACCAAGCTAAAACCCACAAAAGGGTGTATCATGTAAGGACACAAGAACCTCACCAAGATGGTAATCTTCAACCTTAAACTCTTTAGCAACAAACCCTAATTGATCAAGATAGTTGGCTCACCTCTCAACAACCAAGTGAGAGGGGTTTTTCACAACCTCCATCACAAATTGGGCAACATGATGATCATCTCCAACTTAGATCATCACCCATCCAAAGGATCACCTCTCAAATCCATGGTGAGAGGAGGGAATTTCCCAAGCAACTAGAGCATAGACTCACCTCTCAACGACTAAGGAAGAGAGGGGTTTTGCCTACACCACTAGAGCTCAAACTCACTTCTTAAAACCAAGGAGAGAAAGGGGTATTGCCCCAAAGGAAACCCTAATCTATGGGTTCGGCCAACTAGGTCGAAAGGTACACAAGAAACAACAACATCATCAACAACATGATTACTATATCCACAAGATTAAAGGTACATGCTAGAGCAAGAAACATATCTAACAACATGCATGGCCGATCATGATCATATATGAACATGCAACATAAAAGAAAGTAGTATAGTTAGGGTTAGAAGTTATGTAACCCGCCTTAAGCAAGATCCTCAAGCTCCAAATCTCCAAGCTTCAAGGAACACCACCTTCGGTCACTAAGGAAGCAAGACTCACCTATGGTTCGTCCACCAAGCTAGAGGAAGAAGAAGAGAACTCCTTCAAAGGGATCGGCCACCAAGCACGCCAAGGGAAGGTGTATCGTGCACCAAGGAAGAGGGAGGCAACAAAGAACTAAAGGGATCCTAAGCAAGTGAAAGGGAAGGTATATATAGAAGAGGATGAAGGGGGAACCAAGTCAAGGTGTCGCCCACCTAGGGACACTTGTCCATGGGCAATGCTACCTTCTCATCTCGCCACATCCACATGTCCAAGGCATTTGCCACATGCAAGCACCAAGCACCAAGTGTCCACAAGGGGGGTGACACAAACGATGACAAACGAGGCTGACACACCTCATGGGCGATACACTCATGCCCGACACTAGCCATGGCCGACACACACTAGGCCGACCAAGCAACCAAACACTCCCTTGTCTGATACAAGGCCCATCAAGGCAAGGAAAAGACGAAACAAGGCAAAACAAGGCTCAACAAAGCCCAAGGCTACTCAAGCAACGAGCCCAACCCATCCTCTCCACTCTAGAGGATGCAAGGAGAGAGAGAAACATCTCTCAAGGAGACAAACTTGCTCATCAACCCTAAACTTGGGTTATTTGCAAGTAACACCTCCAAATCTCAACAAATCACAAACAAACACTAATCACCACTTGAGGTGATTAGCAAGCAACTAAACACCAAGGTTAGGCAAAGCAAATAGAATAAGCCCAAAACAGAGGTCAGGGTCTTTAAAATAGAAACGTCATCAACCAAGGCAAGTACACAAATGAATTCTTTATGTGCTTTGGGATGCAGAACAGAAGGACAATGGATGCTCCTATGTCCAATACCACCAAACTTGATAAGGATGATGAAGGTGAAAAGGTAGACAAGAATCTCTATAGAGGTATGATTGATATCTTACTGTATCTAACTATCTCTACACCGTCTAGTAATGATTGTATGACTTGTAATTAATCTCATATGTATAAAATAATAAATTTCACTTGGAGAGTCTTAGAATACACAAAATAATAAGATCAATTGACCAAGTTTATCTTGGTTATTACTATAAGGACCTCACTTTCCACGTCCCTCAATTAAGGAAAGACCTTTAAGTTGAGATTTAATACCTATATTCCCAAGGATCTAGATTTAGGAAATAATAAATGATAGAAAACAATTTCAATTAAATTTTAAATATCATTTCCAAATTACAAAATGATATACCTCATGTAACTAATACCTATTGAGAAGAAGTATCATCTATCTAGTCCTCCTTGTTATACCTTTAATACCTTTGTTATATTTCATCTCATTCATGATGTCTTTTCTCATGTGAAATATATACCAAAAATGCCAACAAACAAAATGTCAATCAGTATAATGGATTATACCGGTATATGGGGAAACGAAAGTTTGCATCATATTGTATAAACATATTACAACCAAATTATTGCTTAACCTATCAAACTTTACGTCTTAAACATAACTACTCAATCCAGCCATATCCAAGCCTCTGTGTTGTCCCTACAGTGGACATGGATACTGTCTTTTCATATGGTAGATCCTAAATAGCCCCTTTTGATCATACCCTACAGATAGACCAAGACATAGAGTTGTATAGTCATATGATCCTACCCAAAGGTAGCCAAATATCAACTCATGATTACCTGATGATCCTACCCCAAGGGTAGACCATTAGCTAGGTCATCAATTCCTCACATGTACTCAAAGCAATTGAGGAGGACTAGGATCTGAGCTAGTCATATATATATATATATATATATATATATATATATATATATATATATATATATATATATATATATATATATGGTGATATCCACACTCACTTTATAGTTTTCAAGGAAGTAAATTTCATCCAACAGTCATATACTTGTAAACCATGCGGAGAAACCTGAGAAAGCCAAGTGAAACTAAATCGATTACTCATAGGCGTAACTACATACCTTTGTCATATAGAATTCATGTAGAATGTACTTCAAGCATATTATCCAATCAACAAGAAAACCAAGAACTCAACTTTATTATGCATATGTAAATCCTAAAGTGTCACCAATCATGTTAATCTCATTGAATCCTACTCGGTCCTAGTCTAGGGTTTAAACATCTTCGGTATTGAGTTATCTTTATGATCATGTTTGACACCCCTAGTTCTCATGTTCTTTGATTTAATGAATCAAGAATCCTAATTCAAATTAGGTGTAGCCATGATCATCAAGTCCACCATATCCCTTTTAGAAAAACACTTAGACTAGATTAACTTCATTAATCAACGTAGCAAGATATGGTTTTTAACCCTAATTACACATATGTATGGTTATTCACATTAGAGACCCTAATTACCTTATCATTATTGCCATCATTACATTTATTATCATTATGCTCAACAAGATCGTATAATAGCATAAAAGAAAGGCTTTTAATGTTTTCAACATTATCATACCCAAAACTAGGGTTTCTATGTGCTAATCTCCACTTTGTCATATATTACCCTATTTTTGGAACAAAAAGCCTAATTAGATATCAATTATATTTTCTTTGTGTTCCTCTGGTTCTCTTGATCATTTTTCATATATAACTTATTTTTGTCTGAGCTTCCCAGTAATTTCTATGATTTTTGCATATTAAATATATTTGGGCCAATGGGCGTTGACTTATCAGCATTAAGCCTTTTTATTTGACTTACCAGGACCCAACACAGAAATAGGAGGAAAGGGCCCAGCCATCCTTCAGCCTTGTACGTGCATAGAGGGGCACTAAAGTCTTTTGACTCTGACCTTCCTTCTTTCTCGCACAGGGTGTGTCCCCTCCACGCACACGTAGGTCACGCTTGCGGGGCTACCGTCGGCCTGGAGTACAAACCTCATCGTACGCTTCTGCCTAGCCAATCTTCCCACCTTCTTTCTCTCTTCTTTGGTCCACATCAGCCACCCCAAACTCATGAGAGTTGCCCCACCCATGCCTCTGGCTGCCTGTTGTACGACTCCCTGCAGAGGTGCCGATACTGCGATGACAGGGAGTGCAGGCTGGCCCTGTGGTGGATTGCCCCACCCTTACTCTTGCCATGAAGGACACCTTCCATACGTGCCAGGACCCTCAATTGATACCTGATAATCTCTACCGTAACTCCCTCAAGACGGGGGAGGAGGGAGCACTATTGATCATCGGAGGCAGCCAACCTTGCTTGTCGGGCAAGGTGATGCATCCGGAGGTTGGAGTCAGTTGTTCCTCGACGTGTTGTAGGTCAATAGTCACCACGACAGTCCATCGAGGTGTCTACCTCTTATCCTCTAACCAGGAATTTGTGTTGTACACCTATGAACCCCATCAAGATGATGGTGAGTCACCCTTGGAGGCATGATGTAAAACCCTAAATGAAGAGGAAGAGGATGACAAAAGAAAGGAGAGGGAGTTGCGGACTTCGGCCAGCATCTGGGTATGTTTCCTTTCTGGTACACAGGGGATGAAAAGTTGATCATGACTCTCCCATGCACTAACCAAAACTCATATATATAGATACTTCTTCTTAACCTTTCCTTTCTTATTTCTCTTTCTTTCTTTTCTCCTTGGGGTTCAAGTAATCAAAAAGTGGCAAGGAATATTATGACAGTTCCCATTGTTTACCATTACCTCCTTTACAAATGTCTTTCTTCCTCTCACAATTATGGTAATATTTTGTGGGAGAAGTATGCATAATCATCAAAAGGAACACATTTAAAAGATTCTCAATATATAGAGAAAGACTTTTATGTCCATAATTCTTACACCAAAATCCATAAAGGAAAGAACAACACATATTGGATAATGGATTCTAGATTATTCATCTATTTCTCTCCTTGATATATCCTTTTTATCAAATTTTTCATTCTTTTTATTGTTCAACACTTTAATGGATTATTGCAAACAAAAATCCTTTTATTTCTTTAACTTGTCATAAGGACAATATTATTCCATAAATAATACCATTCAGGAAAATCATTTCTCAGAACATGCTCTATATTTATATCCTTCAATTTTACCAAAATTGGGGATACAACAATAACCCAGCCAACAACTCTATTAATGGGCTTTCTGAAATCGCTTATGAGCTGAGTTTCTCATCGGTAGGCAACTCGACTGACCAAACAAAGGTTCAGACAGCACGGTGTATCACTCGAGTTGCCAACTTGACTGACTACATTGTAGCAAACATTTTTTGAAATGCAATATAGTCATTGGAGGGATGAAAAAATGTGAAATATATCAATGGGACTTCCCTAAAAATGGCTAGAATCACCCTAAATGATTCTTACAGATATGAGCCACGCTCAACTATAAATAGGACCCCTTGGTATTCATCCCATTTTTATCCAAGCATTAAATGACCTATATAATACTTGAGAGAGAAGTGCCCAAAAAATCCTCTATCCACTCTCATGAGATTAATCACTTGCTACATCCATTAGAGTAAGCAAGATATTTGTACCAGAGCTAGTCCTGCATGTATATCTTGTGATGGTTCATTCCTATACCTATCAATCACTCTTTCTCTAATGAAGATGAAGATTCTCTCGATTGTAAAGAGAGGAGGAAAAGTAGAAGAACAAGAAGGGTAGCAGGACCTTGGTGAAAAGCTTCTCCTTGGTGAAGGTGAAGTCAAAGGTGGAAGACTCTTAGATAAAAATAGGTAAGTCCTTTGCATGGTTGTAGTCTCCGTTGGACTTAAAGATAATATAGTTTAGCCCTTGGTCTAGAAAATATGAATTATTTGATGTAATTCTTACAATGAAATATAAGGAGAGAATCAAGGTTGAAACCCTAGATATTAGTGGAGCTACATCCTTTGAGATGGAACCACTATAAATAGTGTCTTCACTTGTGGATTATCATATCTCCCTCTCTATTTTTATTATGAGACTTCCTTAATTATATTGATTGATATTTTGAAGAACTAATGAATTTTTTTATGTGGATTTAGCTCAACTCACCCCCATCTTGAGCTTATTTAGATCCAAAAATGATATCGTTGCAATGACATATCTAAGCAATATTTCTCAAGTAGTAGAAGATAAGTGATAATTAAGAAGGGAAATTCTTCTTCAACATTCTAGTATTTGATTCGGTCAAATTTCAATACTATAGGATAAAAATAAATTTTGATATTTAAGAATCAAGTCTTGAGTTGTGGAAAATGATGAATCTTCCATTCAAGAAACCTTAGGGAAAGCTAGAAGAACAGGACGGCACTACTTTGTAGAAACCATCCTTGGATGACAAAGCCATAAGCATCCTCTATGCTTCTCTCCCCCCACTGAGTTCATCTAGATATTTTATTGTGACACATCCAATGAGATATGTAGAAAGATATGTGTCCCTTGTCACAGGAAAAGGCAAGTCAAGGGAAACAAGGTCTACATGCTCACAGAAACTTGAAAATTTCCACATGAGCATTGTGGATTCTATGTTTTACATGTACTTTAGACTTAAATCTCGTTATTAATGCCCTTGCATAACTTTTTCATTATTTGTACGATAGCAAGGAATGCTTAAGGATTATTTGATTTCCTCCTCCTAGGTAGGATAAGAAGGTGTAGACAATAGAAGAAACCACAAATCTCTTTACTATTCCAATTGGATATTTATAGGTAGTCTTCAAGCCTATGCGGTAAGTCTCAACTCACAAAAAGAAGAGGAGCTTGATGAAAAGAGTGGAGACTAGAAAGGGGATCCACTCAAATGATACAATACGAAAGACATGGATAATAATAAGGAAGTAGAAACAAAACTAGTATAAAGTTATATCATGATACAATTACAATTATTCCACTCCATAAAAGGTGGTATAGAAAAGTAAAAGGTATACACCCAATGAATCGAATGACATGCAAGACCTATTGTAGAGGGAAACTCAACCATCCCATGCTATCCTTAGGTGTAATACCTTGTATGAGATCTTCATGCATCCTTGTCTTCTAGTGAACCTACATCTCGGTGGAAGGGAACATCACCCAGAAAATAGGAAACAAAGGCATGTAGGTCAACAAAGGCTGAGTATGTACATATGATAAATATTTTTTGGGCATTATATTGGGTTAAAAGTACAAAAAGAGATGTTCCCACAAGGAGGGGGCTAATTCAATTAGGTAAATTAAAAGGAAATATTTAAAATAAATGAGGCATATTAAATTAAGAACAACAAGCATGAAGAATATTTATGTCTTTCCATAATAGTCAACCACAAATCTAATTTTAAACGATCAACATTTGTATGCATAACAATGTAGACTAAATATACCTAAAACAGGGCCATAACACCATATGATCATGGACGAAAAGAAATAAGGGTGGAAACGCACACCCTGGGCGGTATATGCATGCCCTATATAAGTATGGTTGTACATAAATACCACTATTCTAGATATTCTAGTCAAGAATGTAGCATGTGTAAATAGAGTGGCAAGACTATCATTTCAGTCAACTTCTCATAAATTGGCGATCAAGAAGAAGGGGTCCAAGAACCCATCATAAATAAGGTATCTCAACAACAACATGAATATAGTGAATAAGAAAAAAAAGTATAAATGTCCAAGAAATTGGATTTCGAATAGAATTAACATCTCAAGAGATGCCTCATTAAAAGAATGTAGGTATCAGTCAAATAATATCCAAAATAAAATAGAGGATGTACATACCTGGTTTTCATGACTAGTGGTTAACTCAGTGGATACACTTGGTCCCCAAACTCAAGCTTTCATCCTAGGCACATATAGAGTATGTTAGAGAAACCAAAGCA
The DNA here is from genome assembly GCA_963693085.1 of Alisma plantago-aquatica. Taxonomy (NCBI): domain Eukaryota; kingdom Viridiplantae; phylum Streptophyta; class Magnoliopsida; order Alismatales; family Alismataceae; genus Alisma; species Alisma plantago-aquatica. Next base: position 1,709,731,162 of record OY856409.1, on the reverse strand, counting down.
AACATATGTCTATATTCTTAGTATAGTTATATACATATAGCTCTTACGCTAGTTCTGAACACCTAATGGCATATTAGGGCATTTAATCCTATTAAATGAACATATGAACACATGTATACTTGTTTATGTCCATGTGGATGTTATTATATGTATATAACATTCTAAGGTGGGGTATGATATTTTTTGATGCACACTTACCCATAGTCACATACATATAAACATCTACTTAGAGACCAATATATTGAAGGATTAGGTTTTATATACATATTCCATTCTCATAAAGTTGCATATTCATATCTCAAGTTATTTCTTTTCCATACTCATTATTGACATGTTGGTTTATTCTCAATTGACAATCCTCATAGTTATATACTTTCTTTGTTGTGGATATTAATTTATAAGAGCATTGTGGAGTCTATGTTTTACATGTACTTTAGACTTAAATCTCGTTATTAATGCCCTTACAGAACTTTTTCATTATGTGTACGATAGAAAAGAATGCTTAAGGATTATTTGATTTCCTCCTATCAGGTAGGATAAGAAGGTGTTGACAATAGAAGAAACCACAAAGCTCTTCACTATTCCAATTGGAGATTTATAGGTATTCTTCAAGCCTATGAGGTAAGTCTCAACTCACAAAAAGAAGAGGATCTTGATGAAAAGAGTGGAGACTAGAAAGGGGATCCACTCAAATGATACAATATGAGAGCCATGGATAATAATAAGGAAGCAGAAACAAAACTAGTATAAAGTTATATCATGATACATTTACAATTATTCCTCACCATAAAAGATGGTACAGAAAAGTTAAAGGTATACATACAATGAATCGAATCACATGCAAGACCTATTGTAGAGGGAAACTCGACCATCCCATGCTATCATTAGGTGTAATACCTTCTATAACATCTTCATGCATTCTTATCTTCTAGTGAACCTACACTTGGGTGGAAGGGAACATTACCAAGAAAATAGGAAACAAAGGCATGTAGGTCAGCAAAGGTTGAGTATGTACATATGATAAATATTTTGGGCATTATATTGGGTTAAAAGTACAAAAAGAGATGTTCCCACATGGAGAGCCAAGCCTATGAGGTAAGTCTCAACTCACAAAAAGAAGAGGAGCTTGATGAAAATAGTGGAGACTAGAAAGGGGATCCACTCAAATGATACAATACGAGAGCCATGGATATTAATAAGGAAGCAGAAACAAAACTCGTACAAAGTTATATCATGATACATTTACATTTATTCCTCGCCATAAAAGGTGGTATAGAAAAGTAAAAGGTATACATCTAATGAATCGAATCACATGCAAGACCTATTGTAGAGGGAAACTTAACCATCCCATGCTATCCTTAGGTGTAATACCTTGTATAAGATCTTCATGCATCCTTATCTTCTAGTGAACCTACACCTGGGTGGAAGGGAACATCACCCAGAAAATAGGAAACAAAGGCATGTAGGTCAGCAAAGGCTGACTATGTACATATGATAAATATTCTGGGCATTATATTGGGTTAAAAGTACAAAAAGAAATATTTCCACAAGGAGGGGGATAATTTCAATTAGGCAAGTTAAAAGGAAATATTTGAAAGAAATGAGGCATATTAAATTAAGAACAACAAGCATGAAGAATATTTGTATCTTTCCATAATAGTCAACCACAAATCCAATTTAAAACAATCGACATTTGCATGCATAACAATGTAGACTAAATATACCTAAAATAGGGCCATAACACCATAGGATCATGGCCGAAAAGAAATAATGGTGGAAACGCACACCTCGGGTGGAACACGCACGCCCTATATGAGTATGATTGTGAATAAGTACCACTATTCTAGATATTCTAGTCAAACATGTAGCATGTGTAAATAGAGTGGCAAGACTATCCTTTCAGTCAACTTCTCATAAATTGGTGATCAAGAAGAAGCAGTCCAAGAACCCATCATAAATAATGTATCTTGACAACAACACGAATATAATGAATAAGCACAAAAGTATAAATGTCCAATCAATTGGATTTCAAATAGAATAAATAGTTCAAGAGATGCCTCATTAAAAGAATGTAGGTTTCAGTCAAATAATACCCAAAATAAAATAGATGATGTACATACCTGGTTTTCATGACTAGTGGTTAACTCAATGGATACACTTGGTCCCCAAACTCGAGCTTTAATCCTAGTAACATATTGGGTATGTTAGAGAAACCAAAGCAAACATATGTTTATATTCCTAGTATAGTTATATACATATAGCTCTTACCCTAGTTCTGAGCACCTAATGGCATATTAGGGCTTTTAATCCTATTAAATGAACATATGAACCCATGTATACTTGTTGATGTCCATGTGGTTGTTTTTACGTGCATATATCTATTCTAAGGTGGGGTACAATATTTTGTGATGCACACTTACCCATAGTCACATACATATCAACATCTACTTACAGACCATTATATTAATGGATTAGGTTTTATATACATATTCCATTCTCGTATGAAGTTGCATATTCATATCTCAAGTTCTTTCTTTGCCATATTCATTATTGACATGTTGGTTTATTCTCAATTGATAATCCTCATAGCTATATACTTTCTTTGTTGTGGATATTAATTTATATGTGCCTCACTATATATATAGTAATATTTTTTTTGAGAGAAAATATATATAGTAATATAGTTAGCACCTAGAGTACGTATTGAATTGAAGCAACAACATCATAATTATTATAGAGCCTTCCATATATTTACTGCGTATGCAATTATCATTCTCTAAAAAAACTCAAGCAAATAGGCCAAGAAACATTACTTAGTAATTATTAATGTATGTATATGTACTAGTATGCATAATAGCATGGCCGACAACCAAGGAATATTCAACTACTCTAGTTTGTATTAGAACTTAAGGTTGTATGCTACATATCTTACCCGAGTGCATAAGAATTTACCCATGTATGCCAGAGAGTGTGTTATATTACATATACGCCTTGTGTTTGTTAGATTACCATAGCATGTTTACCACATGTCTTATCTATTTACTATTTCTGTCAGTCAAGGTGATCTAGATTGAGTACCAATCCCATGTTTATATTTCAAATCTAGACAGTCTACCAATAAGAGTAATTACTAATAATCTACAAATCAAAATCTACATATTACATATAGAGGAATGTTGATGACTGACCTATGAATGATCGTTAACCATGATCTGTAGGTTTGAAGGTATAGTGGTCTTGACATCTCTGCTGGATCAGATCCACCATGGGCTGGAGGCCGAAGGTTGGAGAAGATGTTGGCGAGGTTTTTTCCGACAGTAGGTCCAAGGAGGCATGTTTTCATATCGTTCTGTCATTATGATGCCCAAGATCTAAAGGTCGCAGGCCCACTTCTGTTGCATACTTTTCAGGAGGTAGAGGAAGATGGTAGGAAGGTCATAAGATAGTTTGGTATTCTCAAGGTGTTGGTGGTAGACCTGGTAGAGAAGAAGGGAAAAGTTCCTCTGTCGTTTGTTGGCTAGCTGAGCCATTGCCAGCTGCAAAACTGGTGACGTTGCACACTGGTTACTGGCGAGGTCAATGAAGAAAAGGAGATCGGCTTGCAGTTGGCATGGTGTTGCAGGTTGGAGGAACAAGCAGTTGTAAATATGATAGGTGGTGGTTGTCCTTAGGTGATCGAGGCTCTGGAGGAGATGGATGAGTGTGACTGGCGGCTGGGTTGAGCTGTCATGCTGTTGTCCGTATCACTAGGGATGAAGGAGCGGGTGATGGTAGATTTGTCCGGGTTGAGTCACGGAAGGAAAGAGTGGAGAAGATGAAGTCATGCGGCCCTGGTGGCAGCACAAGGAGGAGGAGAGGAGAAGGATGAGAATTGGTGTTGTTGGGCACAGTTCAAGGAGGAAGAAGGAAGGATACCAAGGAAGACAAAAAGGTAGAGGAGAAAGAATTTTGATCTGTTCCCTATCAACCACAGACAGCGGCAAGACTCGTGGCCATGGCTATTGGGCATTGTAGGGAGAGGAAGTGTCGGCGGCTAGTCATGGGGGAGGAAGAGGACCAGAGGAAGTAGAGGTGAGGAATAGAAATGGGTGATCTGTAGTCTGTTAACCTCCCTTGTAGCATACAACAGGAACTTCATTGGCGGCCATGGTGGAGAAGTCCTGCAGCAAGGGTGGGGTGCCAAGGAGCAGAGGTGTCGAGGTGGGTCGCGGCTAGGTTTCTCTATGAGGAAGACAGAGAGGCATTGAAGAAGTAGATATGGGGTACGAGAGAGGGGAGAGAGAGGAAGAAGCATAAGGAGAAGAGGGAGAGAAACGCGGTCCGTGGCCAAGGTTTCAGCACTGGGCTCGTGACCAAAGAAGAAGAGGTCCGCGTTATAGGCTAAATGAAATGGACATTAGTATTAATTAACATTTTGAGACATTATTGTGTGTAAAAGATGGAAATTTTGAATCCTTTAATTGATAGGGAAACCAATATCCATTTTATGTGAAATTTTACGTGTATAATAGTTAAGATGTCAAAAATCCAATTTTGTCATTATTTTTGCCTTCTCGGATGTGTGATATTTTATTTCTTCATTTCAGTGACAAGTATACATGCAATGTGTTTATTCTTCTTTTTGGCCAATTTGATTCATATGTTTTCATTTATTTATTTCCTTTCCATAAATAGACTTGTTAAGATTTTTCTGACCGTAAATTTCAACCTCTTTTATTGGTGAATTTTCACATTAAATCATGATTTGCACTTTGTTTATTTATTTTTACCTAATATATTTTAATTTAGGGGAAAGAAAATATTATATATTATCAAAAATTAAAAGGGTCTAAAATAAGATAGGAAAATACTATGAACTTAGATTCGAGTATGCTACACTTGAAGAAAAGAATCGATAAAAGAAGAAGGTGATTGATTTCCATGTTTCATCAAGTCATGAATCCTTTAAAGGTGGAGAAGACGACATGTACTTTAAAGGTCTACAAAGGCAATTCTTCTTCCTCAAAGTTTGCAAAGAAGTGTCACTACATGGAAAAAAGACCTATGGTCACAAGCGAGGAAAGAAAAAGGATGACAAGCATAAGAATAAGAAGAAAGGTCAAAAAAGTCTCAAGTGACTCCTCCAACACTAACTCAAGTAAATGCTCTAGTGAAAGTGAAGTTGGAGAATGCCACTTTGTTCTTATGGAAAGATATATAGAAGATTATAATGGGGTAGATCTAAAATCTTTATCTAGAGAATATTTCAATTGTGCATGCTACTAGTGCCTCTTACAAGTTAAGAACAAAAGGAAAACTCTTTCTAAGATAGTGGATATATTATATGAAGAAAAGTATGAAATTTTAATATTTCCTTGCAAGATGATGTTGACAATATCCAAAAGATTTATCTAGAATTTTAATTTTAATTCAATGCTATTGAGATAGAAAATATTTCTTATCTTAGTCAAGTAAATACTCTTTAAATTGAAAGTTTCTAGAATATCAACCTTTAATGCCTAGTACAAATGAAAAGCATGCTAAGATTGTTAGTTCTCTCATGTTTGATATTGGTGTTATAAGAAATTTAAATGAGGACAAAGACTTTGTTTTGCAAGGAATAGAAACTAAAAAGGGTGTTTATCTCTCTAAGAACACCATGATTGGGAACAAGAATGCTTCTTTCTTACAAAATTAAAAGTTATTGAATCTTATTCTTGTTCTATTAGTAGAGTGACAGTCCATCTATCTTTGCAAATCATTTCGGACAGTCCATCTATCTTCACCGACATGATTTTTAGATCTATGGGCTCTAGGGGTGGTCAATAAAGCGATGAACACTTAAAAAACTCATTAGACATTCAAATTATATCCCAATATAATGTTGCTTATATGAAATTTGAGTGCAACTAAACATGCATAGCAAGGGAGAGAGAGATTCACAATCACAAATAACATAAGTTGCGTATAGTGTTTCCAACCTCCAAACTAGGAGATGTACGTCCACTACCTACATGGGTCAATCTCTAGGATTTTCAACCATGCCACACCTCTTATATTCCATTATAACAGTTACAACATATAGACCATGATGTTCAAGGTCAAGGGTACCTAGCCTTCCTTTTAAGGACAAGGGAGCCAATAACCTACGAAGGACTTACCTATCTGAGACCAAGAGTCTTCTACCTTGCCAAGGGTGTACCCACTTTTGCAGTGAGTCGCTTGCCTTCAGTAAGAACTTATCTACTCTTGCAACAAGTCTTCTTCCTTCAAGTAATTACCACTCTTGACTAAGATCTTCAGCCTTCTTCTTCACCTTCACCAAGGAGAAGCTTTCACCATGTAGCTTGTGAGAGAGAGAGGTTGGGAAAGGAGTGGAGAGATTCACAAGATGTACATTGGAGCATCTCTCTTACAGTGATCCTAACTCACTCGATTGGATCTAGATTACTACATAAGATTGAGAGATATAGGTCTCCCTTGAATGCAAAATCACTCAACTATAACTAGGGTTCATAGAAGGAAAACCTGGAATGAAGTCCAAGGGCCCCAATTTATAGTTGAGGGTGCCTACTAGCTAGTAAAGACACTTAGAAACAAAATCTAGTTGTTTTGAGTGTTCCAACGAATATTTTTTTTAAGTTTTGCAACACACCAACGGTTAGAAACACTTTTTAGCACTTTTCCATACAGTGTTGTCGACAAACTCAACTGAAAAAACTATATGTTACAACCTCAATTTTACGTGTGTTTTCATTATTGAAATGTAATGATTATCTGAATATGGACTTAATTGAAAAGTTGGTATGCTTTGCTTCAAAGGATGGATTTCTTTGCAAATCTCCCTTTTGATAGGAATGTCGTGATTCCTATTATTAGATTAATCCAATAATTGATATAAAAGAGAAGAAAAGAAGAAAAGTCCAAATATTAGAAAAAGATACGAGATAATGAATATTAAGCAAAGTATTTATGATAATTATATAGAAATCTCTAGAAGGTGGCATTAATGGCCACAATTGAGTAAATTTCATTTATATGTGATTTCTAATTAAAGAAATAGGAAAAGAGGGAAAGGAAATAAAAGATAAAGAGAAATCCTTGGAAAAGAAATCTTTTAATAAAGAAATAAGTAAGATAATGAGAAATGAAGAATGTAGATGCATCTTAAAGGATAATAAGCATCCTTCGAAAAGGATTTTGAAATCTTAGGATTTCATGGGGTCCAAGGAGTCCCAATGGACAAGAAGAAAGAGGAAATACAAATAATACAAAAATATGAGGATAATGTGCTACAAAGTTAATGACGTGTTGGTATTATCAAAAAGAAATACTATTTGCTATAAGGAAGTAAAATTTCGTGGCCAATGGATTAAAAGCCAACACAAAGGAGATAAAGGAGATAAATTTCGGATTTCCTAATAACTAAGGATATAGATTATCAAGGAGATAATTAAAAAGAGGGATAATATACCTAAATAAGGAAAATAAGTTTATTAATGAGGAAAGGCTTTGTTTTCTTCATGGGCAAGCATGTTAGGGTGTGCTATCCTCCCCTATATAAGGGTTAAACCCTTAGCCCCGAGTCCAAGAGGATCCCATGCAACCCACACTCTTCTTCTTTCTTGTTTTCATTCAAATCCTAATCGAGAAGCGTAGAGCAATCTCTATACCAATGAGGGTCTGTGGAGGAGTTCCGATGGAGGCGTGTTGCTCCCACGACACTAAGAGGATGCTCGGTGGTCATCCCCTCACCCAAGTCTATGTGCAGCAACAGACGCATGGCTGCAATGTCGGCCGCACGATGCAGGCACGATGTGCTTGAAACAGGCCGCACTGGCCAAGATCTAGAGGTGCCCCATGTGCACAAGGATGCGGCGGAGCTAGGGCAGCGGCTGGCGGCGACTTTCGAGGCCAAGGGAGGAAAGGGTGGCCCCACACAGGGCTGCAATCGGCAGCCACTGCATACGTCGGGAGGTTGAAGATGACCTAGGGCCGTTG